>CM055878.1:37907338-38507338 GCA_029582165.1 Portulaca oleracea
CCCAAACATCCAATTCGACTTCCTTCTGTCGTTTGTCATGGACTACACAACCTCAACATCACCCCATCCCCGATCAATGGCCAATTCGACGTCTACGGGATTCAACCAATTTGCCTCCTTGCCAGGGTAGGAGTGAGCCTTCCTACTTCCAACCGACCTCGCAGATTCGTGGGTCTCTAATGTTGTCACTTTTCTGACGCAAATTATCTGACAATATGATCTGGATGGGATCGACTTCAATTACAAACTCTTCCAAGCTCAACCAGAGGTGTTTGCTCAATGCATAGAACTCGCCGGGGGGGAGTGTGTGTGAAGCTTTTATTGTGAAATCAAATAGGAGTGCAATTTATGACTTTATGTAGCTGGTGGATTTTCGACGTGGGTGAGACAAATTTTTTTAAAAAAAAAGAGTGTCATGGTGGATTTGGAGCACATACTCCTAATGCACATAATATGTATTAACTTCGAATTAATACATAAAGCATAATCAAAATTTATGCAAACCAAAAATTGTCCATTACAAATCTAAATTATTTTCATCTATTTTACACCTAAATTATTTTCATCTATTACACAAAAGAGGAGCACCAATAACAAATTAACAATCACAATTTTTTTTTTAAAAAAAAAGAAAAAAATTCCCATGGATGATGGTACCACTTTGTTGGGTCATAGGGTGGAAATGTGGAATAGGAGAATGGTCCAACACTAGAAAATGTAAGGTAGGTATCCTTACTAAAGTAGAAAGGGCATTTACCCTTGAAATGTGTGCTAGGTTGTGTTGTGTTGTGATAATTTTTTCATTACACTAAAGTAGAAAGGGCACTTACCCTTGGAATGTGTGATAGGTTGTGTTGTGTTGTGATAATTTTTTCATTATACTAAAGTAGAAAGGGCACTTACCCTTGGAATGTGTGCTAGGTTGTGTTGTGTTGTGATAATTTTTTATTTTTTATTTTTTATTTTTTCTGTTTTTCCTTTTCCTTTTTTTGTTTATTTCTAATTATAATTTTACTCAATTTTTTTAGTAATTACTATCTCCGATTTTATTTATCTGTCGTCTAGAAAATTATGTTAAAAACTTTGACCGTTAATATCTTAATTTGTATTATGATTTATCATACAAAATTAATATCATTAGATTCATTCAAACGTTATTTTTTAGTCAGGTTAGGTTAGAAGAGGAAAGGAAATGAAAGGAAAGAATAGAATAAGAAATGATATGATTAGTTTGAATTAAGTTTGTTGTCGGGTGAAAATATTTTATTGACTTTTACAAGTTTATTATTTATATAATGGGAAAAGTATTGTAATTTATTAATTTCATTATACTCCCACCGTCATTTTTTATTTATTCACTTAACTAACTTTTTTTGTTCCTTATTATTTATCACATCTACGTTTTCAATCATTGATGGTATTTTGTTATTTAATTTATTTCTACCTAATATTTTTTACATTGATTTCTTCATTTTTTTTTTCAAAATGATACATAAAAAATATTGAGAAAATTATTGATAAATATAATTTCAAAAATACAAAATAAATACCCCATCCATTGGACGGACAATTTTAGCTAGTAATTAATGAGAAGGGAGAAATGGTCTTTGTAATTTAACTATTGTTGTAGTTATCTTATTCATTCAAAAATTAAATTGTGCAATTTTAAATAATAAGGATAATGTATTCGATTACAATCAATTACATAATAAATTTAAAACTTAACTAAAAGTTTCTCTAATTTTTTATGTACAGATTTCTTTAAATCAAACATTAACCAATCCTCTAAGCAATATATATATAACTAATTATTGCATTTCTTGATGACGAAAACATTAAATTGTGAACAATTTTTTTTTCATTATGCTTCTCATTTCTTATAACTTTTGAGGAATATCTAACTATAGATCATACAATATCCATCAGAGTTTGGCATCCAAACATCATCGCATCACAACTGATACGTCCTTATTCAAATATAACAATGGAAATCTTATTCATTTGAAAAACAAGTTATAAGATATTCCCTCCATTTCTTAATATCTGTTACTTTAATTAATTTTTAAATTTTTCAAAATATCTGTCACTTTACAATTTTAATGTAACATTAATGACAAATTTTTCAAATTGACCTCTTACTTTTATAATTCCCAATACAATTATATAACTAAAATAGAAATTTAACTCTTACTTTTACCATTTCCAATACTATTTTTTTTAAAGGATACACTTATAGTGGTTGTCAACCATGACAACCACCATAAGTAAAATAAATCTTACCCATATATTTGTCAAGTTTTACCTTGATTGTTAGCTTTTTTATTTAATATAAATTGTTAAATATATTTTTTAAAATTTTAGTTTATTTTTAAAAAAATTTAAATAAATATTTTTCAAAATATGTTTGTTTACTAGGCAAAAAAATTAGAGTTAAGGTATTTAAATTTTAAAAAAATTTATAAAAAAGTTTTCAATTAAGAAAATATATTTTATAATGTTCTACTATATAAAAAAAATGAATGACGAAGATAAAAGTTGACGGATGGATGGATAAATATTGTTTTCATTGTGGTGGTTGTCATGGTTGACAACTACTATGAGTTTTTCCTTTTTTTTTAAATCTTCCCAAAACTCCAAAGTGACAATTATTAAAGAATGGATGGAGTATTATATAAAATTACATTAAACAAAAAAGAAAAACACAAACATACAAAATATTCTTTGAAAATTCTACAAATTCTTTTTTATGTCTTTTTTTTAAAAAAACAATTATTAACCAAAACTAACTACTCCCTCATTCCCAAATTAATTGACATTTTAACTAAACTTTGACCGTTAATTATTCATCAATTACAATGAATTACAATATAAAACTATCTTCATTGTAATTTTTAATAAAACATCTTTCTAATGACGGTAATTTCATATTGGTATTCATTATAATTTGTTAGTAATTAATACTTAGTCCAATGTCAATTAATTTGGGACGGAGGAAGTATAAACTATCTTTACATATATCAACAATGTTGAATATGAAACTCAAAATTACCAGTCAAAATGTTCATTATACTTCTAATTTCCTATAACTTATCGAGGAATACCTAGCTAAAATCATACACTACCCATCAAAATTCGGCATCCAAGCATCATCATCATCATCATAATCGATCCAGCATTCAATCACTCATCAACCAACCCCCTTAATTATTCCAAAATCTCAATCACCTCCAACAGAAGTAACCCTAACCCTAAAGTTAAAGAAAAGAAAAGGAAAAAAAAATACCCTAAAGAGAAACCCCCCATTTTTCTGGGCAAGTCAGGTCCTTTGTGGCTTTGTCTGCCCTGTCCACCTTCTTTAAACCCAAATCGTGGGACCCATTTCCTCTTAATGCTTAACACTCTATACAATCTTTCTCACCAATGAAAGTTATTGAAAAATGAATGAAATTTTTCTACCTCATTTCTTCAGTTTCAACCTCCATCTGACCAAAAATTCTCCGTTTTCGTGTTGGTGAAAAAATTGGTAGATACCCATCAAGCTTCGAGGTCAGATTTTGTTCTTTTTTATGGCTTATTATTGTAATGATTGATCGATTTGTAGGTGCATGTTGTCATGGGAATTGATCATATGATGTACCCAATTGTGTTTGATTGATGTTGTTTTCTGGGTTTTGGTCCTTTTTTGGTGGGTGTTTATGCGTTTGCTTGTTGTTTATGTGAAAATTGGGGGTTTCTTGCTCTGTTTTAATCTATGGTGATATGTGATATGATGAGCTTTGATGGGCAATTATCAAAATTTGATCTTTCATTCATACTCCTTTCTTTCCAATTGGGTTTTCTTAATTTAGTGTTGTTTGAAGAGTTTTTGGTGGGAAATTGTCAATTTTGTTACCACCATTTGTGATTGTATTTAAGTTGAATTGCAAGTAACTCAGTCCTGGTTAGTGTCTAGGTTGAAACTTGCATAATACTTTGATTGAATAGTTTAGAACATGCATTTTGGTTCCTTCTGCAGGCATGAGACATCTAATCTTTTGTATACTTTAAAAAGACTGTTTTATTTTGATTCTACAACAAGAATCTTAGAATTCATAGTTTTCTGCTGTTTGGTTTTCTCCTGAATGTTCAGAAAGTGGGGTTTGGTCATTGAACATTTGAACCTGTGTTTCAGCAATCAATTCGAGCGGGTGTTTAGTTATTCTTATTTTTCAGAAAGTGCACTCATGGTGGTTGTGCCAAATTGAGTGTTTCAGTCCATGTTTTAGGTTGTAACTGAGACTGTGATTAGTAATTAGAGCTGTTGTGTAATATCTTAGCACAGTTGGAGTCGAATGCTGCGTCTAGACCTGTCAATTCAGTCGGGTTGGGTTCGGTATGCCCATATTCCGGGCTTGTTATATTTCAGGTTTGAAAAACCGGGTCGGGTCAACTTTTGCCAGGACTAGTTGCATCCTATGTTATGAGAATGACCCAAAGTCTCTTAAAGCAAAGCAAGAGGGATCAAGAAGAAACTTCACCTCGGATTCACATTACGTTGCTTTCTTGACGACTGATGCAGCATCTTCGATATGATTCTTTTATATATAATCCTATCTACAAATTCATATAGGTAGGTTTACTCCGAACTTTCTTATGAAGAGGTGCATGGGACATTTCTATCAGTGTGGAGAGAATTTTTCATATAATTTTCTCCATTTTGAGAAAGGTTTTTTGGTTGCCCATATAAGGTATCTAGCAGTTGAAACCTCTGATTCCATCCTCTCCCGAAACCACTTCATCGAAGTTGTACCAGCAACAGCTCACAATCTGTAATGCTGCTGTGACAAGGTATAGATCAGTCTATTGTAATGACTTACACAATCTAGGTGTAATGTTTTTTCTACTGCTGAGCATCCTGCCTCTACAAGCATTTTTTAGGTAGTTAGACCTCATCAAACAATGGTGTTCTCTGAGAGAGAAAGGTCCATCATTATAGTGCCTATAGTGAAGAGAATTTTGACGTGGAGTTTATCTCTCTCTGTTTCTCGTGTCCTCTTGGTTTCCCAAGCGACTTGTTAAATGCTTTTCAAAATGGTTTTGTTTCCGTTTTCTGAAAGATTTTCTGCGTCTGCCGGAATCAGCCTCTTCATCACTCCCCTATATGGGGAAAGGTTGCCTACATCTAGACTCTCTCAGACCTCGCGTTAGCGGGATCACACTGGGGTTTCTTGTTGTTGTTGTATTATTCATGGTGTCTGCAGTCAAGATTTACGTCATAGATATATTCCTATGCGGATGATGTTGTATTCTGTTGTGTTTGCTTCTTGGACTTGACTCTACTCAATAATGCTTGCTTATTAGTTATTACATAATTTTCATTATTTGTAATTTGTTGGACTTGTAGATGAACTGATTAAACAAAATGAAAAAGGATGAGTGAAGGAAAACATGTGATGCATTACCTCTTTTTTTTTTGGGTTGGTTAAGTCCAAGATCTTTACTAAACCTCTTTTATGGCAGATTACTTCGTTTACTAATGGCTAAACCCGACAATGAACCTGCGTGGATGAGAAGAATCAAATCCGAAGGTCCCGTTCCGTTACTCAAACCAGACCACTGTCCAAACGGTTGGGCTTCTCCTCCTGGAGAGAAGTTCATGGTTCGAGGTCCCGATTACTTCACAACCCGGGTCAAAATTCCCGCTGGTGATTACCTTTTACAGCCATTAGGCTTCGATTGGATCAAAAGTTCCTCGAAGATCAGTAATTTACTGAAGGACCGTAATTACCGCATCAGAAAGGTCCTTGACAAAGAGTTTAAAGATGATAAAGATAAACCCTTTGTGTGGGCTTTCAACCTTCAGGTCCCAAGCAAAGAGAACTACAGCGCGATCGCGTATTTTGCTTCTACGAAACCCTTTCCCGAAGGCTCCCTTGTGGACCAGTTCATAAAGGGGGACGATGCGTTCAGAGATTCACGGCTCAAACTGATTGCCAACATCGTCAAGGGTCCTTGGATTGTGAGAAAAGCAGTTGGAGAACAGGCTATTTGTGTCATCGGGCGGGCACTAAACTGCAAGTATTGTGTAGGGAAGAACTTCATAGAGGTGGACATCGACATTGGATCTTCCGTGGTTGCCAGTGCCATTGTTCATCTTGCTTTTGGGTATGTCACGACGTTGACAGTTGATTTGGCATTTCTGATTGAGAGTCAGACTGATTCAGAGCTACCCGAGAAGCTCTTGGGAGGGTTTAGGTTTTCTGAGCTTCAACCGGATTCGGCACAGATGTATGAAGCGTCATACTCCGAGAGCACCCCAACTTCAACCCCGCGCCTCGGGATGCGTTTGTGGAAGACGCTTGGGCAGGGTTTCTCACAGCTTCTTAATCAAGGTGCCCCGGAATCTGATCCCAATCCAGGCATGAATGGAATTGCAGAGAAGGATGATGATGATGGTGATAATGATGATACCAAAGACCCGAAGCATACCGCAAAGAAGGATGGTGGTGATAACAATGATACGGAAGACATGAAGCAGCCTGCAGCGAATGATGATGTTGATAATAATGATCCTGAAAACACGAAGCATCCTGCAGCAAATGACGATGTTGACAATAATGATACTGAAAACAAGAAGCATACTGCAGTGAATGATGATGTTGATAATAACGATACTGAAAACACGAAGCATCCTGTGGCGAATGATGATGTTAATAATAACGATGCTGAAAACACGAAGCAAAGTGATGATGTTGATAATGATGACGCGGAAGAAACAAAGCATCCTGCGGTGAAGGATGGTGTTGATAATACTGATACTGAAAACTTGAAGCATACCACAGCGAGTGATGATGTTGATAATAATGACTCTGAAGACGCAAAGCATCCTGCACCGAAAGATGATGTTGATAACGATGATACGGAAGACACAAAGCATACGTAAGTATCTCCTCAATTATTACAGCCTAATTATGGCATGATTGGGAATATATATCTGTTGAATTAATGTGAGTCATCGTGTGAAATCCCTCTGTATAGAACTTCCTAACTTGAGCTGTTGTAATGTGTATTGGATGGTTACTATGCATGGCTAGTCAGGCTTGTCTATATGCCATAGATGGGATTAGTTTACCGGAGTTTGTTGGGCAGAATGGTAAATCAGGGTATTTTTCCTTTGCCCTGAAAGCATGTTCTTTGTGTTCTTTGGAGGGTCGGTTTAGGTTGAGTAAATGTCAGTTGGCAAAGTATTGGGATGAAAATTTTACAAAATATATAACACTCGTGTTACACATTTCCCAAATCACCAAACTTTCCAAAATTTTACATATTTTCCCAATACTTTGGCAATCAATATTTGCCAAAAACTACCTAACCTAATTCCACCCTCAAAAGAACACATGGAGCACTACTTCAAAAGCCTTCCAAAATCACATGACCAAATCTGCAACAAATCCTATCAATTTTCATTGATGGATATCCCAAGCCGATTGGCACCCTAAACATTCCATCTTCCTCCTACTATGTCTACTTTCTGTTTTGGGGTTGTTTCAATTGCAATATCCGGTACGTAGCAAGTCCCTAATCCATACAAAGTTAGACACTCTGCCCTCTTTAAACAATGTAATTTGTTTGAGTTACTATATTGTAGAAAACGTTAGTTGTGCACTTCTTTCATTGCTGACATAATTCTTACATTTGCTAAAAGTCTATCCAACACATTGGTTTTGGACCCAATTCAGTTACTTTAGTATGTAGGAGATCGGTGATGGGAGCAACGAAAAACTATTGTAGGGAGCACGTTGCATTGCGTCAATCGCATTTATTATGGTTGAAGAGTGCCTACTTGCTAAACATGTCGAGTTTATGAATAAAGCACACCAAACGTTAGGGCTCTAGATGTGCCCAATTCGGTTGCATGCATTTTGTTCGTGAGTGCGAATTTCTTGAACACACCAAGTAGGATGAAAACTGGTGATATTTGGAACTTGTGTTGAGACATGGGATATGGATAGTTAGTAGATCTGTCAATTTTTGACCTGACCCGAAAACCCTACACGAACCCGTCCAGAAATTATGGGTTTTGAGCATGATTTTCTCAACCCGAACCCGAAAACCCGCAAATTAGTGGGTCAAACTCGACCCGCCCGTTTGACCCGGAAACTTTATTTTGTACGTCCAAACTTTATTTTGGAATTCATGCTAGACACAAAGAATGAAACTTGCTGAACAATTCGCCCTCTTGATGTTGATCCCATTCACCCTCTCTATATTAATAACTGACCTGAGTATAAGATTTGACGCCTTTTTATTTGTTGGGTGGTGGTTTGTATTGAAATGAGTCGGTCCCCGTGTTGCGCATTTCTGTTACATGTACATATCACCCAGGCATAGATACATAATATGGGAAAATATGATTCACAGCTTAGCTACAGCCTACACCAATAGTCTGTCTATAGGCTGTTTTCATTGTGCCAACGTGTTTTTCGAGATCAACTTAAGCTGAAACCATTGTTGATTGTTCTGTGTAAGTAAGGTTAAATTATTCTGTCCAACTTCTAACATGGAATCATGTTGGTATGCTTACATTCTGGGTTTCTTTTTTCCCTTTTTTTCAGGTCAACCTGAAAGCACCTTTTAACGTTGCTTAAGGTAAATGAACACTCAGTCAACACAGCAACCTCGTTGTCCATGTCTACAAACACGCGTGAACCATTTCGCGCTGCATTTTTCATTTGATGTTCATTACATTTTTATGCTAAACGTTATTATCATTCAACCCCCCCTCCCCCCCATCTGTTAAAAAATTATGTCAAATCATTAACTTATCAAGTTTTTGATTCATGTATAGTTGAATTTTTTTTTATAGGTATAATATCAGGGCTCATAAGTTAGTTCCATATTGTGTCAGCTCATCATATTCTTTGTATTAAGATGGTCATTTCAGTTGTTCCTGTCTGAACAACATGAAATGCTTTGATCAGCTGCTCATATCCATTCTTGGTTTCGTTATTTTCGCTAGTTGTTGCTCCAAATTCATATTATATGAGATGGAAACGGCCACACATTGGATGCGATTTCTTTTTTGTAAGTTAAATTGATCAACGGAGCTAAATTTGTTCAGATTGTGCGAAGCAGGAGGCCTGTACATTAGCTGTATTCTTCTTTTTTGCCTTTTGGTTGAATTTAGTTGATCTGAGCTGAGAACCCTTCCCCATTAGTTTTGATACTTTTTGTAGTTTGAAATTATAGGCAAGTTAGCATGTAGTTTCAAGCCAATTTTGTTGTTCCCTTCTTAAGAAGACAAAACAACCCTCTAGAAGAATTTATCTCCATTAACAATAACATCCAATGTAGATTTCGCTTATGTAAAATTTCGATGTAAACAATCTTATCTCAATAGACACTTATGTATAGCTTGCATAAAGTAGACAATCTTACCTCAATAGACACCCATGTATGTTTAGAGCTTGATTTCGATAAACCCACAAATAATAATAATAATAATAATAATAATAATAAACCAAAAGTTACAACCATGCAAACCATTTGGAACACTAGATTTCTGAAGAAATTTATCTCCATTATGAACACAAAATTGAGAAGACTGTATTACTTATGTTTTACTCTGTTACAACTGGTATGCTCAGTTGAGCACAGCAGAGGACAGATTAAACAATACAAACATCAATATAGCACATTTTCCTTTCAGAGTGGAGAAATTCTGGGTAGCTTGAAGCTTCATATTGTCCTTAACTTATACAGTAACATCTTGCTCTCACACTGATAGCCTACATGTTTGACAGTGCCTCTGGTTCGTTGGATAATCAAACCGAAACAGGTTTCAAACCATAAAATTAATCCCGAAACAAGTTCTCAAACCGGGTTAATCACAACATAGATGAGTGTATCCAAGATGGAATTGTCTTGGCACCAGAAAAACGGCATCTGTGGGTTGTCAACTTTGTTCACCTATGCAGCAATATTAGAACAACAAATACTATATTCAAACAGTTGAGTTCTGATATCCTCAGGTTATGAAATATCCTTCACCGGATTCACAAACCAAGTAAGCCTGATTTTGATTGTATGGCTTTGGAAGGAAATCAGGCACAAGCATACAAATAGCAAACAATGTATGTGGGTACCGGTGAGCTTACCAAAGCTATGTCATTTGATGATTGATTCTTTGTGTGTCTATTTAGACCAAAAGGGAGAAGACTAGAATCGTAATCAAGTTCACCGCAATAGAAGGAAGAACATTGCATCTAGCTGTATGATTTTTTACACGTTTTCTCAATACTTTACCAACTAATATTTATCAAAATTCACCCAACCTAAATCTACACCCTAGAAGAACACATCCCAACTTCATAGTTGTTATTCAGAAGTTTCGATGTGTTCCTCATTCCATTTTAGTTAATGTAAATTCCCTTCCGGGGTGGACAATGGAGATGCTTTAGTAATCTCATTAAAAAGCATGTGAATTTGCCCATATATTGCTACAATAAAGAAATTTATCTATCAAAAAAGGAAGAAGCTCCATCTCCAAAGACAATTTACTGCCTCAGTGTGTCCTGGGTGCAGGCTAACATTGACTCCAACCAGAAACCAGGCATGACAAATGCCTAAAAGTTCCTTTAAATACTCTATTTGATCCTTGTAAGAATTTATAATGATGATGATGATGATGATGATGATGATGATGATGATGATGATACTAAGAATGCAATTCAAGCAATTCATTCTAACAAGTTATTCATGCATGGAAAAAGTCTACCAGCAAATCCAAAGAGGCAAGAAATACCTAGTTGGATATTCTACGTTACTAGATCTCTTAAGTTCGGCCTAAATTGATCCAACGAACAAATTTATAGTACATCAGATCCGCTCTTAGAAAAGCAAGCTAGATTCAAAGAAGGCAATGAAGTACACACTGACCGAAAACAGAAGTCGGATTGGGGTTACCAAACGCAAGCAAAACTAGCAACGTAAAGCCAACAATGTAAATAAATTCTATCTTGGCTTAGTTTCCATTCAGGTTGCACACAAACTGCACACATAAGTCAAATCAATTGCCCTTACAGTCAGCTCAATAAGAACATCGATATCGCCAATCGTTCATAGGGACACAAATGTTAATGTATAGAAAGCTCGATTATGTTCAAACAAATTTCATATATCACAATTGTCCTTTTTGTCTCACTTCCAATAAATGGCTTTACAAACGACATGATTGTTCTCCTCCTTGTAGATGACAAAAAGGGTGAGATTCAAACCCGCTCGCCAAATCTCATTTCACAACATTCCAATACAATATACCTAAGCACTATGGGTTCTAAATGGGGTTCCAATTGAGAACTGACCTTGAAGATGCATATTAAGCAGACGATACATACACTCTTCTTATGAGTCAATCAGAGAAGAATGATCAGCGCAGCAGTTTTGACGGATATTTGCACAAGATCGAAACATCCCATTCATATGTTTATCCAATCAGGAAAACGTTTTACGGACACAATTCACGGAAGTCCAACCTCTTCAACTGGCAACTGCAATGTCCTGCCGTGACCGGGTGCAATGACGCTAACCGAAGGCAACGACGAATCCTCGACCGCTTCGATCTCAAGGAACTCAAATTCAAAGGCCCCGGACCGCTTCAAGCTGGCCAAGAAAACAAGCGCAATCCATCCTAGCATTGTTACGGCCCAATAATTGTTCATCCCATGAATCAAACCCCATCCGATAGCATACCCCACAACGATCCCCGAAAGATGCCCCAAAAAACTCGCCTTCGGGACAATGATAGATGTGAACACAAGTGCCTCAAAGGGGGCAAAACTGATCGGAAGCGAAAGAACTCCCAATAGGTTCAACTTGGAAGAGGGTTGCTTCATAGATAAAATTGTCATCCATCCAAACACAACACATGAATACCCAACCGCGGTTACTCTCCGAAAATGCTCTAATTTGAACCTCTGAATCAGAACATGATAAAACCCTAAAACCAGTAACCCTGACAACACAACTAATACAAGAGTATAATGAAGATAAAACTGCAAACCAAGACCAATGTGCCCTAGTTGCTCAACAACACCAAGGCTCCAAAGGGCACTCATATTGAACACAAGATGAATCACACTAATATGTGAAAATGCTGATGTCATGATCCTCCAATGGTGTCCTTCAAGAGCTTTTTCATAACTCAAACCTACATGTTCATACCCAATGTTGTTCTTTTGAATGTAATACCAGATTGCACTACAAAGGGCTATGATACAACTAGTTGCAGGCTTCTCTATTATCTCCATGAACAATGGCTTCCCCATTAAAACCCAATTAGGTTAAACAATAGGCAAAACAATCCCAGATCATAAAATGCAATAAAAACCCAATTTGGCGATAAACTTGATGATAGCAATAGTGGAATCTAGGGTTTCTGATCAGATTTAATCAGAACAACCCATTAATCGGCAGTGATGAAAGAATCAACCCAGCAACCAAATTGATCGAAAGATTGTACCTTCGTCGATTGATCGACTCGAATTGCTCCTACTCTTTTGATTTCCCAATTTACAAGATATCAGAAAGATTGAACGATGAAGGGAAAGTTGTTTGCTTTTTCGCAGATTGAAGGAAGAAAGAATTAGGGTTCTGTCAGTCAGTGTGAGGGGAGAAAGAGAGCACCGACGATTTTACGTATGGGGGCTGAATTTTTTTCGATGAAGATGATGATTGGGTAAAATCTATCGTGTTGTGGGCTTTTCTAGTGGTTTCCCCCTACCAAATGGTTAAAACGAGAGGTTATATTTTTGGGTAATTTCCAGCTGAATACACCACAAAAACTAAATTTGTCCCCAAATGGTTATTAGGATTTAGGATTAGGAAGCAATACAGGACATATGGAATTACAGATTTGCCCTTTAGAGCCGGTAAAATTAACTGGTAAAGTATGGTTAAGTAAGATAAAGTAAGGTAAACTTAATTTTGGGTAAGTTTTGATAATTTTGAACAAATTTGGGTAAATTCAGGGAAAATATAATAAATAGAGAAAATTATAAATTTAGGTATTTTTGGGAAGTATGGAAATTTGGATAGATTTGGGTAACTAATATTTACTTATAGATTACTCATGAGATTTACAGGCTCTTAATATATTTTTTTTCACCTATGTTGTTTTGTATTGAATGATGTGTTTGGTAGGATTTTAGGGAAATTTCCAGTCGAAGAAATCTTCGAGGATAAGTATAAAATAATGAATCTCATATTAAAGTTTTCTTATACTTTATAGCAGATGAATGTAAGAGAATTTGTTAAGCTTTCTAGGAAAATAACTCTGCTTAATGTACGATAAGTTCGAGAGTGAAGGGAAGCGGCTGAGGGGGAAGGGAGGTAGAGAGTTATTGTAGATGTGGGATAACAATAGAAGACAACAATTAGCGATGGAGGGGAGGTCAAGCTTCATGACGATCTCTTCATTTTTAATGACATTGACAACCAAGATGGTCGTTTAATTATGTTGTAAATTGGTCCTCACTTAATATGCCAACTAATGCAAACTTTAAGGGCCTTGGTGTTGCCCTAATAGTTTAAAGCAGTTGGTCCAACTTAGCAAAGCCAAAAGACCAATTTAAACTATTAGGCTATGGAAGTCAAGATTCGTACCAATCTTCAAATGTCAATGATGTTTAAGAATAGCATGATTGGAAGACACTTTTTTGACCAAGGTTCACTTCAATGTCTTTGCTAACAATCACTCTAAGGCTTAACCAAAAGATATAAGAACTATCAAGTTGATTATGACCTTGGCATATTGAAGGCCAGTTTCATATGATATGGATGGAGTTGGAGTCGCCAAGCATGATGGTAGTCAAATTAGTTAGATGTCGAGCATCAAAGGAAGATCATTCAAGGCTAATGAATATTAATTTGGATTATGACCTTGACATATCTAAGGTCAATTATGACCGTGGTTGACCGTGACCACGGTGAGATCACTACTTTGCCCAAGGAAGAATCGTCGAACAGACCGTGTGGCGCGGTCTCCATGATCGGCGGTGCGAAGGGAAGCGAAAAGTTATCGACCCTAATCGCCTAGACCGTGCCGACGGTGCATGGGAACCATGCCCACGGTGATGCAGAGCGAAGAGAAAAATCGCCTACCTTACGGGGCCGTAGCCACGGTCCCTGCGAAGACGATTTTGTCATTGTGTAAAATGATGAGTTTTGAGTAACAACCTTGATTACTATTTAATGTATTTAGGTCATTTTAGCTAAACATCATCTAGGCAGCAGCTTTTATCTATCTTTTATGATACTTTAGCACACTTTATCACATTTTAAGCTTTAGATTAGAGTGATTAAGGCAGATCTCTGCTAAGATTATTGGCTCTTGTATTGGATTCTCTTGAGTTTTATTAGAAGTTTTATGATTATTCTCAACTTTGGAGAGCTTGAGAACTAAATACACATTCTCTAATCTTGTTCCATCTATAAATATTAATCCTTTTGTATTGTAAAATGGTATGTTAGGATTCTCAGGGCGTAGTTAGTAGGCAAACAATAATAATGACGAAAAATAAATAAAGATTCAACACAAGGAATTAACGTGGAAAAACCCAAACCGGAAAAAAAAACCACGAACGATGCACTATCAGAGGATTACAACAGTGTTTCAGAGATTCTCAGACCTCCACAATCTCTCACAACCTCCCTATAGTTACAATCTGTGAACTCAACACTCACAGATGAGCCTCACACAACTCTCTCATGGACACAGAGATTACAGGTCAATCTCTTGTGGTATAAGATGAAACACTCTCAATTGCTATATAAATAAACCTAACACCTAGGTCCTAAGGCTGACACAATTTTAGGATTAATAGAGTCCCTACAGCAAAGGAATTACAAGAAAGAAGTGGAACAAATCAACAATCTGATTCCCACTCAAACTCTTCTACCTTGCTCCCCAAGAGACAGAGACCAACCCAAAATTGGTCTCCACATTCAACCCAACAATCTCCCACTTGGAGATCAATTATAAACGCAGCCTTCGTCGATTATCATCAATCACCACTTCAACACTTCCTCGAATCCTTTAGTGCATCCATCTCAATCTTGTTCAGCAAAGATCAACAGAGGTCCCAGTTGACCTCCCATCAACTCCTCTTTTAGCAACAGCGATCACGCCCAGCGGCTTCGACATACGCATCATCGTCAACAACTTAAGAGAATTTTGGATTGGGACTGTATCTCGTGTTGAACTTGTCGAATTCCCGTGCAGGTTAGATGCGTTCCTCGGCTGACCATCCGTTCCCGTAGCCTCAACCGGAAACCTCCTCGTTTCTGGTACCCTTTTCTCATCAGAGAAGCTAACACGCCTTTGACGAGCATGAACCGGCATGTTAGAGTTATCAATGACAGAATATAGCTTCCCCTTTTTCCTGCCATTTGCAATTATCAGAGATCCTTTCGTTACCCTCCAATGACTATCTTCAAATCTCGTCGTGAACCCCTCCTCATCCAGTTGACTCATAGATACAAGGTTCTTGGTCAGACCCGGGACATACCGAACATTCTTCGACCTCCAAGTTCCACCCTTAAAAGTTTTAATGTTCACATCACCTCTTCCTAACACCTTTAGGTTGTGACCGTTTGCAAGCATAACCTTGCCAAACCTCCCATTCACAAAATTACTAAAGGTCTCCCTGCTAGACGAAGAGTGAAACGAAGCACCCGAATCTATCACCCAATTCTCTTATGACTTGTCAACACTAACAATTAGGGCATCACCAAAATCCTCAACAGAATATACAGAGTCCTGGTCATTATGGCTGCTCTTCTTAGGTTTTGGACAACCCCTACGAAAATGACATCTATCACCACAGTTCCAACACAACATTTGCTCCATGTTTCGACCTCTAGATTTTGATCGACCCCGACCCGAACTCCCACTATTCCTCCTACCCCTGATAGTCAAAGCATTCCCTGAAGACTCAGACACATCAGAATCTTTCCTACGAATAATTTCATTCAGGACAAAGTCTCTAATTTCCCCAAACTTCAGTTTCTCACCCTTCTTAGTAGAAGAAGTTACAGAAGTCACGAAATTTTCTCAAGACTTAGGTAGGGTAGCCAATAGTATATTAGCATTCATCTCATCGTCGAATTTAAATCCCACAGAGGTTAACTTTGATAGTATTATATTCAACTCATTCATACTATCATGCATATCACCAGAATCTTGCATCTTAAATTCAAACAAATGACGTAACACATATACCTTGTTCACCGCCGAAGGTTTCTCATATGTGTTTTGCAAGGCCTCGAGCAGATATTTCGTCGTTTTCTGATCTTTGACGTTGAAAGCCACGTTCCGAGCGTCGCCACCGACCGTCTTGAATGCACGACCATCAAGCTCTTCCCAATCCTTCTGTTCCATCTCTTTTGGCTTATCACCCATCGCAAGATGCAACCTTTGCTGGCGGAGCACATCCTCAACGCGCATCCTCCACCATGCGTAGTCTTTCCCATCGAATTCTGGAATCTTCACAATAGCGGCCGCCATTGCTTCTCAGTCTACAGATCAACCACGCTTCAACCAAAGCTCTGATACCACTTGTTAGGATTCTCAGGGTGTAGTTAGCAGGCAAACAATAATAATGACGAAAAATAAATAAAGATTCAACACAAGGAATTAACGTGGAAAAACCCAAACCGGAAAAAAAAACCACGAACAATGCACTATCAGAGGATTACAACAGTGTTTCAGAGATTCCTAGACCTCCACAATCTCTCACAACCTCCCTATAGTTACAATATGAGAACTCAACACTCACAGATGAGCCTCACACAACTCTCTCATGGACACAGAGATTACAGGTCAATCTCTTGTGGTATAAGATGAAACACTCTCAATTGCTATATAAATAAACCTAACACCTAGGTCCTATTTACAGTACAAGGCTGACACAATTTTAGGATTAATAGAGTCCCTACAACAAAGGAATTATAAGAAAGAAGTGGAACAAATCAATAATCTGATTTCCACTCAAACTCTTCTACCTTGCTCCCCAAGAGACAGAGACCAACCCAAAACTAGTCTCCACATTCAACCCAACATGGTAGATATTGATGAACAAGAATAAACGTGACTTGAACCCTAAAATGTATCTATATAACTTATCCCTTATTTGCCGATTAGGGCGGTGAACTAGCTAGAAAATCTAACTAATGAGGGAGCATATGTTTTATATTTCTAGTTGATTAGTGGCTCTAATTATTCTCATCAGTGGTGGTGTCTTATTCAATCCTCTTTACCTCTTGACACCGAGGAAGGGGTCATTTGATTGTGTTGAATTTGTATCAAAATTTCTTTTATTATATTTGACATCATTTGATTTCATTTATCTTCAATGTTTCTAAATGAGAACATGGTTGTTGGCCTTAGCCTTTAGGTTTGTCTAAGGCCATTGATTCTACTTGTTTTAAGCCATAGTGTATGGGTTACTTTTAATTATCAATTTATTATTAGTGAATCATTGATTATTTTGAGTCTAAACTATCTATCCCGCTCTTACTTACTTCATTATACCTCTATACACTATTCATACTTAATTTCCTATTTTACATAATATAATATACATTTAAAATTAAGGTAACAATATCTTATTAAAAAATCATAAAGTATATATTTAATTATATAAATGATTGATGGGACTTACTTTCCTAAAGACTAATTTATAACCTCCTCTATCTTATCTTTTATAACTTACCACTCAATTGTGATACACTTTAAAAGAACATGGCCTAATCATAGCGCAAACAAAAGTTCACATTTTTTGTAATTTCGGGTCCATCAAAATCGGTCAATATTGAAATTCGGATGAGAAAAACTGAAGTCTAGACCCAATTTATTTTTGAGTTGAACAATACAGACGGAGCTAAACTTAGATCAAAATCATATTCGAACAATAGAAAAAAGAATTTATACAAATATTCGATCAATTCAATCAATATCACATTGAAATTCAAACTAACCAAAATTAAACCTGATAAGATAAATCCAAATATTCGGTTCAGAATTTTTTTTGCCAACATTATGCCCAACGGATTTACTAGTAATAGTACCATGTTAGCTTAGCCTATACAAACAAATGCCATAAATAATTTTTTTTTTGGTGGAATAGACCGAGTAAATGCCCTGATATATTTTTTTGTGTAATGAGAGAATAATGAGTAATGACTAGAAAGTGGTTATTATTAGGGCTTCTCCAAACCCTACATTCCAAAACTGCCACTCTACACCCCAAAAGCCCAAAACCCTTTTTCCAAAACCCCTATCCCCATTTTCGCTCCCATCCGACTCCATTGCTGCTCCGCCGCTGCTCTTCCTCTTCGTCTTCATCCTCATCCTCCCGATCTTCAGCTTCTTCAATGGCGAATTCTGTCGACGACGCTGCGAAATCCGTCTCTAATTTGTCGGTGGATGCCAGTCCCAATCCTGAATCGGAAACTCTCAGCAAGAAGTAATGGAATTGATATAGGGAATTTGATTGTTTTGTTGTTGATTTGATTGTGGTTAGGGTTTTGATTGTTGACTTTTTGTGTTTGCTGGTGAGAGCAGTGCGTTGAAGAAGCAGTTGAAGAACAAGCAGAGAGAAGAAGAGCGCCGCCGCAAAGAGGAAGAGAAGGCTGCTAAACAGGTTTAATTCCTCTTCCACCTTTGTTTTCTTCAGTCAGTTGTTGAGATTGTGCATTTAGTGATCTTCAGCTAGGGTTAGTGTTTTCTGTTGACTAATGTAGATTTCTAGTGGTCAACCGTTGTCAGCGAGGTTTATTTCTGTTGATGGATGCCATAAGGTTTCGATTTTGATAATTTGAATGGTGATTTATGCTTGGAAATGATTACTATTTTATGGGATGTAGTCAATGCTTTGAGAGGTGTCTTGGCATATGATTTTGGAAAAAGTGTGGGGTGAAATTTGAAACATTTGGGGGCTGGGAGGAGGTGACTGTCATGTTTCGAAGATTTTGTTGCGATTTTCTAGAAGATTATGATAAACTTGAAAGTTTGGAACTGATGGGAAAATTCGTGCGGTGAGCTTAGGTTTGATGTAGATGATCTTTGAATGAATTTAGTGTGGTCTGTGGACAGAACTAAATTTGAATTTTCTTAATGGTTTGTTGTCATCTTGGTTTTTTACTTGGATTCTAGGGTTCATTTCAGTTAATGCTGGCATTTTTTTTTGAGATTCTGACATGTTTTTCCTGAACATAGGCTGCTGCTGCGTCCAATTCTCAAGGCCAGAAATCTCAAATGGCCGACGATGAGGATATGGATCCTACGGTATGTGGTTTGTTGCTCTATCAGATTATTGTGTACTCCCCCCTTTCCTTTTGTTCCATGCAATATCTTCTTTTGTCATCATTATTGTGAGATAAGATGCTTATTTTAGTGGATTATTAATTTTTCTTGCTGAATATGTGATTTTCAATTCCTTTTCCTGGCAGCAATACTTTGAGAATAGGGTGAAAGCTCTTGCTGCACAGAAGGCAGCTGGAATTAATCCATATCCTCACAAGTTTTTTGTTACAATGCAAATAACTGAATATGTTGAGAAGTATGGAACATTGAATAATGGGGACCATCTTGAAGATGTGCAAGTTTCATTAGCTGGTAAGCAATCCTTGGATGTCCTCATGCGGACTTTAGTTGATTAAAAGTGTCTCAATTTCAACACTGTCTACTATTTGTATCTTTGTAGGAAGGATCATGAGCAAGCGATCATCTTCTTCCAAGCTTTTCTTTTATGATTTGCATGGACTTGGTGCCAAGGTCCAAGTCATGGCTGATGCCAGGTAATTAATCTTTGTTTTCCTCTCTCTTTGTTTTTTGTTTTTTGTTTTATTTTGCGTACTTGGTGGGTTGTTTTGGAGGTCTTGTTCAGATAAGACCTTTTTGACGGCTTTAATACGTTGTTGTTTATGACTTATGTATAGTAGATTGTTCAATGACGCGGGTGCCTGATTTTGTCTGTTGACGTCATAATGCCTTAGCCCTTAGGTAGTGATCGGCATGCCTCATGTGTTTATTTTATCAAGTATGATGTCTGTCTTCTTCGTCAAACAAATTGGTGGTTGTTTCCACTTTCCAGGGAATGAAGTTTCGGCTTGCTGCATTTAAGTTATTCTATAATCTATATATAGACTGTATTCATTATAGGCATGGCTGTATAATCTTGGCCTGACTTGGTCCCATGTTTTAGAGAACTGTGTTTTTAACTTTTCCCTCATAGTGAACGATGCAACCCCAGCAAGTTGGGCGTGCTGCAGACTGTGCAGAACATGGTTTAGCACTAGCAAATTTTCATTCCAGAGTCTCTGCCTTCTGTTTAAGTTTTATGGGTCACCTACCTAGAATAAAATTGGGGGTGGGGGGGGGGGGGACAATGCAAGAATGGTAATCCCGTATGTGATGACTTGAATTGTTGCTTTGATGTTTCATGAGATGGTTTCCTGAATGTATGGAGAATGTTAAGAACCATAGTTACCTAAATCGGTCACCCCCCCTCCGATCCCCGTTCCGGGGTCGTCGATCCCAATCGGCAATCGATAGCGCCCTAGGTCGGCGAGGATCGCGACCTGGATCGCCAAATTTGAGCGATCTGATTGTCACTAACACCGGTGGCCATTTGTAGTGGAAGTTGAGGGCTTTTTGGTTGACGGAAGCTGCGAAACCAAGGGTGGCTTTTGCCGGACACCAGTCACCATTTCCGGCCACCGGCACTTTAGTTTGAAAAAGACAAAGGAAAAGTCGAAAACCCTAGATCTGAAATTGAATAACCAATTGATGAGTATTTGAGGTAGAGATTGAGGGCTTTTGATGGAGGAGGTGTTGCGATTCCACCGGCAGGGATATCTCCGGCCATCGGTCGCCGGATTCCGGCCGGCAGGATAGGCTGAGAAGCTGCAGTAGACAGAAATTTGGGGGATATGGCTGCGGGACTTAGGGTTAGGGTTTCAGGATAGAGTTTTGACTTAAAACTTCTTGCACACATAACTACACAAATAAAAGAGCCCAAGAGCCCACTGGGCCCAACAGCACTGCACTGCTGAGTGCTGACTATAGCCTATAAATATGGAAAGTAATAAATACTAGTATTTTAAAAGTAACAATTGAAACTAATAAATAATTTTAAAACAGTACTTTAATGAAATACCAACTTATAATTAGAGGATGTTTTTATTTATCGATCCGAAAAAAAATTATCGGCGAATTCCGATCCCAAACACCGTTCCTAATGAACCTACCCCCATCGATCTGGGATTTTAAAATTTTACCGATTTCGATCCCGATTTCGATCCTCGACCCCTACCGATCCCCGACCCTGGCAACTATGTTAAGAACACCTCTGACGGTGCTGGCTAAGTGGTTGAGAGTAGAGGGGGATTTTCATCCCTCTACATGAATATTTGTTTCTTGTCTGAAATTGACACCAACTGGCAGTCTGTTTACTTGTCCTTGATATTTGTTGTGTCTTGATGGTGCTATATGTAAGGTTTTGCTGTGATGTACATTCATCCTTAAATATAATTTCTAATGCTAATTAGTTTTTAATGCTGTGGTGCTGACTGGCATGTGCAATCATTGTCTCTGTACCGTAATATATCCATGTTCTGTAATCTTGGTTTACGCCTTAGCCGTAAAATTTTCTCCTGTTAAACCAGTCTGCAACAGTAGCTGTTATACTTTTGCAGGTCTTCCGAGCTGGATGAAGCCGAGTTTTCAAGGTTTCATTCTGGTGTGAAGCGTGGAGATATTGTTGGTGTGACTGGATTCCCAGGTCTGCACTTTAACACTTGCTGATCGCGTCTCTTTGCAATATATTCTTTGAAATGTGCAAGATTCCAAGTTTTTTTTTTCCAAACTTGTTTATTATCTAAGCAAAGGCCTTTGTTGCCACTTGCCATTTTGATTTGGTAATATGCTGCTGGATGTGATTTATTCTCTACTATGCTTATGTGGTGTCTACTACTCGAAATACAAGAAAAAGTAGCAGTAGATGCTTCCCCTTGCTAAGCACATGCAATTTTCATTCCAAAGTCCTGGCTCTTGTTTAAGCTGTATGAATAGATTACCTCGGATAAGACGAGGGGTAAAATGACATGAGAATAGTTATCCACCATGTGAGGGCTAAACTTACTTGCTTTGGCATTCCTTGAGGAGATAGATTCCTAGACTGATGGCAAATGCTCAGTATAAACCTTGGAGAATGTTGGATGAGGGGTTGAAGATGGCATTTTTGACCAATGAAGGCACTGATATGTTCTGGAGAAAATGCTCTTTGATAAAATTAGGAAACAAGAGCATTGGATGCTTTTGACACTATATATGGTGTGGTTGTATGGGAAGTAGGTAGTAATGCCCCCCTCCTTTTTTTCGTTGTGAAATGGGAAGTAAGGAGTATGTTGTTAGGGTGATATTGTCAATATTCTGGCAACTTGTTTACTAGCATTTTTTATTCTTTGAACTTAGCTTGTCGCCTTTGTTTGATGTTGCATTTACCTCCTCAGTGAATTATCTCTTGATATATGCTTTCAATCTCAGAATGAACAGGCTTAGGTAGGATTGCTCAATTTCAGTGTCCATCCCCAGAGTTTTTTGGATTGACACTTGTATTTGTATGTAATCGGTTGTGTTTTCTTTCTGGATTTCAGGAAAAACTAAAAGAGGGGAGCTGAGTATTTTCCCCAAGTCTTTTGTTATATTATCCCATTGTCTTCATATGATGCCAAGGCAGAAAGCTGGTGCTGTTGCCGAGAATGTGAAGGTAAATGGCTGTTTGATGTGTAGTCATTTCTCCATGCCATCGTAGTTTGGTATGGTGATATGGTAAGTGGTAACTTATTGTTTCTTTTCAGAAAGGTGAAGTGTGGGCTCCAGGGAAGACAAGGAATCCTGAGCTGTACATCTTGAAGGATCAGGTACTGGATTCTTATGTACTTAGGATCCTCTGTGTGTTCCGTCTTCTGCTTGCTTCTGACTCATTTTCCTTAAATCACTCGTATGGCATGTCAGATTGGCCTTGTCTCTGCCCCCTTCCCCCCAACAAGGGAAAAACAAAAGAAAAAGAGAAAGAGTAAACTAACAGCAGGGTGATAAGTGACATGGGACCAAGAAAATGAAACAGACAGGCATCAGTCATCTGATGTTTCTAGATTTTTATCCTGTAATGCTCATGCTTAGAATCTAAATCATCAGCTTGTGTCATATTGTTCCCATTTGATTTGCATTTTTCAAAATGCTACAATGCATATTCAGAGTCTGATTTGGCCAAGTTTTCACCTTGTGGGAGCAGCATAGTGATGCCCACCCCCTTTCCTATGTCATGTATGGTCCTTGCTGTGGTGGATGAGAGCATGGTGTAATTTTCCTTATAGTTAACTAGGGGATTTTCAGAGGTTTTATCTTCTTCTTGTGACTGGATCAGGATTATATTGCTAAATAATAATTCAAGGCTCCATTATTTGGTCATGGAAAGGTCTGGGCTCCTGTGGAGAAGCACTGTATGTAAAGTGAGTGGACTCTGGATGGGGGTTCCCTTGCTGCATTTGGCAGTCTTATAATCAATGGTTATGCCTTTGATAAAAGTTTTCAATGTAGAAGCGTGTTATGGGTGGTTTACCTATGCCAAGGTGTACATTTATATAGTATGTAAGTTTACATGAACTAGTAGCGTGCTTTGTTTGTCCGTGTATAATCCATATTGTTGCCTGAGGATATGAATTTTAACTTGCCCTTGCTTTTGTGTGTGCGCAATTGGCTGTTAAGCTATCCATTTGACTGAATGGTGTAGCTCCTTAATAATCAAGGAGAGTTTTGATTCTTCTGTTTCCAAGAGTATGAAGAATCTTTGTTCACCACTGTGAAAGTAGTGAAATTCTTGTTTTGTTGGTATCTGCTCAATAGTTCTTTTTGTTCCATGTTGGCCGCTGATATTTTTGAACAATATGGTGTTTATAGGAAACAAGGTATCGACAGCGTTACTTGGATTTGATGCTGAATGGTGAGGTTAGGGAGATATTCAGGACAAGATCGAGGGTTATCTCATACGTTCGGAAGTTCCTGGACAATCAGGATTTCCTAGAGGTAACTTCATAGTCTGTCTGTTTGGCCTTATTTTTTCCCTTCTTTTCGTATTGAAATGAATTATGATGCTTTGTATGATCTAGATTTCATTTATGGGGCTGCAATGCTCAGATGACTGGACTCTGTTAATTAAAAACGTGAATTGTTTCCTTTTCCTTCAGGTTGAGACTCCTATGATGAACATGATTCCAGGAGGTGCAGCTGCTCGTCCATTTGTCACCCATCACAATGATCTCAATATGAAGTTGTACATGCGTATTGCACCTGAATTGTATCTGAAGGAACTAGTTGTTGGTGGACTAGATCGTGTTTATGAAATTGGGAAGCAATTTAGAAATGAGGGTATTGACCTGACACATAATCCTGAGTTCACAACGTGCGAGTTCTATATGGCATTTGCAGATTACAATGATTTAATGGAGTTGACTGAACAAATGTTGAGTGGTACGTTCCTCTTAACTGGTTGGGAAATTAATGAGCTCAATTTGTTGGTTTCACCTTCTAACTAAGTGTGTTCCAACAGGGATGGTTAAGGAATTGACAGGAGGTTATGTCATCAAGTATCACGCAAATGGCTTGGATAAGGATCCAATCGAGATTGATTTCACCCCTCCCTTCAGGTTTGCCGAATTGACTTAATTTCAATTGTTTCTTGCTAGTATTCTTTTAATAGTAACCATTTTGATACTCTTGTTATTGTAGGAGGATTGACATGATAGAGGAGTTAGAGAAAATGGCAAATCTGAGCATACCAAAGGACTTGGCTAGTGAAGAGGCCAATAAATATTTGATTGATGCATGTACGAAGTATGATGTGAAATGTCCTCCCCCACAAACAACTACTCGTCTGTTGGACAAAGTGAGTTTCTATCTTGTCATTCTTGTTTTGAGATATTACTTTGGTTGTCCTGAAAATGTGGAGTTTCATGTACTTTCCGTTTTTGGTATACTTTTGTTTATATGATGACAATCGCTGTTCATGTAAATCATTTCTCTTCATCCTACTATCTATCTGATTGCCGTGTGGTCCATTCCTCTCTTTGGCTCATATGTTAGGGAATTACAGATAACCAGCTTACTCAGGAGTTGGTTTACTTGATCTAAGACTCGTAGATAACTGATTAGATTGGCCTACTCTATGGCTGGGGTTGGTTCTGGGCTGGTGGGTTAAAAGTTGATCTATTATTCTTAATCAAAACCGAATCCTATGGAGTTCTGGGCTGATATCTGATTTGGCCTGTGTGCTAGGCTTTGGCTTGGGGTTGAATTTGCGCAGGTCGGTTTCTGCTCAGAGGAATTTGACCTGATTCCTAAATTTATTGGTTTGGCTGTATTATATAATTAATGTTCTGCACTAGGATCGAGTATCAGCTAACTAAATGCAACAATATGTTAGAGATCATTACAGCTACTTTTGCTGGTGAGGGCTGAACTGTTGAGGAAAAACTACCATCAGTTTTGAAGAATGTTCTCACACTTGTGGCATCTTTATTTGTGGTTCACATGAATCACATTCATCCATAAGGATTGCTCCTCTTGTGTGCTTTATTAATGAAATGGGCTTTAGTTTTACAATGATTGGTTTTAAGTTAGTGGTCATTTCTTCAAGTGAATTTCTCCTCTTTTGACACCTTTATACTTTTGTGTAAAATGATGGCAGTTGGTGGGGCACTTTCTGGAGGAGACTTGTGTCAATCCTACGTTCATCATAAATCATCCAGAAATAATGAGTCCACTTGCCAAGTGGCATAGATCAAAGCCTGGCCTGACTGAGCGTTTTGAGTTGTTTGTAAACAAGCATGAGGTATGTTGTGGAAGCTTGTATTTGTCAGATTTGTTTTGTTATTTCTACTGACCTGTTCACAACATATTGACCATGATTTATTGTCTTCTTCTTGCCTTATCGAACACTTCAGCTTTGCAATGCATACACCGAGTTGAACGATCCTGTCGTACAGCGCCAGCGATTTGCTGAGCAACTTAAGGTGTGAAAGCCTGGCTTTTTGTGCTAAATTGCTACTTTTGTGAGTTTAAAGAGGTCATTGTTAAGTAGCTCTGTTGAATTTTCAGGACCGGCAATCAGGGGATGATGAGGCAATGGCTTTGGATGAGACATTCTGTACTGCCCTTGAGTATGGTCTTCCTCCCACAGGTGGTTGGGGATTGGGTATTGATAGGCTCACCATGATGCTAACGGATTCTCAGAACATTAAGGTTTGTGTGTTCTGCCTTCCAAAACATATTTTTACTGCTTAACTTGCATGAGGCTGCATGTGCATACAAATCTACGTTCTATTCTGTGGCTGTCGAACCTTATTTTTTTGGGAGAGGGGTATGGAGATTTGGACTAACTTTCCTGCTTGCTGTGCCTTTACAGGAAGTCTTGCTATTCCCTGCTATGAAGCCTCAGGATGAGGCACCAGCCAAAGGTACTGAATGAGAACAACCGTGATTTATTCATTCTTTCTTTTATTGCTCATTTTGAGTTCCTCATTGTCATCTGCAATATCGCTGAATGGTGAAAATTTGTTGGATTTGAAGATAAAAATGGGTAAAAAAGTAGTTTACATATGCTTTGGAAGTGATTTTGCCAACTTTTCAGCCATACTTTTCTTTGATGTAGATCTTATTCCCGCAAATCATTGGTGATGTGGATCATCTACTTGCTAATTGTTGTTCACATTTGAACTTTTAAGATTTCTGTTTGAGTCTTGGAAAATGAGATGGAAAGAAAACTTTTGTCTCTCCTGACTAATTTAGTGTAAAAGTGTATTCTTTACCAATCTCTCACTTAATTTTCTTCCTCCCCAATCCTCCCTGTCTATTTAGCTTCTCATGTTTTCGTCCTACTTTCCTCTCAAATTTGGAAGTAAAAGTCATTGGACAAAATCGATCAAACTTGTCATGATGTTTTCCATCTAACTCTCATTCTTCCAATTCTTTTAAAACCAAATAAAGGAAAGCAAGTGATTTTCAATTTCTTTTTTTTCCCCATCTCATTTTCCAAGAACCACATGGAGCCTAAAATCTATTGAGAGAACTCATTTGTGGTACTCTTATGAAATTTGATGGTATTCCAGAGGATTTGTGCCAACTAGAATGATTGTGGCTGTAATAATTTGTCGACTTATATCTCCTGAACTGTACGTGCAGCTGCAGCGCCAGCCGGAGAGCACTAACGTTTGAAGGTGACATTTTAAAGCAATGGTGGCTGCTTTCTGATCGTCCCAATCTTTTGCCTGCACATCCTCAATTTTTTCAACTATTTTCCTCCATTGAGATATCGCTTTATACTTTTGTAACTTAGTGACATTGTTAACCATCTAGAAGATCAAGTTGTTGTACTTACTACATTGCAGTGTTTTTGTTCGATGAATGTGTCCTTTTTGCTTTCATTCGTTAATATACCTATGTTGTGAAGCACCTAGGCAGGCAGCTCCGGTTGATTCATGCTGTTTCATTTCGTCTTTGGTCTGGAGGTTTTGAAGCACCTAAGCAGCTCCAATCGATTCTTTTATTACGCAATATCAGATTAAAATTGTTGTACATCTTGAATTGCCATGACAGAGTTGAAAAGAGTGCTCCTCTCGGAATCTCCAAAAGGGCCTTGTTCGTATAGTATTCCGGGAGAAAATTTAGGGGACTCTGTAAATGCCAGCACTTCTGTTCAGTGCCGAGGTCACAGACATTGACAATTCTAACATTGTGAATTGTTATTGAAGGCTTATCGACATGGTTGAGATTTGAGAATAGACGATAAGCCTTCAGTAACAAAGAAAGGCAGGACGAGACCAAGAAGCAACTAGCTATATCGTTTATAAGGAGAACGTTAGTTATTCAAAAAGCCTGACTATAGCACTGATCCATTCATCATAGATACTTAGCTTGCTCATGGTAACCTCTGAAGAACTCCCACTCGATCCTATCAAATGCCTTCATATCTAATTTGATGGGGGTTTTTGACCATGAGGGATGGCCTGTTTGCTGTTGGAGCTGCAGAGGTATAGGACAAACGGAGACCTCTGTAGATCCATACTTTTAATTGATTCTCTGTAATCGGTAATCAAAAATCTTTTGCTTGTTGGAAATCAAGACCTTTGTTGACAATGTCAGGTGTAAGTTAATGGGAATTGATCAAATGAGCATGGTCCTTTGGTGAGCACGAATACTTGGTTAACGTCAAGTATTATTTTTGTGGACATCAAATATTAAAGGTGAGAATCAAGTATTTTATGGATATCAAGTAAACAAATAAGAGAATATACAAGTTTGTCTTGGTAGACGTTAAATGTTAATGTTCACTTTCAGACTTAATGTCCATGAAAATAATACTTGATGTCCGCCATATATCCAACTATGTTCACATTCTGACCAATGATTCATGCTCACATAATCAGTTCTCTATGTTAATCGCTCTAAAGTTGTATTGGTGGATGGGATGTTGATTATACAAAAGGGGTCATTGTTGTGTTTTGTAAAGATCCCTCTGGAGTCAAGGTCGTTTCAACTCGCTATAACTTGGTTATCTGTAGAATCAATAGCATGGAAAGCCCTCGCTAGCACTTGTGTTTTGTTTATGGTAGTCCCCACTTGTTCGAGCTACAATATGTATGGGAAAGCTTACGACATCAAGTGGTTGGGATCGGCCCATGGTATGGGTAGGGGATCTTAATTAAGTGGAGTTCTCCTCACGAAAGCAGGGAGGCTCGCCTAATTTAACGGGAACAATGTCTTTACTCGTTGAAAAGACTCGATGTGCCTTGTGGACCTTCCTTCTATAGGCACTCCATTTACTTGGTCCAAGAATAGATTTTACCCTGATGTTATTTTTGAATCCTTGGATAGAGGTTATGCCACAACTGATTGGGCTCAACCTTTTAGAAATGTGTTTGTCCTTAATCCAATTCTTTTTTCGGATCATGGTCCCGTTATTTTGCACATTTCAAGAAATGATTCGAGGAAGAAGAGAGTTTTATAGACTGGAAATTTGGGCTTTACAGCATCCTGACCTCAAGTGCCTAGTTGCAAAAGATTGAGGGCCCCTAAGGTTTCGAACAGGAGAATCCAATGTTCAAGTTGGTTAGGAAATTGGGAAGAATCAGGGGAGTTTACAAGAAATGGCGCCTAAACTGGGAGAGAAATAACGCCTCTATTTAAGAAGAAGATTTCCTAAAGGTGAATGATGCGCCGAAGGCTATTGAGGAACAAGGTCTTGGTGCCTAAACTCTTGAGGCTCTTTAGGAACTTAGTCCTCCTTTGGTTCAAACAGTTTAAATGGAACAACCAAGGGACGAAAATGACTTCTGAATCCTATCCTTGCTTGCTTCAAGACATGAAATCGATATAACTAAAATGATTCACATAGTACATAGAAAAAAAAAAGAAGAAAAAGGTTGATACAGTAACTTACAATCACCAGACAATAGACATGATTAACAATGAATGACACTAGAGTTTCAACAATAGAAATTATGATTTCAATGGAGGAACATAATTTACAAGAAGAACGGACATATGCTGGCCAAACACATAGACATGCTGCTCAGAAATGCTATCTTCGACGTCCTGCACATTCCTGAATGAAATAGTTCAGTTTAATAATTACTATATCTCGAGGTTTGGGGCCAGATTTGACAATATATGGGAAGTTGAGACTACTTGAATCAAGCATTAGTATAACAATTAACGAACCATTATGGAGTACATAAGCATTAAGCAAGAGCACAAAAGAAAACAACTGAGGCATATATCTCTTGAGAAATTTAGCTATCCTTCCACACAAATTTATTTTCATAAAGCTGTACATAATAACCTTAATCTTCTGTGAATCTGTCAGGACAGTATAGAATGTCTCGTTCGAATCCATTCCTCATATAGTCATAAGTATCCAGCAACTATGCATTTGCAAAGGGCACATACAACTTCTCAAGATTATCTATAAATATCTTTTTGAAAAAAATCTTCTCAAGATTACATCATCCCAAGTGGCAAATGGCAACATCTCCTTCCTACATTGATCAAAGGTACCTTTTTTTCCTTTTTCCTTTTGTTTTTGGGTTTTAGTGTAACTTCGTAACTCCCATTAACAGATGCACATCTAATTTCATAGAGGTAAGGGTGTTGTTGATTTAGGAAAGAAACGAATACAAGAAGATAGAAAAGTTAATGTATGCGACACAATTTACCTCATATTTATTTTAGAGTTGAGACACAAGAAACAAATATCGGACAAACAACAAACTAGACTGCACACTTGAAGAGAGGGTCATATCAGTCTCCATTGGAACCTGAAGAATAAAACCCTAGTAAACGAAAGCTTTCATTGGATTGTTGAATTTCAAAATAAACCTAAAATCAAATACACCGGGGGTAGGGAGTAGAGTAATTATGAATCAACCTTGTTGGTGGATTCACTAGTTACAATAGTTGGTAGTGTACTGGCCATCCCATGGCATGTTAGGTGCTTGTTTGGAACTGTTTGATGAACCCGGATCATTCACAACATGGTATTGCTATTGACCATTCAAAACATAGCTCCCAATTTGTTGTCCAACAATGTAACCGGGTGACCATGGATTAATCATGTGGATAACCAAACAAGCTTGGTTCAGTTTGAGGTTGACCTTGGGTGGCATTTTGATCCACCCACATATCAGCAGGTAGCGCAAAAGCTTGGTTTGCAACTTTTGGGGCTGGGTTTGATGATGGCTGTCGGGTTTGTTTAGATCTCCAATATTCATCCACCACACCCACGAGGATACGTGCATCATGGGGGTAGTCTCGGATAAGCGGCCCCAAAATTCTCCATTGAGGTCGTATGTCGGGAGGGAAGCCAAAGTCAATGAAGAGTGCCCGCATATAAGAGTCAATGGAGATGTCATAAGTCTATTGAAGCACGACGAATCAAACATTTTCTAGCTGAAGTTCAATATCTCTAAGGATTTTAAGTTTTCTATTACCATCGGTGCATCATTGGGGGAGTACCTTTTCCAAGCAAATCAAACTCTGAAACCCTATCAAATCTTCTCAAAATATAATCAAACTGGTCTACCAAACCAGTCATTATCTGCAAATGATTGATCTGGTTCTTGGAGTTTTCTTCAATATGACATGTACAAGGCCTATGTTTTGAACCACAAAATATTTTCCCGATAGCTTTGCCATAGCAAAATCCTGATCAGTGATCACCGTCTTCGGACAAACATTATCCATGAAACTAAGGAACATCTTGAAAAGCCAACAAAAACTCTCAATCCTCTCATTCAAAACAAACCCAACACCGACCATAAGATTCCCAACATGATGATTCAGGCACATAGCTCGCAAATCATCTTATAACGATTCGTTCGACATGTAGTGTCAAACACTAACAAATCATAAAACAATAAGTAATCTTTTTCGTTTTTGAATCTCTCCAAAAAAAAAAAACCACATAAAAATAGGTCAATATCAAGCTCCAAAGCATAGAAAAATCCAATCTCACTTTGTCTTCTTTTACTTTCAAGTCTTTTGCACACTGTGTCTGCATCCCCATATTCCAAACGAATCTTTTGTTCAACTGCATTAGCATTATATGCATCTTGGACCAAAAAACTCAATATCGGAGACCCCATCGCCTTATCACTTAAAAGACGATAGGCGTCAATCAATTTAACTCCACATTTTTTCATCAGTGTCAACTATTTAACAACAGATTTAGGGACACTCCTATGACCTGCTAACATGTGAACTTGATCAGACTCTACAAACTGATGGATATGAATCATGTCATGACCAATGCACACTCAATCCCCAATGTCTTTGTCAATTTTGAAAACAACCCTGTCCTTACAATTAATCTTACTGAATTGTTTTCTTTTCCTAATAGTAAGAGATTTAGCACCTTCCCTAGTGCCATTAAAAACTTTCAATCTTAAGTCATCCCTATTATATCTCTAATAAGTCTTACCCTTCCTTACAGCATAACCCATTTTATATACATAATTCTGATAAAATAGAAATGACCCATCCTCATTTTGGAATTTCATCCCCAATAATTGGGACTTAACAACTTCCACGACAGAAATGTCTTCAAAAAGTGGATTCAAAATCTCATTTAGCAGGACATTTTTATCAACCTAATCAATTTTCTGAATATCTACAACATAAAACACATTTTAAAAGGGATGATCAGTAATGATATATTTAGTGGGGTCAAATTTAAAGTCGCGAGTACTTGAAAATTTACATCTAATTAATAACATTCAAAAACTAATCTTAAAATTTAAATACAAACAACTTGTAAACCTTATTTTAAAATTGGTATGATATATAATATAGTATATAATATATAATATATTGAATTACATATGTGCACAAATTATTCGTATATTTTTTTCATTTTATACTTAAAAAGATAAGTAAAAGTTATAATTGACTTATTAAATGATATTATATAAGTATATTTTCGTATAAAAAAGGATAACATTGTTATCTTTTTTTTTTAAAAAGGGGTCACATGACCCCACGTGAACCCATCTTAGCTCAACCCTTGATACTATCTTGCCTCTCGCTGGTGTTGATTAAAATAGTCGTCATGCTGAGATTCACCCATCAAACAAATCCAAAGAAGTGGAGTTTCTTCTTAAAATGTATGATTGGCAGAACATGGACAATACAAAAACATTTGGGGTTCAAACTAAACCATTATCGGCTCAAGATAATGAGAGGACTGTGCCGCGATTTCTAGAAACAAAGCTGATTGGGAGAATGTTTGAAGAGAATGTTGCGAAGTTTATCGGATGGATAAAAAGTTCGGAAGCATGTGTGATTGGTGTTTGGCAATGGGTGGTGTGGGAAAAACTGCATTGCGGAAACACACATACCATAAGCTCAACGAAATCACACGTTCCATTTTGACATGCACTGGCTAACTATGTCTGAATCACAATGTGATGATGTCAACTGGCAAATGAGTCTAGCTAAGTGTTTTGGTTTGGATATCTCTAATGAGGCAGATGAAATGAAAAGAACATACAAATTATATGTAGCAGTAGGCAGAAGGAATAGTGTGCTTATCCTAGAAGATCTCTAGCAACCATTCTTGGTGGATGAAGTTAGAATTCCTCTTAGTGGTAATGGTTGCGAGATCATCCTGACTACTGGCTTATTAGAGGTATGCCAAATAATGTGATGTAAAGATTTTGTTGTCAATGTAGTACTCATCCAATTGAGGAATCTTTGGCCTTGTTTGTAGAGAAGCTTGAGAATTATGATACTCTCATAGAAGAAGTGAAAGGTGTGGCTAGACAGATAGTTGAAAAGTGTAAAGGTCTGCCTCTATCAATTATTACCATGGCTTATCGTATGAGAGGTGTGGTTGACATTAACGAATGGAATTATACTCTTTATGAATTGGATATTTGTGAGCAAGGTGACATGATGGAAAAGATGTTTCAAAAACTGCAGTGTAGTCTTGATCGACTGAATGATGAGACACTCCAGAAATACTTTTTAAAACCTAAAGACTACATTGACGAATGAAATTATACTAGAAATGCTTTTTAAAACCCTTAAAAATAAAATGTCTACAAATTGCCTCTAAATACATGTAGAAATTCTACTAAAAACCTAAAGACTCTGAACTCTAGATTCATACCCTCCTAAATTGTCTCAAGTGACCTTGATCTAGAATCCTACCACAAGTGTGGGTAAAAATATAGCATAGTATGTTTGACCAATTGTAAAAATAGAATTACATCTAAGACAGGCACCAAGCTTAAACAAGAAGGCTTTGTTTCCTAACAATAACCATGATTGCGTTAACTCTTATATAATCAAGGATTTGACCAATTGTAAAAGCCTTCAATCAACCCTAACAATCTTAGTAATGAAAGATTCTGTTTACATCAAAACCATATATATAAGACCATAAAGTCAGAAGGATTCCATCCTGGAGGCTTCGAAGGGTAAAGTCAAAAGTAAGAGAAAGCAGAACATGTTGATAAAATTGAAGTGACAACTTGTCAGGGATATAACTTATAGAGTTGTTCGGGGTCGAAAGGATGGTCAAAAGGTTAGGATGACTAGACGTGCGAACATGTTGAAAAATCACAGTCTTGATGACATTGATGTTGTGATAGACCAAATGGATGTGACTATTGGCAAGGATATATGTGTGCGAGTCCTTGATGACCCACCAATCTGAAGTTATGGATCTTACATTATGATGGATACGTGAAGGTTTCTTTTGGTTGTTTAAATGCGATAGTCCTTGCCGTGTTATTTATGTTTAACGTTTTAGTTGTAACATTTATCCTTTGGTTTTTGTTGTTTTGTTTGCGGTTTGCTGTATTTTATGAACTTTTAAGCTTTTTGACTCTCAATAATCGAAAAAAAGACCATAAATATAACATTATAGCAATAACATCAAAGCTCAAGCTCAAGCACAAGTTAATATGAGCTTTTGAATAGCCATATATCTGTATTGTGGGGAGCTATTAATCTTCTAATTACAACCCAAAACCCTCACCCAAAACATGGTGTTCTTAGTTACTACTGCACAATAGAATGCATAAATAACCAGCGGCACTATAAGGACAGCATCTTTGAAGCATTTATGTCAGGGAGCTACTTAAGGGAACATCTGTGCAACCTCTTGGCGGATTCCGGATTCGACTCTCCAGAGAAGAATTCATTGAGGTTTCATTCGGTTCCAAAAAGTTGGAATGGGAAGGAATGGGGGGGAAAATTCTATCACGTATAGAAAAAACATTTGCTTCCAAACCTAAGTTAATTTTTTCTGTTTAACACATGGGACGAAAACAAAAAAAATAAAAAATGATCCACATACAACAATCAAAGAAAACAAACCCAAATGATTCAGTAATTAACGATCTCCAGACATGATTAACAATTCCTAAAGTTACAATTTTAAAGCAGTTACATACTAATTTACAAGCACACTCGATGTTGGTACGGACCATGACGATGAATCAAACAGCTGCTATCAGAGATCACCAGATGTATTGCATAATAGATGCAAGCATGAGTGTTCTGCACCAGCACATTCCAGAATCAGAGAAATAGAAATGATCATTGTAATTAATGTATAATAATGATGTTAATGACGGTTGACATATGGTTAAACAGAGGATATAAGCAAAAATGAAGTGAAAGCATTTGGATTTTGAACTTTCAATATCTTCAAAATGAATTCGACAAAAGTTAAGAGGCATCAAGTGTGATTCCCTCGACTATCTGGTCTAGTTAAGTCCATGAAACAATTTCCTGCATGACCAGATTTTACACATCTGAAATCATGCAGACAATAGAATGAAAACACTTCACTATCATCCATTTTCTCATCCATGAAACAATATGGGATGTCTGGAGTACTTCACTCAAGCATTCACACCATTATGGAGTTACAGAATTGTCGCATCATACATTTTCTCATCCATAAAGGTGGACTGCCTATATGCTTAATTTCGATTATGGCATCAACAGCAAGTTAACAATCCACAATCCGCATCGCTGATAACTCTGAGATTTCAGTTTAGAATAAATTATGGCCGAGTTCAGTTACAAAACATCTTAATAATATATATAATTCTGATCCAAAAATCAAACACAAGCATGAGAATGTTCAGGTGCACTTCAGACAGTATCACTAAGACATCCGAAAAACTGAAGTGCTATAAAGAAGAATCGATTATTATCTCATTACTCGTTACCTTTAGCTGTTGGTACATCCCAACACCTGAGGCTTCATGGTCGGGAAAAGCAAGACTTCCTGCAAAAGCACAAGTAGGAAGTTAAGCAACGTGTCCCCGTACAAACTTGACTTCAAGCAACTTTAGTGAAGTAAAAGTGAGGGGAAAAAACCTTAATATTCTGTGAATCAGTTAACAGCACTGTGAGCCTATCAATACCCATTCCCCAACCGCCTGTAGGAGGCAGGCCATACTCTAGGGCAGTACAGAATGTCTCGTCTAAAGCCATTGCTTCATCATCCCCTGATTGACGGTCCTGAAAGTTGAATGCAATTACTTAACAATGGCCTCTTTGTATCACAAAAGTGGCACAGTAGCACATTAACAAGTAAACCAAGGGCTTGTCTTCACACCTTCAGTTGCTGAGCAAATCGCTGACGCTGTACCACAGGATCATTAAGTTCGGTGTATGCATCGCAAAGCTGGTTCAGCGAATAAGAAAGAAGACGAGCCACAGTCACTAATTAGCACAAAATGGATACATCATTTAACTCTTTAAGTCACTACACGAGCAAGTCAACAGATACCTCATGCTTGTTAACTACCAACTCAAAGCGTTCGGCAAGGCCAGCTTTAGATCTATGCCACTTGGCTAATGGGCTCATTATTTCTGGAAGATTTATTATGAATGTTGGGTTGACACAAGCCTCCTCCACAAAGTGTCCTACGAGCTGCAAGTACGACATACAAAATAAGTATTAGGACACAGACAGAAAGGGGAGATCCATCAGAAGCAATGATCAGAAACCAAAATACAACTGTAAGCAGCCGCCAAACGCTCCCCCGCCCCACCACCTCTGTACATTGAGCTTACTGTCATTAAAAAACCACAAAACACAAAGCAATGAAGCATACAAGAAATCAAGAAAAGTAAGTCCTTGTAGGTGGGCTGTACAGCACTGGATACACGGTTTCAGTGACATATAAATGTTAGTTACAGCTGTAGAAGATGTTCATCCCGACAACTTCAGAAAATAAATTTGGCGTAATGACCTCCCATGGTAGCCCATGAATGAAAACTGACATAAGCAGACAGGTAATGGACCAGGTGAAAGTTACAATAACAAGTTGGGAGAAGGGTGGAGATTTTCAATTGAGACATACTACATTTGTGATCCTAAAACAATTTTAGTTCAATATAAACCATTTGTATAGTCTACCTCCAAGGTATTGTCATGAATTAATGAAGAATACAGCAAAAGATATTTGAAAGAGAGAAAAGAACTCACTTTATCAAGCAAACGAGCTGTTGTCAGTGGTGGAGAACACTTCACACCGTACTTTAGACACATGTCTATCAGATATTTATTTGCTTCTTCACTAGCTAAATCCTTTGGCATGCGCAGATTAGCTGTTTTCTCCAACTCCTCTATCAAGTCAATCCTCCTGTATGAAGAAGAATATCAGAATGGCTGTTGCGACATGCTTGACCTGTGCTGATACACATTAAGAACATAGAACTGAAAAAGAGAAAGTACTGCACACCTGAAGGGAGGGGTAAAATCAATCTCAATTGGATCCTTATCTAAGCCATTCGCATGATACTGAATGATATAACCTCCAGTTAGTTCCTTAACCATCCCTGTCGAAAATTGAAATACAACTTGTAAGAGGATGAAAACAATAATTAATCCCCTAACTAGTTAACAGATGAACTTACCACTCAACAACTTTTCAGTCAAGTCCATCAAATCGTTGTAATCTGCAAATGCCATATAGAATTCGCAAGTTGTGAACTTGGGATTATGTGTGAGGTCGATGCCTTCATTTCTAAATTGCTTTCCTATTTCATATACACGGTCTAATCCACCAACAACTAGTTCCTTCAGATACAATTCAGGTGCAATACGCATGTAAAGCTTCATATTAAGCTCATTGTGATGCGTGACAAATGGACGTGCAGCCGCACCCCCAGGAATCATATTCATTAGAGGTGTTTCAACCTGACAGAAAGGAAACAATCAATGTTTTCAATCGACAGAATGCAGTATTTTTGGCTATTAAGTCCTATGAATCAAGTCTAGATTTAGATCATTGATTCAAGACTAATCAGATCATCATGAATCAGTGAATGTGCACTCAACAGCACATCATCATATTTCTAATCGTTCCCTCCAGAACAAACATAATCTACAACATAGGGGACACAACTTCTCAAAAGAGACAACAAATAAATTCAGCAAAGAAAGAATGGGAAAACATTCCGAATTTGAGAATTACCTCTAGGAAATCCAGATTGTCAAGGAATCTCCTAATGTATGAGATAATCCTAGACCGTGTCCTGAATATATCCCTGACCTCGCCATTCAACATCAGATCCAAGTAACGTTGCCGATAACGGGTTTCCTACAACCAAGAGACAATATCAGGAGCCAGCAATTAATGAGGCCTAAATAAATAAATAAATAAATGGCAGCTAACCAAGAGACAATGAATTACATAATCTTGAAAAATCAGACACAATGACTTGACTAATTGACACTACTGAACAGATAGATAAAACAAGGCAAAAATGATATTTCATGGCCACACAAAGTAACTTCATGAATTAGAACATGAACAAGGCAAGAAAATTGGACATGGAAAAATAAAAAGTATATGATAGATACATGGACACGACGACATTTGCAGGATGAATCCCAAATACATGTACATGAAGAGTCTTCTTTACCAAAGATAAACACATATGGATGAGGCCTTTCTGAGATTGAAGCTAACGATTCTAGTAAGCATACCCCAAATGCACAAATTAGATACAGACTCCGAACCTCCTCGGGTTGAAGACACTACATTCTCATCCCAGCATACAATGGGTCATCCAATGCATGTGAGCTAAAACTAATGAAACTTTAGAGACCAACAGTCTGGGAAAATGATGCCACAAAAGGAGTGAAGGACGGAGGGTTCCATTGGCAGCTCCAGTAAATGTCGAGATGTAAAGTTACACAGTCCATATGAATTCAGAAATGCATGTCATTTGATTTTTAGCCAGAAATATCAACAGCATTACCTAAGTTAATGAAATAGCAACAGTCTAGCTCAAACAACATTGCACGACAACCTAGCCTAAAGATTTCTTAGTCCTAGGATAGGGATGGGGCCACAGCCATTGTCTCATAAAATAGAATGATGATCAATGAAAATGCAGCCTGTGACGATTAGATGGTGGATCCAATGGAGATATTGAGGATACTCAGTCACAAACAATCCATTACCTGATCCTTCAAGACATACAATTCAGGATGCCTTGCTTTCCCAGGAACCCATACTTTCCCTTTCTGCAAAAGGAACAATTAGTTCAAACTGAAAGCCATATAAGAATTGAGAAAATAAGGCATTCCAATAAAATGTTCATTTACCTCAACACTGCCAGCAGAAGCGCCAGCCTTCTGTCTAGGCATCATATGGAGACAATGAGATAACACCACAAAGGACTTGGGAAAAATACTCAACTCCCCTCTCTTAGTTTTTCCTATAATGTATAGAGAAAACACAATAACATAAGTGGAAGAAGGATAAATCAAAAATTCCATGCTGTGTCAGTCCAAAAAGCAGGGTACTCAAGACGGAAATTAAAACATCTTAGTTACCCTTCACAATCCAAAAGCAAATTTTGCCATCACTATAAAATATAAATGGTAAACGCAAGTTGAAAGAAGGGAAAATAGCCTAAATTAACAGAAATGATATTGGCAAAGATTATCTCGGTAAAACTCTAACAAACCATGTAAATAAATTACACAAGCTTAAAAAATAAGAAAAACTTGGAATCTTGAACATTGCCAACAATTTAATGCAAAGAGATCTGAAGTTTCAGCAACCTATTAGGAAGTTTTAAAGGACAAACCTGGGAATCCAGTTACCCCAACAATATCACCGCATTTCACACTATCATGGAACCTTGAAAACTTGGATTCACATAGCTCAGAAGTCCTACAAAGAAGAAAAAATACCATTGGAAATTTACTTGATTTTTTTTTTTTTTTTGGGGGGGGGGGTAGCAAACTTGCACAAGGATCCATTTTCAACAGCAATTATGATAACACATTTCACAAAGCATACATGGCCTCAAGAACCATAATAGTTTTACTTATGGAAGTATGTGTATAAGTGTATTACATCATTTTGTTCCATAATATTTATCAATGTAACTAAACTGTTTTTGTTCCACAATAATTGTCACTTTATAATTCGTTGACATTTACCAATTTTGCCCTTTGTTAATAATTTTTCATCCATTTCTCACCAATATCTATCCCATTATGGGTTAATTTAGCAATTTCACTCTCAACCGCTATGAATTTTTGTGCATGATTGATAGTTGGTATTCCCTCAAAAGTCACAAGCCTAAAGTGACAGACAAAATGGAACAAAAGGAGCAGAAGCACCAGACAGATAGCAATCGCAATCGAACACCAGTAAATCAAACCACCCAAGCAGTGAATTCCAGAAATGAACTAGATATCCACTTTAAGGGGCTACTAATCTTTCACTTGCTCCCCGGAATAACCCTCACCCACACGTGTGCATAATAATTATTTCTATACCTCCAAGAAACACTTCAGTCTATTCAAAGTTGCATGAGGCTGGGAACCTTCTAACTACTCCTTAAAACCCCTGTGCACCACTTTCAAGAAGATGGGAGTGTATGAAACATTTTCCATACCTCTCAGAAAACAAATTCTGCAGAAAGTTTACATCAACCCTTGTGCCGGTGAAGCACACTTCAAAGCTAAATGCACATGCATAGTGCTGTTACTAGTAACTGCGTGATGCAGAAAAACACCGTCGTCGCCTTGAACACTTCACAGTCAGCATCTTCCTATTAATGGAATTAACGGAATCCCACACAGCTACATCTCAAAAGATTGTTTCTATCCCCCCCCCCCCAAAAAAAAAAAAAGGGAATACTCAGGTCAACTCTGCTATGTGGCTCTTACGGTAATCATCAATGTGGTGAAAGATGATTCATTACAGCCTCTTACAGAATAAGCCCCTGAAATCTTCCATGAAAGCTTCCAGTGTTCTTTTTAGGGTAAATGGGCCTGCGTCCTACTGTGCCTTATCTCAGGGCAAGCCAGCAAAGGGTGGATCAGGCAGGGGAAGGGGAGATAGACCAAGCCCATGATAAAGCCCAGATCAAATTCTAGTTCCATTGCTACAAGTTTGCAGCTGCTTTACAAACACAAGCAAACTAGCGCACGCTGAGATTCAATCCCAGGTCTTCCCATTGGACACAATGCTTGATGCCATGAGTGCTAGTGGCACTTCAACATGAAAGTTTCCAGTATGGAAGTGACTGAATGTATGTGTTGATCAACCCGCAAATTATGTGTCAGTTTAAAATTAAAAATTGTTTGCAGGCAAGGATGGCAAATCACTGAAGCAGAGCAGCTTAAGCACAAAAGGGACCCAATCTTCACATCAATGACTGATGATTTTCGTTTTGAACTATTAATTGATCCAAATGGCTTGAGTAGTTTACTATTTTGGGTGTTCATACCGAAGTTTCACATTTTCTGCTCAAAACCTAGTTTGTCAGTCCCTCCATTGTAAATTAGAACAGAAAAAGAAGGTTCTCTAAATCATTCAGACAAAATTTGAACCAAGATTATACGGCTATGTTTATAGTGAACTTAAACAAAAGTAAAAGTGGCTAGTTTGAATTCCATAAACTAGTAATGGTATGCATGCTTTCCATGATAGGCAGACATCACACTTGAATGAAAACTACATAGCCAAATCATATTCTGCCAAGTGATGATATCAGTACAGAAAAGCAGGCACCATCAGATAATGTTCCAACAAAACTTTACAAACAAGGCACCTATTGCAGCCATAAAAACTTCAATCTCATAAAGAACCTCAAAAGTTACCCTCCAACATCAAAACAAATAGCTGCACAACCCAGAAAGAGAAGAGGAGTTTCTTTTTCTTTTTCTTTTTTTTTGGGGGGGGGGGGGTGAAGGGGGGAGACGGGTTGTCGAGATTAGTTACCTCGCATCTGCCATAATTTGGACCTTGGTGCCAGCACCATGCAAATCATAAAAGAAAAGCTTTGAAGAAGATGATCGCTTGCTCATGATCCTCCCTTAAAATTATCAGAAGTGGATTCTTTTAAAAGCAAGAGACCAACAATTCCAAAGTAAAATATGAGTAAGAAATCTCAGAGTTCCCTACCAGCTATTGATACTTGCACATCTTCAAGATGTTCCCCTTTATTCAATCCTCCGTACTTTTGTATATATTCAGTTATTTGCATTGAAACAGAAAACTTGTGTGGGTATGGATTAATTCCAGCTGCCCTCATTGCAGCTAGGGCTTTCACCCGGTTTTCAAAGTATTGCTGCCACGACGGAATACAACACCATCAATTCAGCAGAAAAATCTAATTATCCAATAATAAGAACATTACATTGGAAAAATAAAACTATGACTAATACTTTCAGTTTTAAAATTTTTCTGGGGGAAGGGGGATGAGGAGTACATAATCACTCCAAGAGAGTTGTGAATCACATACAGTAGGATCGACATCCTCATCATGAGCCATTTGAGATTTCTGACCTTGGCAATCAGATGCATTATCAGCCTAAGTTGAACAAGTAAAGAAAGAAAGGAGGTGTGTCAATAAGAATTGTACTAGCATTAGCAAAATGAACCCCAAAGTCCAACTGAAAGTAAAAGCAAAAAGGACCAAACATCTAAAACAGTCCACATTTTGTGTTTTCCGCTAGAAAACCATTCAAACATTCATTTGTATCACAAACTTACACATGCACCAAGTTATCAGTCATTTTCAACATTATGTTGCAATACCATAGCCTTCAACTTCAAGCTAATGACATCAAATTCTTACCGCACACATTTCCTGGCAGCCTCCACATGGTTACAGTTTAAACTAAAACATTTTCATATGTATTGGTTAAAAGGCACCGGTCCAACAACATGGGCGAAAGAAGGTTCCAACCAGATTTCGCATAAAAGCATGTTCACACAAGTTTGCACAAAGAAAATCATATTTCAAGCCACTCAAATGGAACCATAGTTACCAGGAGCGCTTCCGGAGTCATTCATTCCGGAACGTGAGTCGCTAAGTTTTGGGCTAATTTAGTCTAGTTTTGACTCCGGAACGCTTGTTCCCGGGACGGGGATCGCAGACATATGTAGCATTCCCAGTAACTATGAATGGAACTAAATTGGCCAATAGAAGTGAGCCTCGGGTCTTGGTTAACTCACATACAATACACATATTATAAAGGCTACATATATCATGGGTGTTCAACTAGAGGCCCAGTCACTTGTTTAAGTAGGTTTCTAAGGCCACTGACTGAAAATGCATTTTGTTACTTGTAGATACAAAAACTTTCAACTTTCAGCATGTGTACTCAATAACTTTCTTTGATATTAATAATGTTTTCCATCAAAAAATATAATTTTATGTTGACTAACTTTCTAAAAATTTTTTTGCTTCTATTTTCAACTCTAACCAAGGGTAAGCTTTTTTTAATATCACACATTCATCTCATTGCTTAGTTCACTTCCTTTTCTTGTCTCTATACATATCCAATCGAGGAAATGATTTACCATAAAATCCAGATAGGGTCCAAATTACCAACAAAAAAGGAGAAGAGCAAGCAAACCTGCTTGACAGCCTTCTCTTCCTCTTTCCGGTGACGCCCTTCTTCCCTCTGCCGCATCTTCATCTGCTTCTTCAACGCACTTTTCCCAGAATGACACATTAAACAAAATCAGAATTCAGCATATACACAAACAGGCAATCAAATCGCAAACAACAATCAAATCAACAACAAAGACTTTCTCTATAAATTCATTACTTTTTGCTCAGATTCTCAGATTCTGAGCCAGAAATCTCGTTGACCTTCATTGACAAGTTGATGACTGATAATTCCGCAACTTCTTCCACTGAACTCGCCATCTTCGACTGTAAAGAATAAAATTGAATCCTTAAATATGGATTTTCAGGTCATCACCCACTCACATTCTCTCCAACTTTTCTAAGCCGTGACGCCCAAGTAAAAAATAAAAAAGTGATTAAAAAAAGTTGGAGTCAACAACTTGGCGCTCAAGAACTCAACAAAGCAGTTGTGTGATTGTGACTTTAATACTTCTGGAATTTGGATATGCTTAGTTATATATAAGAATTGCGATCAATTGTCCCCAAAACCTAACAATCAGAAAAGCATCAGTAGAACCGTAAAAACCTAATTTGACACCATTTCTTCTCAAAGAAACAGATCATCTGCTACTAAAGTGTGAATTTTCGTGGAAAATTTGGGAGATAATGAGGAGTCTGGGATACAATTTAAGCCAAGCAGAGACATTGAGAATGATGTTTGAAAATATGCTTAATGCTTTTGCCTGGGTCTGTTATGTTTTGCACTTTGGCCTTAATTAGGATTTGTTCATCAATAACAATCTAAAAAAAATATGCTATGAACAGCACAAAGTCATCATATTTCTAATCGTTCCCTCCAGAATCGGCATAGTCTAAAACATAGAGGACTGAACTTCTCAAAAGAACAGACAACAAATGAATTCATTCAGCAAAGAAAAAACGAGTAGAACATTCTGAATGTGAGAATGGCGATTAACTTTCCCAAACTTGGCGCCCAAGTAAAAGATAAACTTGGCGCTCAAGAAATAAACAGAGCAATTGTGTGATTGTGAATATTAAATAGTACTTTATTTAATTTGAATACGATCACTTATATATTGAATTGCGATTGCGATTAATTGTCCCAAAACCTAGTTGTAAGAAAAGTATCAGTAGGACCGTACAAACCTAATTCGCCGGCGATTCGACTCCGGCACATAATCCGGGCCCGAATTCGGCCACGCCGGCAAGTTCTACGGCGGAATCAGTCGCCGGAGACGACGTTCGTCGCCGGAATCCGGCTGCAAGAGAAGAATTACAGAGGAAGAGTTGAAGGATTACATTGCAAAGAAGGCGGTAAGAGTGGCAAAGAAGCTTAATCGGGAGTTCGTATGGCGGGAGAAGGTCGATAGGGATGTGATGGAGCGTGGACTGCCATTGGAGTAGTTTCGGGGAAGGTGGAGAAGCAGAAGCAGATTATGAGAATGGCGGAGATTGATCGTCAGACGAAGAAGCGGGAAGTACATGCAGAGAGAAAACAGCGGGAGTTTCATCTTGATCAAGTCCACAAGTCCACAACAAGAGAAACAGCCCGAGCCTGAGTCCGATCCTAGATCCAAACCTAAACCTGTGAATAAGCATGAAGGTTGTTCAAAAATTTAGGGAAAAATAATTTTCCCATGTTTAAATATAGGTTAATAATGGAAAAGAGTTTCGGGGAAACCCACCATGTCCTACACCTTTTAAGGAAAAATTCCCCATGAAATAAGGGAGTAAAAGATGACATGCATGGAAATATTATTAGCTATAGCAAAATGGAATGAAGTGGAGCAATACAAATTGAAATGATATCAAGTTCTTCCATGCATGCCAAAATTGCAAGGGAAAAAAAGATAAAATATTTGAAAATTAAATAAAGTGGCTAAATTTGGGTTAGAGAATATTAAAAGAGTGGAATGAGTTCTAATTGTCGTGGGAATGAGTGGAATGGAGTTCCAAAAAATTAAAATTTTAGATGGTGTGGATAAGTGGACCACTATCAACATTCCATAACTATGGATTGCCATTGTACATACTCAGCACTAGCAATGCGGAATGAAACACATGGAATTCTAACACTCTCTCCTAGTTGGCACACGCTCTCTCCTCCTTTTCTTCCATTCCTTTGAGTTCTGGAATGCTGCAGAGTTCCAAAACTCAAAAGAATGAAGAAAAAGAATGAGAGAAGATGTGCCAACTAGAAGAGAGGGGAATAAAATTCTATGGATGAAATTTTGCATTGCATATGCTCATAACCCAAGGGAAACTTCTCTTGAAGAAATCTTTTCCAGAGAAAAATTTTCCTAAAATTTCTACCAAACATATATAAATTATTCTAAATACTATTTTATGATCCAATTTTAATTTTTCAAAATCATTTCACACCTCTATTTAGAACTTGTCATTGCATTAAACAATTCACATATAAACAATGGTCAGACAAAGGGTGACAATAGCGTGACCAATGAAGGTTCAGTGTGGGCCAGGAGATGGCCACAAGTTTGGTGATGGTTGGTGAAGGTTGTCGGTCATTGCAACTAACTAGATATATATGCCCTCTTTTGGCGTAGAACAAGGGCGAATGATGGTGTTGTATTAAACCATGGTTGTGCCGTCAAGCACGGATGTCAAGAACACCAATCCATGGTTGACAATATTGACAACTATAGTTTAGCACTGAACACAGTTGACACTTTCTCCTCATTTTCATCTGTCTTATTCTATAAGTCGTGGACTTTACTTCCATTCATGACTACTCCAAAGTTTAGCCCACAAGACATAGTTGACACATTGTAACCTAGACGGAGGACAAGTGCCAATATTGATATGATTCCAACTTTACTTCTCTTTCTCATCTCACCTTCTTTTCAAGTGCTGTTCCAAGTGACCCAAGAAAAATAGTACCTCAGCTTGACTTCTTGTTTTTTGGCCATGATCAACTAAAAGAAGAGCCTACCAAAATCTTTAGTCAATATTTAGTATTTCAATGCAATTGAAAGGAATTCTAATTAACCAACTCAACCATATCAAACCATGACATTTGCCACCATCACCACCCTCCACATACCACCACCCATTCAGTCACCATCTAGTTGCCAAAAAATCGTCATCGACACCACTAAAAACACTCCGAAAATCCACCATTTTCCTCCGCTAGTTGTTTGCACCCTTGTTTCATGTCGACGGAACCTCCAAGACCGTCTTCACCATGGTGCTCCGGTTGTCGCCCCTCTTCAAGACCACTTTCCCATGTCGCCCTGAGCATTCACCAACCGCCCTATTGTCACCCTTTGACCGGCAGTCCTCCTCTGTTTCTGGGTGTGGCATGAAGAGAGAGAAAAGGGAAGAGTTACAAATTGGTACCTCATTATCCTCTAATACTTTATGGTCAATTAGCTTTTCGGGTTATCCCTTGGGACTTGTTCAACGGGTCAGAGACTTGCCCACTCGTCCTGTAAAAGTCGGGTCCTGTAATATGCTTGGGCCGGGCTCGGGCAAAGGGTTGGTGATTCGGCCCGGTTCAACGACCCGACTAAATACATAAATTTTTTATAAAAAATTCTCAAATTAGGTATTAATTTTTTTTTGACCTGATTAAATACATAATTTTTTTAAAAAAAAAATCACATATTAGTATTTAGTTTTTTTGTGGCCTGATCTGGCCAGACCCTATGACTTGACTATATAAATAAATTAAATGCATGAATTTTCTGGTTTTTTGTATAGAAAAAATCAATCTTATATAACTGCCGGGTCCGTAGCTCGTAGGGTCCGTGCTCGAGCCGAGGATACCTGGCCCAAACCTCGGACCAAGTTGGGCTCGGATCAATGGGTCAAAAACTTCCGACGCGACTAGCCCGACCCATGACCCGATCCGAATGTTGAACAGGTTTAGTTTAAATTTAGGATTTAGAACAGGGGAGAGTTTTGGGACTCCATTGGATCAAGTACGTGGGTCTATGTAAAATGGGCTAACGATGGCCCAGTTATTGACGGTTTTATAAAGTTATAATGATTATAACAGAGTCGGTCATTATGCTAACTTGGCGCTCAAGAACTCAACACACAACTTGCGTGACCGTCACTGCAATACTTCTTGAATTAGCATGCCCTCATTCTTTATATATCGAATGAATTGCGAAAAATTTTCCCAAAACCCTAACAATCCCAAAACCATCACTAGCACCCTAAAACCCTAAATCGCCGTCGATCCGAATCCCACACATAAATCCGGCCAACGCCGACATGTTCTCCGGCGAAATCAGTCGCCAGCGACGGAGTTCCTCGCCGGAATCCGGCCGCAAGCGGAAAATCACAGACGAAGAGTTGAAGGATTACATTGCGAAGAAGGTCATGAGAGTCGCTAAGAAGCTTAATCGGGAGTTCGTATGGCGGAAGAAGATCGAGAGGGATGTCATCGATCATGGCGTCCCATTGCACGAGTTTTCTTTCAAGGTGGAGAAGCAGAAGCAGATTATGAGAATGGCGGAGATTGATCGTCAGATGAAGAATCGCAAAGCATACGCAGAGAGAAAACAGCGGGAGTTTCATCTTGATCATCAAGCCAACAACAAGGTAAGCCAGTCCGAACCTGAATCCATACCTAGATCCGAACCTAAACCTGAAAACAACCATCATGATGGTTTAATGGCGAAGGATATGAAATCGTATCAGGATCCAGATATGATCGCATCAGATGTTACGGAAGTGTTTGGACCCGATCACGAAGTAAATTTGGATTTTCCAGTAAATTGGTATCATGACAAGATTCATCCAAGAAAACCCAGGTATTTCAATCGGATTCATACGGGCTACAAGTGGAATAGGTACAATCGAACACATTATGATAATGAGAATCCACCTCCGAAGATGGTTCAAGGATACAGATTCAACATATACTATCCAGATCTTGTTGACAAAAGTAAGATTCCGACTTACTTAATCGAGAAGGATGGAGATAGTGTTGAGACATGCATCATCAGGTTTCATGGCGGACCACCTTATGAAGATATTGCGTTTCGTATCGTCAACAATGAGTGGGATTACGCTCGCAAAAGGGGTTACAAATGCACGTTTGAACAAGGGATTTTGCGGCTTTATTTCAATTTCAAGCAGTACCCATATAGAAGGTGAAAACATTACTAACATCTGTATGTGTGTATTTTTACGTACTTATGGGTTTGTATGATTGTATCTAATGCAAAAAAAAAAAAAAAAATGTAATGAGTATTCTAGGTATATTTTATGATCCAATTTTAAATTTTCTTAACCGTTTTATGTCTCTATTTAAAGTTAAGTGATTGCATATGTAAACTATTCATACATATAACAAGAAAATTGTGTGTTATTCTATTTTCCATAATTGACTCTATAGTTCCTCTAGAATTGTTATTGCAAAATTATTATGAAGACTTTGGTGTTAAATTCATTTGTGTTCTCTCTTCCATGTAATTGTAAAAGAAGAATTTTTACACAAAAACTCTTTTAGAATATTTATGTCCATAGAATTGGTTTATTGATTAGGCAAAATGCCTAGGTAAACCTCTTCTATTTATTTTCCATGGAGTAATAGGCCGTAAATGGTTTTAGAAGCCTGAGTGAATCAAAAGCATTCTATCTAAACTTTTAAATTTAGAGGTAAGACTGCTACATCAACCCCTCGAAACCTTGTTTTAAAGGGGGGACTTTTGTGGTATAATTATTATTCAAAGAACATGAATGTATTGAACATGTATGTGTCATAACATACTTTTACATCATTATTCTCATTCTTTTCATTTCAAACTGTAATTGACAAATCACATTGTATACATGGAATGAATCTCTCTTATTTACTTCCCCAGGAAACATAGAAACCCTTCTCCTTCTCCTTCTCCTTCTCCTCCTTCTCCCTACTTAGATGCTCCCCTCTTTGTAGTCACTTGACCAATGCACTCGGAAGGCGGCCTCTGCCCTTCATCACACATTGTAACATTCTTAGGACATCTAAGACAGTTATAAGCCAGGCTACCCTTAACCCTAACCTTGGCACTCGCAAACTCCGGTGGCACGCTTCCCTTCAAATAGTTATGATTCAGATACAGTCTCTTCCATGGTGACCCTAGCCTCAACCCGAAAGCCCTAGGAATCGCGCCAGAAAACTGGTTATGACTCAGGTTGATTGCTGTCAGATTCTGAACTGTCACAAGGTTGATAGGCAGCCTTCCCTGGAGCCGATTTTCCTGAACCTCAAGCACCTCGAGAGCCGTGGCTCGGCCTGAGAACTTTGGGACTTCGAGCTCAGTGAACCAGTTCGACGACAGGTTCACTGTGGACACGTCGGGCAAAGACATGACCCCTCTGATTGTACCTGTGAACCTGTTGTCGCTTAGATCGAGTGTTCTGAGCCTCCTGAGTCGCCATAACAGGTGAACAGGGCCTGACAGTACATTGTGACCTAATGACAGGAATCTTAGGCTTGTTGGGAGTTGAGGCAGAGACCCGAAAAGCTCGTTGTTGCTGAGGTCGAGCACATTAAGTTGCCATAGACCGGCTAAACTTGGGATTCTGCCAGAAAAACCATTGTTTGACATCTTCAGGACCGTCATGGTCCTGAAGCTCGCGATCCATGAGGGGATTGAGCCGGTGAGCTTGTTGTAGGAGATGTCGAGTTCCTGGAGCTTCTTGAGGCTCCTTAGCTCGTAGGGGATTGAGCCGGTGAAGTAGTTGTCGGAGAGTCTGAGGGCGGTTAGCTTCGTTAGGTAGCTCATGGTTTCGGGTATTGGGCCTCGAAATTTGTTCTTGCCGAGGTTCAGGGTGGTGAGCTCGGTCAGGTTCCCAATGTCCTCTGTCAGGAACCCGTCGTAGCCCGACCCGTCTAGGTCCAAGGCTGTGATCCGGCTGTTCTGGGATGGGTCGTCCGGGATCATGCAGAGGACACCGAGGAAGTGGGCCCCTGCGCTCTCGCAGGGGTCCACGGAGAAGTCCCACGTGCTCAGGTAGGAGTATTCAGGGATCGAGTTGGGGTCGATCCGTTGTTTTAGGGACCGGAGGACCTCGATTTCCGAGGATAGGGTCGCCGGGTGGGCGGGCCGTGGTGTTGAGATGAGTAGGAGGGTTATGGTGATCAAGTGGAGGGTCATTTTGGAGGGGTTTTTGTAGGACATTGTGATGAGTTTTTGGGTGTTTTTGTGATGATGGGGTGAAGTTTTGGGGTAAGGAGATATATACATGAAAACCCAGAAGGTGGAAATGAAGTGGGTAGGGGGTATTAGAATGAGATCTTCATTTCAAGAACATGTTAAGAAGTGGTTAGTACTTTGATTAGAGTTTTGGAGGGGTGATTTATTAATGGATCTTTTCATGTTTGGGAAGGATGGATGGTAGAACATTTGGTTTGGAAGTGTGGAATAAAGAGAGCAATCAACAAAGGTGATCAGTTCAACCTACACTTCTTTGATCTGTGTATCTATCAACACTACTCTATTTCCAAACATAAAAACATTTGTTTTGTGTATGAAGGTTGTTCATGCCCTACAGGTGAGGTTTTTTTAGAATTGTATAGGGTAAATTTAGACAAGTCAGAGTAAGTTAAAGTAAATTGGTATTCGAAATCCCCCAATTTTATCTTAAATATACAAATTGACCCGACTTATATATTACCTGCGAAAAGAATAGTATGACACGGTGTTCCTATAATTCTCGAAAAAATTTCATCAGAATCCTGCTTCCAAAGAGTCACCTTCAAGAAAGAAAAAGACCCACGAAGTTGACACTGCGATAAATAGCACTTTTTACTAGTACACATAAAAGGGTGAAGTTAGCCACTCTACTCTTGAGGGTGAACGTTCACAAAAATGCAAAAACTAAAACAACAAAAAGAAAGGAAAAAGGGTGCAGTAGAAACTAAAAAGGGTCAAACAATGGAAGGATGAAGACCCAATTCAATGATTAGGTTGGAATTCATATTGGATGAAAATGTCTCTCTAAAAAGCATGGGGAAAAAAAATAAACAAATCAACCCTCAAGCAAATCTATATGAAAAAGCGAACTGTCTTATGTGAACCCAAATCGATTTGTCAAAGTGCAAGTTTGTAAACCGAACATCTAGCATAAGATTTTACGAGACAATTCTTAAGGGAAACCAAATCTATTGAAAAAGTGCGTGTTTGTAAATCGAACATCTAGCATAAGATTTGCGAACAATTCTGATATAAAACCAAGACTATTGTCAGTTTTTTTTTTGGGGGGAGGGGGGTCCTGGATTGGACCGAAAAGACCAAGGACCGTACTTGAGGGCTGAACTGAACCAAAGACTGGGTCAAAAAGGTTTGATCAGGACCGACCAAACTTTTTTTGGTTCAGTCCTTCTTTCGGTCTGAACTAAACTATGCACAACCCTAATGGGCATAGAAAAAGGATCATAAGTTGATAACTCTAATTCTAATACCCAAAATTCCATTTATTACATCAGAGTCTAAACCCCATACCATCATGCACATACATAATTTACAGTTTTTTTTTTTTTTTTTTTTTTTGGGGGGGGGGGTGTGTGTTCAAGTTCATGCATAATATGCACTCTCAACTGTTTGACCATCACATCCAAAGATCAACTTTCAGCTTCAAAGTCCAAACCCAACACACACATTTCAACTTAAGATAGCTACTAAACTTAACCCAGATCAGGGACAATTGAGTACTCATCATCATCAAATCTCGGGGAGACTTCGATGCGAGCTTTTTTGAAGGGCATGGTAGTGTAGTTCTTGGCAAGTCTGTAGTTGTACTGGATGATATTGTTGCTCGGCAATGACACTGGAAGCTGAGGAACTTCAGCTGCTGCCATGGTCTCCTGACCGATTTGGTCTCCGAACAGATTTACGTGGGACCACCAATCAAACTCTCCCACCTCAAGCTGTTCTTTCTGCAGATATCGATTAGGGAAGGAACTGTCACACCTCACAAACGTATTCATAAACCGAACTTAGCAGATAGATTGTTAATAGGGTAGAGGTAAGTTAGTCAGCATGGACACTGTGGGTCCAGCTTTTGCAGGGTTTGAGGAGATTCAGATATAGGCAGAAGCTGTATTTCATCACACCCAATACGGTTGTGAAGCAAACAAGAATTGCAAACAGGTACATACTTTTCTCTAGAACAATGGCAAATCTAGACCGTCAGAATAGGGAGTGACTGTACATTACCATTCATGTCCCTTTTGGGTCCTGCTTTTTTTGGGTTTGACGAGATTTACATATAGACAGTCTTACCTCAAAACACCTAATCAATACGGATGTGTAGCAAACACTAAATGCAAGCATATAGGCTTCCCCTAGAAAAATGGCGGACCTAGACCTTCAAAATCGGGGTGTGAACAAGTGTACATTACCAAATCATGTATGTTGTGGACTATGTTACTTGTACTCGGGTATGGGTGTCTGATATGGACATGGATACGGGTGTAAGACTCGGCTAATTTTAAGAGAATTTGCGTCTTTTCATTGTAATTTGAAGTGTCGTGTGTCATACCCTTGTCCGGGTGTGGAGGGTCCAACACGGGTTTGGCAAGGAAAATGAAGAGTCAGAGTAACATAGGTTGTGGATCCTCCTTTTACGGGTTTGAGGAAATCTAGATATAGACAGTCTTAATCTCAGAGCACCCAATGTGGATGTTTAGCAAACAAGAAACACAAACATATAATTTTCCCTGCAATAGTGGTGGATCTAGACCGTCAAAATAGGAGTGTGAGTGAGTGACCTAGCTGGCAAGCTAGCATACATGACCAATCATGCCCCTTGTTAATTCATGCATGTCACCAAGGTAAGGAAATTCATTAATTAATGCAGCTGAGTTAGTGAACTCGTTACCTTATCAGAAGAATCTAGTACCGGAAACTCCAAGAGATCATCAACAGCCCATGATGCAGGAGGAGAGAAACTTGGAGGCTGTTGCTCACTTTGTTTTAGCTGTTGCACAGGTTGTTTTGGCTGTTGCACAGGTTGCTTCAGGGGTACTTGTTGTGCATTTTGGTTGCACGGCTCTTTCGAGTTCTTCTCAGGTTCGTTACTGCACTTCGAGAACGAGCCCAGGGCGACGCGAATACCGGTGGCTAAGTATCGCTGGTGGTTCGCAGCAAGAGTGCTGGCCGAGTGAATTGACTCATCACAATCCTCACAGAAGAGGGCTCTGTCCTCAACACAGAAAATAAAAGCGGTCTTGTCCTGTATGACATCCAAATTACTTCTTGTCAGAGGTAGAAGGGTTAGTAACGATGCATTGTCAGAACTAAAATACTGAAAAAACGAAATTAAATGGCAGTAAGCATACCCGTAACTATTTGCCATTCAACCATTTCTAGTCTAAAGATTTAGGCATGATTTTGTTATGTTTGGTTTTATGCCGCAGAAGTGTGGACTGTTTAACAAGTAAATCTTTCTACGGAAGAAGGCAATCACTAAAGCACTGGGGTTCAACTAGTTGTTATCGGATACTCTCTGGTCTATCTAACAAGGTAGCCCCTCGCACATTCTTTTTGGATAGAGGGGCTGGGAATACAGAAAAGGAAAAAGAACTCATAGTTGTTAGGGCTACCGTATAATTTACCGGGTTTTTCCAACCCCTAGTTCCAATCTGCAAGACTACAGTGGGAAAATATCACTATGGTGCTAGTTTTAAGCATAAGAGCTAGCCGTTTATTCTCATTCCCTGCCTGATTGCATCACCACCAACTGCTCTGAGAATCACTAGGCTAATATGCTCCATTTGGTCCTTGGAAAGTAAGACGGGAAGAAAAATTTTGGAAAATGACTTCATATCTTTCACTTGGCTTTAGATGGAAATTATCATGTAAAATTTGCACTCATTTTGTCATCAAAATTTTCCTTCCAAATTCGAGAGGAAAGTGAGTGGAAGACATGACAGACTGAATGAATGAAAGGGTAGGATTTGGGAGGGGGGAAAATCAAGGGAGGAATTGGAGAAATGGGACATTCTACACTACATTACTGAAGAGAGATGAAACTTTTCTCTCCATTCCATTTTCCAAGAACCAAACATAGTCTAAGAGGCAGGACTGTAAAAATAGCATAGATGATCAGAAACATGACTGCATGAATCAAACCGCGCTCAAACGTGTTTCTCTGAGGGTTTGTTGTTGTTGATCTATAGGATGAAGGAGAAGGTCAGAGGGTTACTGATCTATGCTGTAAAACAAAATCAATCAGGCTTATTTTTAAAATATCCTGCTCAGATCTAATCACACAATCAGTCAATCAAATTCCCTTTCGAATCCCATTGATCTCAATCAGGATTATTACCTTTTCCTTTCATTGGGTTGAACAAAATAAACCCTAACTTAAACTATTTTAGTAACAGTAGTTTCCAGAATTGCATACAAGGTCACCAAAGGAGAAACAACTCTTGAGATTATATCCCTAAAATCCATACAATCCATCACAGAATCTCTGCATGAGATCCAACTGTCAAGCTACAAACACAGTCCAATTCATAACATATCAAGCAACTAAACTAAATCATGAAAACATCAACAAAATCTGAATTCAAATAGCTGATAATCTACCAACAAACCCTAAAACATTCCATCCAAACACCAACTAAGCTTAAACCATCAAAGCATCAACAAATTTGCCTAAAATCACAGAAGAGGGAGAGAAAGGGGCATACATACTTGACAAATATCACAAGAAGGGAGTTTAGTAGAGAGACACTGAAGCTGCAACCTTTGATGCTTACTAGCAAGCTTGTTTGCAGCATGAACTTCTGTGTCACATTTAGCACACAAAGCTGCTTCATCAGCACAGCAAATCACTGTTGCTGGGGTTTTCTCACAAACATCACACTGAATTCTCATCTTCACTCACATCCAACCCAAATCCCCACCAAAAAGGACCAAACTTTTCAACAATCAAGCAAACACCCAGATGAAAATTCTGCAAAATAGACCAACCCAGATGGATTTCTAGCTAGGAAACCGAAAACCCAGAAAACCCCAGAAATGTTTCGATCAACAATCACTGAAAACGATGCATTTAATTCTGAGTTGAAGGGGATAGAGATGGAATACGGACGAAACTGAAGGGGGTAATGCCAATTAATGCAGTAAATGAGACATTTGTTGATATCAGGAAGGAGATAGAAATGTGAAGGAATTGAGGTGGAGACATGGACGATCAGGATTAAGATCTGCCGAATCAAGTAAAGGGTACAAAAATCATCCAACGTTAGCTTTGTGGGGTACATTTTGTGTGGCCATGATTGATGGATAAATGGACAAAAACACCATCTTGTGGTCACAAAATGTTGAGGGTACAAAAAATTATCTAGGGCTAGTTGTTCATCCATCGTTGTTTCCATACATTATGACATCATAGTGTTGAGAGTATAATTATCCCGATTTAGATCTACGATCATACGATTTATAATTTTAAAATTCTAAATGTGATTCTACTATTTATATTCTGATCCATGATTTTATATGGTTAATTTTAATCCTAACTATTTCATAAATTCAAATTATGATCCCAATTCTAATAACCAGACAAGAGTCATATATTTTTGTTCCAATCCATAATTCTATATGATCAATTTCGATCCTAACTACTTTATAAATCCAAATTAAAATCTCAACTCTAACAACCAGACAAAAGAATTGTGCAAGAAAAATAAGCCAAATTGGGTTGAGAAATTGGGCAAAGTTCAATGCAACTTGAGCAAGGTACTTCCTTGTTAGGTAGTGTGGGATATGAAATGCAAGGGATCATGTATTCCTTTCACATTGTTGTGCACTTGTTTGGTGTACATTTTGTGTGGTCATTGTCACAATAAAGGATTTGGCTTTGCCAAAGTTTGTCAAGCGTCAACTTTCAATTTCTCGGTGCTCTTTTATACCATGTGCAATGTGGACATCAAACCTAGGATGACGTCGTGGAATACCATTTTCCCAATTTTACAAGAGGCAAAATTTATTTTATTTTCATTTTCATAATAATATAAAAATTTCACCGAAAGAGCCACTCCCGATCTTCCGACCAAGCTTGTACTTGCCTCCAACCATCCGATCCATCGATTCGAACACCGATCGAAATGAAAACCCGCGACAATCTGCAGAAATATTATCACTGCAGCAACAATTTGAACAGCATGAGCTTGAACAAAGAAAGAGTTGGCTAGGGTTTTGGGTGATGGACAGAATTCCGGGAAAGAAGATGGGGTAAGAGAGAGAGGAGGGGGTGGAGGAGAGTAAAGTGGATTCAGATATTGGATGAGAGGATGGGAATAGCTGTCAAGTGGATGAAAGGAGGGAGTCATAACTGTAGCAATCTACAGTAGCAGTTATTTAGGCTTTTTAAAGATTATAGATATGTGTAGATATTTTTCTCAAAAGGAATAGAATAATAGTGTCGTTATAAAAGGTATTCATATTGTCACTCTAGAATTATTATATGGTTTTCTTATGGGATCCATGAATAAAATTTTACTCCCTCCATTTCATATTAATTGACATATTTCAAAAAATTTCACATATCAAGGTTTAATTAAAAATACTGCCCATATAATTAAATAGCACTATCTTTCAAGGTGTTTTTTCGAATATTAAGGTGTAGGTAGTGAGAGAATGTGAGTAGAAGTAGTTTTTATTTATTGAAAAAGTAAAAAGTTGACATAATTATTAAGGTTAAAATAATTAAATTAAGTATCGGGAAATGGAAAGTGACAATTATTATGAAACAAAAAAAATTAATTTAAGTGTCAATTAATATGGAACGGAGGAAGTAATTATTTTTCATTTGATACTAATATGAAAAATCACACGTATATATTTATACTCTGGACCATGATAACCATCTTGACTCAATATGGTTCCTTAACCATCTTGACTCAAGATGGTTCCTTAACCATCTTGAGTTATTCATATTTCACATTTTTGTAACTTTTATTAATATTTTCTTTAATAATTATATATATTTATCAATTATAATAATATAATACTCATTAGGTAGGTGAAAAAATATAATAATAACCTAATTTTATCAATCATAATAGAAAATTCATATTTTATACATAGTTTTATATTTATGAAATAAATATAAATAAATAATTGTTTTTAAATTGTTTATAAGTTGTAGTAACCTTAAAAATGATGAAACATACTTTTAGAATTATTCAAATACACTTACATTTCACTCTATTAGTGATTTAGAAGAAATGCATGATGGTTAAGAGTCATCTTGTGTCAAGATGTTTATCATTTTCTGTTATATTCTTTACGTATTTGTCAATGGGTATTTGACAAAAATTGGAAGTGCCACGTTCCATTTATCGTTTACGTACGGTGTATGCGAAGTGGAGTGAGAGCATTGGTTGACGCTTATGAATGAAATTCTTCCAGATGTTATAGAGTTAGGTCTTTTTATCCTTATTGAATTTTATTTTATTTTACTTTATTCAGTTCACTAAAAAACACTTAAATTAAAGTTAAAATTTAATTTAACATAAATTTTATTCTTACATTTTCTTTCTTTATTTTACCAAACCTAAATTGATCATATCACTCTAAAAAATATAAGGACTTAAATGAGTTAAATATGAGATTACGTGACATACAATTTAATTCTTTGATAGAGGGGATGTCTATGAACTGAAAATTGGTTGTTTCTAATAGTTAATTTTTATTAGTTGTTTGATTTTTGATGGTTTTATAAACTATATTTTTTAGCTATTTATTTCAGATACTAAAGCATGTTTGGTAGAAAGCAACTATTTGTTGCAAGATTGTTTGCTTGATTTTCAATTGTGTTTTTAGTTTTATTTTCAGTGCGTTTTAATCATTATATTTTTTAATTTATTGTAAGGTTTCCTCCTCCATATATTATAAGTTTTTTCATCCATATTTGTGTGGCCAACAAATAATCACTAAAAATTAATACTTGTATTAATAGACTAATAATTAAATTGTTCATCAATTACTAAATTTTCTTCAATAAGACTAAAGTTTACAATATAATATAGATATTTTATAAATTATTAGTAAAGGTTACAACATTCTAAACAAAAGTTTCATGTATAATCAACAAGTAAATATATCGCCTAAATTGAACATAATGACAATACGGCGGAGAGGAGAGATTGATGAAAGAAAAATTAGAAGTAGTAATCCTAAATAATTTTGAAGGTATTTGTTGTAGTTTTTATGAACTATTTTGACAATATGGTAATTCAAAGTATAAACAGTTAATAGTCATTATTTTATAAAAAGCTACCCATAGTAGCTTTTTAATAAAAAAAATGACATTTTAGACTTAAAAACTAATTTGATCATTCATTCCACCAAACACTTCAATTTAACTTTTTGATAAGTCAAATAGTCAAAATCTCCTAAAAAAACTATCTTCTCTTAATAGGCCAATAGTTTATTACTTGTAAAAATTTTGCAAATATTATAGAAGGGTAAAGGGATGAAGTTGTGGTTTCAAAGGACACTAATTGTTGTTTCGGTCCTTCCTGTATTCTCTTTCAAAGTTCAATATTCCTATCACTCGAATATGGAACAATAATACTAACTTTGGACCCTCTTTGACCATTGATTTAGACATATTCACTGAACCCGACCTAAATTCGATTGTCCGAATAAATAATATAATTTACCACTATTTTTACTGAAATTACAATTGACTATCTCTTAGTGAGGTTATCCGATTATTTTCTGAACATTTCTTGAAAAGTGGGTCAGAAAGTTTAATTATAAACAAGTGCTCTTATGTCAAAATCAAGTTATCTAAATTTATTTGGACTCACTTTGTCTGTAAAAGGTAGACAAGCAGATCTAAATTATCAAATCTAAAGTTGGCCTCAATTTAAACTCGAATATGATCACATGTTATTTAGATTTTAAATTTGAACATAAATACATAACTACATTGCCATATTAGTTTTTTTCTTTTTAGATTAGTCAGATTATTACTATCCCTGATTATAATTATTGTTGTTTCATATGAAGTATGAATATTCTAACAAAATAATTTAAAATAGTGTATAAATAATATATTTTGGATTTGTTAAGGGCCGACTTATTGGGCTTCTCCAACAACTAGTTGACATATTGACAAGCCCGTTATAAACCTGGATCATGATTATATTCCTATGGCCCTTCTTCATGTAGTTAGAGGTGTCCATTGCTTGCTTTAACCTTTTGATTGTTAGTGAATTTGTTATTTGCTTGGTGCAATTTTGTCTTTCCTATTGGTTTATCATTGGCATTTTATTCCCTCCGCATTATATTAATTGTCGCCTTCACAACTGACGTCATCCATTTCTCTACACATACAATTTTTTATGGAAGCAAAAATATTTCACTTGAATAAAATTGTGAGATTGACCGATCATATTTATGTATCATTGTATCTTAGGCAATATATAAAATTTATAAATGGTTACCGTTAAAATAGAAATCCAGTGGACAGATATCCTAACACTTCATTAAAAAACCTTATTCAATTGTGTTAGTCCGAAAATTTGCATAGACCGAAACTAGCAAAAGAGGAGAAATTTCTATGTGGAAGAGAAAGCATGAACGAATTTGACACCAAAGTCATGGAAATTCGAAATATTTCCAAGTTAAAGGCCCTATCATAATCCTAATAATAATAGCAATGTGAGTGAAATTAGCCCCAAAAATTAGTTACCAACTTATTAAAGAGATCTCATACTTATATTCTTTAAGAGCAAGTGCAATGGTAAAATTTGATGCATTGGAACTCGTACTCTAAAAGAGTTCTCAGAACTTATTCCTTGTTGTGGACATGATCATAATTCAAAATTTATTAACAAAATAAAGTTGGGGTGTATTCTACTGACAACTAATGTCTAGGTTTGAACTGGTTATCATCAAAAAAATTTCTTTGATTATTCAAAAAGCTAATAGGGCGGGGTTTACAACAAAGTTGCATATATTTCCAGAGAACAGCAGCAAGGCAGTGGCCTGTTCATTTCGTTGGTAAGTATAAGTATATAAGTAATTAAATAGAAACATATGATGTAGAAAATAGTAGAAGGTAAGGTAATTAGGTAAGTCACATCTCCTACATATACGAATTCTTAACTATATAATTTACAAATTTTAACAGGATAGAGCAAGTTTTGTAATCTTGACTCATTTCCATTTTTTAACAAGTATAAACCAACTTTATGTGTAGTTTATTACACACGGTTGGAGCATGTGTTCCAATTATGTTCATTGTTTACTTGTATACATTAAGTTGTTCACTATCAATAGCATAATAATTTACTTACACATACTCGAAATACGTGCTCCAGATGTATGTAGTATGTATTAAATTCTATCTACATTACTCTAAAAATATTTAACAATTTTTACACAGATGTTTCTGACAAGATCGCGGCAACTGGGTGTCCTAGACACCTCTCCTGACCCTACCAATCTGCCACTGTTAACGAGTTCGAGGGTGTCAGATGCAGTAGGAAGCGCTGGGATCGCCCCCTTCTTGGTGGTGGTTAAGGCTCCACACGCGTTGGCGAATTTCAGCACCTCCCTTAACCGTGGCTCGTCCTGAAACAATGTTTTCATGGACAAATGGGATAAATGATCACTTAGAACGAATATATGGAGGTGTTCGATTGATTACCTCGATGATAGAGTGGTCGTCGACGAGCTTACTTAGGAAGGCCCCAACGAAAGCATCACCTGCACCGGTTGTGTCGACTGTCTTCACTTTGAATCCTTCCACACTTCCCTTGAAGTTCTGCAGGGTTTGCATATCATCAGGTGACACTCACATAATAGTCTAATTTTGGGGCTATTTGACCAAAATATACCCACATTTTTTCTTGGATAAATGGCATAACATTGGTCATGTTTGGCAAAAATGATACCGTCATTGTTGTTGGTATTCATTGGTCAGATTGTATTGGTACATTTGGATTTGTTGTTTGGAAAAGTTGTGATTGATAAAGTTAGGTGGTTATAAAAAAATTTTTGCTAAAATTTCATTTATACCCTTTATCACTAATATGATAAATATGCATCAAATATTGAGATCAATAAGCTTTAGGATGACATATGGTGTAAATTTAGTCAACTTTTGGACAAAATGGTCTTTTCCACAATAAGCCTTTTACAATAGGCTACTCCCCTCAGCCTATTGAAAAATGGCTTATTGGGACCAATAAGCTAATAGAATGGGTTGTTTACCAAACACCCCAACAACCTATTTCACCCTCTAATAAGCCAACTTTTGCAATAGGCCAATGAATAGGCTGTTTACCAAACAGGGCCATTAACGGAGTGTTATTTTTCAGATTTTTACCAATTTAAACTTTGACTCGAGAAAACTTACTACGACCATAGTTTTGGATAACTGGATAAGTGACATGACTCTAAACGGAGAGGCCGCACGGCCCACACCCATCTTGTCTAGTTGTTCCTTGTATACACCCTAACATGTCCAAATAAATACTACTCCTTTCGTTCCTATTAATTGTCGTCTTTGTAAATTATGCAGTCAAATTTCAAAAATTTTGACCATAAATTTCTCATTATATACAATGAATTCCTATATAAAATTACCACCAATAGATTGGTAACAAAAAATACTATCATAAAAGTATAATATTGCAATTATTAATAACATATTATGTAAAAAAATATGAATCAAAAAATGACATTGGAAATCGTGAAAGCCAAAATTATGACAATTAATATGGAACGAATGGAGTAGTATGCTAATAAGGCAACTTACCAGTAAAGTAAATCTAAATCCGTACTCAACTAATTCATGTGTTGTTGTTTCTAAATAGAGATTACAAAGCCTGAGATAGGATGTATCCAACCATTATTGGTCACGTGACAGTAACTTGCAACCTACCAGATCTAAAATATATGAATCTATATATGCTTGCAAAAGCTCTTCTTTTTTGCAGTTTTATTCAAATGTGCTTTTCTATATTAAATGAAGAAAAAAGATTACGACATCTATTCCGATGTCATTGAGCATGAATTCATGGCTCATGAGCCTAGATCGTGACTTCGTGAGATAATGCCATTACAGCAAGCATGAATCATGTGTTTCAATGAAGTCAAGATGACATGACTCTGAGGTGAAATTCTGTCAATATAGTAATAATAGCATATGTGCATAGAGACATTGACACAGTAAGACATAGTTATGGAGTTCATTCTGCTGCAAAATATAGACATTTTTACTTTATAAATATGTCAGATCATATTGTAGGATGTATCATGTGTTGCAATGAAGTAAACATGACATGACTCTGAGGTTATGTATATAGACAAATGTGAAACAATTATGAGATTTCATTAACAACAAATGTGGACAATTTTACTTGAAAATTTAGTCAACTATGAACAACCACCTACCAAAACCAAGCTGAAGATCCAAAAAAAGGGGTATGTAGGGGGGTTAGTGAAAGGGGAAATGGATCTGGCAAAACAAATCCAATCCGGATAACCAACTTGATTCCAACGCAGATCCAAAAATGTCAAAATAATTAACTTGAACCCATAGCAACCCGACTTAACCAAAACTTATCTTTCGTCAGAATTATTCGTTTTCAGAGTACAAGCTTATTGGACTAATAGTAAAGTGACCCAAAATCAATAAGAAAGCGTTTGGTAAGAATTTCAAGGAGATTGTCTTAAGGAAAATTTTCTTTTGGGAGTTTTCTATGGAAACGAAAAATTTCCATTATCCCCCAATAAATTTCTCCAAACATTGGGAAAATATGTAAACTTGAAAAAATTGATCAATCAAATGCTCTCTAAAATAAAAATGACCCAACTGAAACCCAAACATTATTGACTAGAACCCAGACCTAACCCCAAATGGCGAAATCGTCACGTCTAAGGATAAAGTACATGGAAAAATACATTTTACCATAGTGAAGTATCTACTTATTTGTAACAAGTTTATCATACTAAAAATAAAGCAACTCAAATGAAAACCCAAACATTGTTGACTAGAACCCAGACCTAACCCCGAATGATCAAATTGTCAGGTCTAATTAAGGATAAAGAACATAGAGAAATACATTTTACCTTAGTGAAGTATCTACTTATTGGTAACAAGTTTATCATACTAAAAATAAAGCAACTCAACCGAAAATCCAAACCTAGTCAGCCCAAACCAATACATGACCCCAAATGACCCAATTGTCAAGTCTAAGGGCGAAGACCATGGAGAAAGACAGTTAATTAGTTAGTTAGTTTACCTTAGTGTAGTATCTACAACCATGGTGACCAAGAGTGACCAAGAGAAGCTTCAAGTTAGGATGCCACAATGACAATGCAGTCTCATCATCTACCCTGTCACTTCCTGTGAGAAATTGCAGCTCGTCGTCGCTGACCTTGATGACCTCGGCCTTGTCCCAGACGCTCAATATCTGCTTACGAGCCTCCTCTGGGGACGCCCACAGTGGCAGTCGAAGGTTGGGGTCGTAGGAGAGTAGAGCTCCGGCTGCCTTGGCCTCCTCCATTGCTTTCAAATGTGCTCTTCTGCATGGCTCTACTATTAGGCTGATTGATCCGTAGTGAAACACCTTTGCCTGTTTGTTGTTCAAAATTACTTGATTAATTACACCTTAAGTCATTCCAAGAATGAAATATTTCAATTTGCATTGCCAAAACACACTGAAAGTCTGAAACTATACGATCATATCTCAATCTATATTAACAAAAGAATTATATTGTCACGTACGGGCCATTTACCCTCTCCTTTAAAAATATACTCCCTCCACCTCAAAAATAATGGACTCCTACGCACGCTTTTCAAGCTAATTCTACAATTTCTCACATAATTTTTACCAAAAAATATAATTATATATTTTTTGAATAACACTTTTCACTATAAATTTATTGACATTAATTTTGTATAATAAATCATTATATATATTAAGAAATTAATTCTCAAAGTTAACCACAAAAAAATCTCAACAGCATTTATATAAATATGGAGGGAATATCATATCTTATTGATGATGATACAATTCTTTCCCTAAAACATTTTTTAAATACCTTACATTTCATCAAATTATTTGGGATGGAGGGAGCATCTAACTGCTCTACAACAAACATGACAATTTATGGCCCGACCCGATCAACCATATCCGAACTTGCCCGAAATTTTTGGGTTTTGAACACTATTTTTTTAACTAAACCCGAAATACACCGAGCCCTAAAATTAGCAGGTCAAACCTAATCCGTCCGTTTGATTCGGAAAATTAATTTTTTAAGTTCAATTGTATTAGAATTTGTTACTTTTTATTAAAATTCTTAACTATTAAACTATAAGCGCAACTTATTTATTTATTATTTCTCGAATTTAAGTTAAAATAGTTACAATAATCTATTGTTACTAGAACATAATCATATTTTATCATGTATATTGTCCAAAAAGTAGTATTCAGAGAGCATTTTTTAAAAGAAAAAACGGATAAAAGGCGCAATCATAATTCGTTGGGTTTACTTGAAACCAAAATATACCACCTATATTTACCCGAACCTGAAATGCACCCAACCCATATTTATCCAAATCCGATATACAACCGACCTGAAACCCGTCCAACCGAGCGAATTTACAGGTCTACTTATTTTTACACTCCCCTCCAATCGAAACGCGCCGTATCACATTCAACAGACTAAACGGAAAACAAATGCATGCAGGGAAACCAGAAGACACAAACAGAGCATTACCGATCGGATGAGGTCGAGGTTGATTTCCTCCGGCGAGAGCAACATGTCGGCGCTAGGGTTCCGGTAGAACATAAACTCCCTCTCACCGTCCGATCTCAGCGTAACGAACGCCAACGCAGTCCTCGCTCCCTCATCGAACACAACGCCGTCGCTACACACCCCGTTCTCCTCCAAGATTCCGGCGAGCATCCGTCCGAACTCATCGTCGCCGAGTTTCCCGACAAACGCGGCTTTTCCGTCGAGCCTAGCGACGGCGATGGCGACGTTCGCCGGAGCGCCGCCGGGAGCCTTGATGAATCCCGGCGCCTCCGCCAGGGATACGCCAGAGACGGTCGGGACGAAGTCGATCAGCATCTCGCCGAAGCAGACGACGAGTCCGCCGGTGGTCTTCTGGTGTCGACCGCCATTGACGGACGCCATTGTTGAGCTGAGCGGAGGATTGAATGTGGAGAGGTGAGCGAAGGGAGAATGTGTTTGGATTTGAATGTTCTTGGTTCGATTTTTGGAAATGTAGAGTGGAATTTATAGGAGTTATCGAGTTATCGTACACTCAAGGGACTTGATTCCATTAGAGCAACAATGGCGGAATTTAGTACTTTGCTTAAGCAGATCGAAATTCTTAAGAAGATTTGGGTGCTTTTCTTGATTGATATCGGATTTTGAGATGCTGATGTTGATGTTGATAATGGATGAGAATCCATACGTAATAACTTTCACAGTCAACTGTTTAAGAGGTTTGTTGAACACTCATGAATGATATTAAACTTTGCTCCCTCACAAAACCTTCAATAACCAAAAACTTATTAAAAATTTATGGATGATTTTATATAAGCTAAAAAAATTACATCATCAATATGGCAAAAAATTGCTCCGGTGTGCCATACATTCCCTAAAAGTGACTATTTGGGGACCACATTATTTTTTTTTACTCTTTGGGGACCAGATTGTTGTCAAAAATTGCTGGTTGAGTATTTTCCGACCAAAACAGCCGGAATCAATAAAAAGTCAGAAATACCCCTTGACTATTAATTGAAAAATTAAATTTGCCCTTTTTATTTCCTTGCTGAAATCTTTATTGTTCTTCTTCTTCACTTTCATTCATTCTCATCCCCTCAATTTCACCCTTCTCAGCCACCCATGGCACACTCCACCACTGTCGCATCCACCACCACCTCCGCCGCCGTGGTGGACCTGGGAAGTGGTTGCTCCGCCGCGACAACCACCTTCCACAGCAAGCGCCACTCCATCCCACTCCCACCGAACCCCTACATCGACATCACAACCTTCATCGCCGCCCGTCGCTACCGCAACACCACCGCCTTCATCGATGCCTCCATTGGCGAGACCCTCACCTACGCCGCCCTGTGGTCCGCCGTGGAATCCCTCTCCCACTCTCTCTCCGCCATGGGGATAAAAAAGGGCCACGCTGTCTACCTATCAGTCATGTCCCTCGGAGCCCTAATCACCACCGCCAACCCCTCAAGACCAAATACGAGATCTCCAAACAGATCGCCGATTCGAAGTCGATCCTGGCCTTCGCCGCCGCGGAACTCGCCGACTCCAGCGTCTCGGTGGTGCTCCTCGGCGGAGAGACGGCAGCGGAGAAGGTGAGAGTGGTGGGGAGGCTGAGCAAGTTGGTGAACCCAGAAAAACCCAATTGTGAAATCAGTCATATTAGGTATTAGATTGCGTCGAATATGTTTGATGAGTGTGTGAGATTAGGGACTGTTAATGAATATGGGGATTTTGTGGGTGAGTATGTCAAGATAGGCACCGGACTTTGGTTGAGCGATTCATGATTCAGCTTGGTGATTCTTGTTTTCTGGTCTGAACTTTTGAATATTTACATATTACATAATACAAATATAATTAAGAAAAATTAAAGTACAAGTTAGATTTTAGTCAAATTTCAAGGTGGTCTTAATCAGTTTTATAATTTTAAGGAGGGGGTAGTAGTTGGGAGGAGTTAATTCAGTTTTAAAGACAAAAATTGGAGCCAAATAGGGGTATTTTTGTCACTTCAGCTACCTAAACCGTTTTTTGTGTTGACTCTGACTGAATTCACCGGATTTTATAACTTTTGGTCGAAAAATACCCAATCAGCAACTTTTGACAACAATCTGGTCCCCAAAGAGTAAAAAAAAATAATGTGGTCCCCAAATAGTCACTTTTAGGGAATATATGGCACCCCGGAGCAATTTTTTGTCAATATGGATGATCAACAATTTGGTACGTAAGAAATGTTTGGTGTTCGTCCATGCTTCTTGTTATTTGGCTTGCTCCAACTACGGTAGGTATTACCAAAGACATAGCAATAAAGTGGCACCCACCCTATCTTCCATATGTCTCACCAAGGTTCTATATACAACTTGGTATAAATCTATTAAGTTTGTTGGTGGTTACCCTTAAAATAAGGATATGGTAAATAGGCAAATTTGCCCGGTCTGAAAAAGTCAGGAGTCTTATTGTTAGTTTGTTCAGTTCTCCCAAGAAAGTGAATTCATGTTTTGGGGGAGAAATGTGAGCTTTTTCAGAGCTTAGGGTTAGCTTGGTTTGCCTAGAGTTGGGGAAGTTCAAGTTTACTATTCAAGTTAGGTGATGATCATGTGACGTCAGTTCTCAACTAATCTTTAAAATTTTAATAATAAGGTAAATAGTAGATTGCGGCATATTGTGGTAAGTTGCGATAGATTGCGGTAGGTTGCGGTAACTTACGGTATCACATAAAACAACGGTGCCTTAATTGGGCTAGTAAATCATAGTAACTCAAAATTTCCCTTGAATTGCAAAGGCAATAAACATAGAACAAAAATAAAAGATAATTTGGTGTTAACCAGCATGGGGCTTCTTTTGTAACACTCATGTGGGTTTCCCCAGTTGTAGTTTGCTATAAAAGAGAAGCAGCCCATGAATCATCTACTGCCCCAAAAGAGAGCACCTATTAGTTGTAGTTTGTTATATCAAAAAGTGTGATAAGCCAAGTCTTAAAATAAGTCAATAATGCCATGCCCCCTAAAATGATTTTGATCAACGAATCTACTCTCCTTTTTCCTCCTTTGAGTAAGCTTGAAGATCCATTCTTCTTTTTGAAAAATTAGAGAATTGTTTTCAACGGTTCAAAGAAAGCATAAAGTAAAGTGATCGTGTACAGGGAGGTACAAGTGTACAACTTGAGTTGTGGGATCATATTGTCCATTCCAAAGAAATCATTTGAGAGTTAGGTCCGTCGAAATCAGTCTCTTCATGGACATTAGCTCATGGGTGAAAACTGATTACATCTAGATCCCTTAGACCGCATGTAAACGTGTTTTGTAAGAGTTTGTTGTTGTAGAGAATTCAACTTAGAAATAGCAAATATGGAACAATCATGATACAGTATAATACATATTAAGAGGAATCCTATTTGCTTATATATGTGAATACATTAGAACATAACAAATAGACAAGATTTTTGTAATAAAAAAATTGATTCTATTAGATTTTTTCATTTGAGGATTTAGGTCATATCATTCATAATGTAATTTACTAGGCTTTCAAAGTTAGCCCTACCAAGTAGGTCATGTGAAATAATTACACTAGTTTAGCATGATTAGAAATTAAATCACTTGATTTATGGAAAAGCACTTAATGATGGTGGCATGCCATAGGCATTATTATCAAATCTTTAACAGTAAGATTGCCTCTTAGCAAAGCCAAAGGGACACATAATGAAGAATATTTATTTATCATTACTCTCCTTTCTTTCAAGACTTTCGTAACAATTACACAATCACGGAAAATTGAGGAGAAATAAGGGGGAATTCAAATTTCTACTGTATATAGTATGTTCTTTTTTCTTCCCCCTCTTCTTCCTCCTCTTGAAATCACTCATCAAAATCAAAGAAAATCAAACAGCACAAAATAAAAATAAATCTAAAAACCCAAAAGAAAGGATCAACCTAAGATATCAAGAGAGGAGACAGAAAGAACACAACATAAAAATGTCTGAATTTTTCGCTACTTAAGAAGAGTTCTTGATGAGCTCGAGGGCGTCGCCTACTGTAGGAAGTGCCGGGATTGCTCCCTTCTTGGTGGTGGTTATGGCTCCACACGCGTTGGCGAATTTCAACACTTCCCTCAATCTTGGCTCGTCCTGTCATAATTTCAGATCATATGTGTAAATATGTAATCGGGCAATATGTAAGACCGTTACAACTAGATCTGATTAACGAATTAGGATGTTACGATGAGGGAAGAAGTATTTAGTATTTACCTCGAGGATAGAGTGGTCGTCTACGAGCTTGTTTAGCAGGGCGCCAACGAAAGAGTCACCGGCCCCGGTTGTGTCAATGGCCTTCACCTTGAATGCCTCCACGCTTCCCTTGAAGTTCTGTACAGTTTTTGCATATACAGCAGAGTGATTAGCCGAGATTTCAATTTCATGGTGTTTTCTCACTCAAACTAGCAACTTGTTGTTTGGTTTAACATTGCCTGTCTCTTGTACCCAATAATAGACCTAACAATCAGGTGAATCTGTTCAGGTTGGTTAAAGATCAGTTTGGGTGCGGACTGACTTCGGATGAGTTTTATTCGGGTTAGTTCGAGTGGTGAGTCATGGTTTTATTTTGGGTCGTTTGGTTGTGGATCTCCATCGGGTTGAGGTTCAGATCAGATCATCCATTCGTCTATCATTTAGGGTCAGTATTATCAGGTCTACCAAATACTATGACTAAATCTTGAATACATAACTAAATCCTGTCTGCCTATTTCTTCTACAGACTGTATACCCCACATAAAATAGTTTGCTACACTAAAAAACAAACACAAACGACCCTTGAGTATCTCAACCACTCACTCAGCATACGGGTTGGTGCATACTAATGGTCCAAAAGGGCGCAATTAGGCCGAATTTAGTACATACTAAAATAATGCCAACATGATCAAGCATACTACAAAGTCACATGACTCAGATCTCAGTCAGAAATTCTCACTAACATGGTATTATATACCACATCCGTCCCATATTGTTTGTCCATTCAACTATATTTAAAAGTCCAATGGTCATAGGAAATAGGGTGAAAAATGTGTAATGTACCAAAATTACTCTTACTTTTCTCATGTGAAGAAAAATAAAAAAGAAACAAAAGAGTATTTATTAAGGATATAATAGGAATTACAATCATTGAAATTATAAAATGGACAAACATTTTGGGACAAGGGAGTTAGGTAGATGGACAAACAATTTGGGACGGAGGTAGTAATTAACAATAAATTCAGGTTTTCATATTGTGTTTCTTGTTTTAAAACAGGGAGTGACACACACAGTATCCAACAACTATTCAAAGGGACAGCAGGGTATTTTCCTGATCATTCTACGGGTGATGTTGACCTACAACCATAACCTTAGATGGCCCATTGCTTCCCAAAATTATTTTTTAAGGGCTCACTTGCCGTTACAAAATGAAAAATAAATCCATGCTTTCCTGCTGCCTTACATTTGATCCACATATCTAATATACTTTAATACGAGTGGAAATAGGATCAGGTCAGATTAACATATTTAGTGTGTTTGATCCGTGCATGCTTCATGACTCATAAGTCATAATCCATGCGTGTAAGGTGCTAGCACATAATATTATACCTTCAATCAAGCATTTCCTTAGGTAAACATGACAATGAAATAACAGATGTGTTTGGTTAGATTATTTTCCTACCCAGGTTAGACAAATTTTCTTGTGTTTGTATTCAATGGATAGAAAACTTTTGGTATAGGGCACATTATTTTACACTCAAATTTAACGAAAGTTCATCATGAATCATGCAGTTCCTCAAGTAAACATGAAAATGAATAACCGATGTATTTGGTTAGATTATCTCCTTGGCCGGGTTGACAAACTTTCTTATATTCAATGGATAGAAAAAGTTCGGTATAGGGCTCATGATTTTACACTCAAATTTAACACAAGTTTTTCCAATGGGAGGTACGGAAAGTTTTTTTCCCCCTAAAAATCTACCAAACACATCCTTTGAGGTGACATGGAGTTACTTGTAGCATATGTATTGTAGGTATCATTATTAATCCAACATAGACTTCTTTACTAGAAAAACAAGTCAACTATGGAGTGCCACCTAATTAACCCAACTTGCAAATTCAAAAGAAAAAAAAAGGAGGGTTAGAGGGGTGGTTAGGTGAGGGAAGAATAAAGAGAAAGACAGTTATAGTGTACCTTGGTGTAGTATCTGCAACCATGGTCACCAAGAGTGACAAGGAGGAGCTTCAAGTTAGGGTGCCACAATGACATTGCAGTCTCATCATCAATCTTGTCACTTCCTGTCAGGAACTCGAGCTCGTTGTCGCTGACCTTGATGATCTCGGCCTCGTTCCAGATGCTCAGGATCTTCTCGCGAGCCTCCTCTGCGGACGGCCACAGTGGCAGCCTGAGGTTGGGGTCGTATGAGAGCAGAGCCCCGGCTGCCTTGGCCGCCTTCATTGCTTCTAGATGTGCTGATCTGCAGGGTTCTACGATCAGACTGATTGATCCGTAGTGGAACACCTTCGCCTGTTTTGTGTAGAAGTGAATTTGATGATTAGAATTCATATCATTTACAAAAATATGCAGTGAATCAATCAGTCCATAGTCTATAGATTGCTAACAATTAAACACCATTGGCAAGTAAGGGTCTGTCAATTTGGTGAATGAATTGTAGGTACGTAAAAATTACCTATATTTACCAAAATATATCCAAAATTTTCCTAAATTTATCTAACTCTACCTTTATTAAAATTTACATGAATATACCCCTCACCTAAACTTACATGCTGTAAATGAGAGATCGCTTCCCCTGTCTAACAATAATGTGATAATCACGCATAGTCTAAGAGGAGCTATCAATGAACAAAGGCATCAACCAATGAACTTTTATGACAAATTGATAAATTTATGACAAATTTTACAATAATACTGATAAATTTATATATATAAGATTTAATTTAGATATAAGCAGATGCTTCCAAGAAATAACAAAATTGATAATTTAGCCTACACGTATCAACTTAAGTAGGCTTAATAAACAACCACCAAATAGTTTAGTGGAATTTGTTATATAATATATGAAACCCTTTATTGGTTAACTAATATTTTACATCTCATCTCCATTGCCAAAGCAACCCAATAAATTAGTATATCAATGCAACACACAAATTGATTCCAAATCAGCTCACACCAGTGAATTACATAATCAAAAAGCAAAACAAAGCAGCTGACAAACAAAGAAGAAAACTACTCCCTTCAATTTATACTAATTGAAAATCTTTGTAAATTGTACAATCAAACTTTAAAATTTAACCATCAAACTTATATAAAACTCTTATTGTTAGATTACTAACAAAGAATATTATTCTAAAATTATAATATTTTAATTATTAACAAAATATTATACAAAAAATAATCAATCAAATTATATAATAAAAAATCATACAATATGTAACAGAGGGAGTAATAAGCATTAAACAACTCATCAATCTTTTGGGCCGGTAATTAAGGACAAAAGCCCAGCTTTTGCATCAGAAGCAGGAAACGTTGGAAATTGAGTATAATGTGGGCCCCATTGGCGGTGAAAGTCATCCTAGATTTTTATTTCTTTAAGGAAGGGTAGTGGGTGTCATCGTAATTAACGATGGACCCACCAGCTGAGCTAGTAATTTTATCCAAGAAATCACGAGCAAATGTTTTGATTTTTCATTTATGAGAAGAAAAAACTTTTGCCTTTTGAAAGTGGGGATCTTTGATTAATTTAATTAAGCTTCCAAATTTCAATCAAATGGAGCAAGTTGCGGGTTGAAAGTCTAATTGGAATCAATGCATGTAGACGTTATTGCTAAAGTTTAGATTGTTCATACTTAAGCTCCCAGCTACCACAATAATTCCCAAATGGCATAGAATCACTCGCGATGACATTTTTTGGGTCAATTCAATCAATTCACGTCAAAATATCCAATCGAAGAAAAATCAGATCAATACATAAAAAAACAGTTCAAATTGCATGTTATTTGAATAAGGAAATTCTAGATTGGCTTTTAAACAGAATTTATACAACCCTTAATCTTTTCTGTAATTGAAAAATCTGAAGTTTCGGAAGATCAGATCACCATGAAAAATTCACCAGGTAGGGTGTCTCAAATTGATAGGTAAGTTGAATTGGATAGTTTTTTGCTAAAATTTATCAAATTTAGAAAACAAAAAAACATTTAACTTTTATATATTAGAATAAACTTCACAAAAGTTAACAATTTATCAAAATTACCGAACTTTAATTTTATCCGATTACATTTTACATATGAATTTGACACAACAATCAATAATGTAGAAGCCATGTGATCACAAAATGAGCAAAAACGAGCCCACGCGCCACGCGCCAGCGAGTGAAGCGCCTAAATCGGTCCCTCTAGTCAAATTCCACACCAACAACCCAAACTAAAAAGCGCACGAAATAGAAATATCCACAACAATCGATCATCGTCATCATCATCATATAGGCAGGAAAACAAAAAACAACAACAATACGGACAAAATTCAAGATCCACCAACCCATGATTCTCACACTAGAACACCGGATCGAATCAAAAACCACAGAAAACGTACACAGAGAGAGAGAGTATTACCGATCGGATGAGTTCTAGGTTAAGTTCCTCCGGCGTGAGTAGCATGTCGGCGCTAGGGTTCCGGTAGAACATGAACTCTCTCTCGCCGTCAGATCTGAGCGTTACGAAGGCGAGAGCCGTCCTCGCTCCCTTGTCGAAGATAACGCCGTTAGCAGAGACGCCGTTCTCCTTGAGAATCTCCGCCAGCATCCTTCCGAACTCGTCGTCGCCGAGCTTTCCGACGAAGGCGGCCTTTCCGCCGAGCCTGGAGACGGCGATGGCGACATTCGCGGGAGCGCCGCCGGGAGCCTTGAGGAATCCGGGAGCCTCGGCGAGGGAGACGCCGGATACGGTGGGGACGAAGTCGATGAGCATCTCGCCGAAGCAGACCACGAGGCCGCCGGTGTGGTCCACGCCGTTGACTGCCGCCATTGTTGATGAGCTTGGTTAGAGAGAGAGAGGGGGGAATAAGGGTTGATTTTAGAGAGAGAGTGAGAGGGAGAGGGAGAGAGAGATCGATGGAGGAGGATGGAGGTGGTTTTTATAGAGGGAAAAGGGGAGGTTTGGTTTAGAGTTTGAGTCCGAGAGAGAAAAGGAGATGACTTGGATCTAACGAAAGTTTTTTAATTATTTTTTTGGTGGGGCCCACAGGGTTACTTTCTGCTGTGCTAATCACCAATTAGCTTTTTCTTTCGGATAATTAATGGATGTTTTACTTATATTAGGTTTTTTGTCCGTTGTTTCCAACGAGTATTAATTTAACTGGATTAATACAAGTATAAATAATATTGACAAATATTTATATTTGAAAAAAAAAACCAACAATCACAAAAGCTAATGAAAAGCAAAAGAAAGATAACACTAAAGCTGGTTTACCTACTGAAATAGAAAAATCTGATTCGAATCCAACAAGAAAGAGTCCAAATTTGAATCTGACTAAAAAAAATTCGACTCCGATTATAATTCGAGCTGATATGGAGGTGGTTGCCCCCGATTAACTACTTTTATGGATGTGTAGAATCCTCCTCAAAACAAACAAGAATGGGTATAAAATCGGATCGGTGATCCATTAACTAATTATCTGAAAAATAATGATTTTTATTAAATTAGAATCCTTTAATTATTTTTAAAAAAACTGGATTTTTAATTTAAAATTAGGATATCTACTATTTAAAATAAATATTTTTTATAGAAGTAATTATAGGCATTATAATATATATATATATATATATATATATATAATCAAAGAATGAAAATGATATAGTTATAATTAATAGACATATAAACTCATAAAATTATATAAATGCATATTCTCATAAAACTATTCTTTGACTAGCTCATACAGTAATTATATCAAATTTTATCCAATTGTTGTTATATTGTTATTATTTATGGCCACTCAATGGATAACTAATTATTTTCATTAAGCACGGATATTTTTCTAATAAACTTTATCACATGGATATAATTCTTTGTTATTAAATTACAAATTATGTGGATAAGGATAACAAAAGATAAGGATTATGGGATAAAGAGATAATTAGTGCAATATATATTTTGTTCCAAAATTTGTTGATTAATTACCATTATATATGGAGTATATCACAATTGTCAAAGTTTTTTCTTTCTTTCTAATTTTATTAATAGAGTCAATCTATTTTTTTAATATTTATTTTTTGATACATTTTTTTATATTTATTGGAAAGTAGGGGATCAAAAGATAATAAGGGTTGGGTGCTAAGAGAGAAGGATGATAATGTGTTTGAACTTTGAAGTAATTGTATTTGAAAAGATGATGGTATCTAGGTATTTTTTGATACATTTTTTTTATATTTATTGGAAATTATTCTTTTTGAGGGAATTATTCTTGCATTCCATCTGTAAAGAAGATTCGATCAACATGAATTTATATTCTCTTTTTGGTATATTAAAACTTTACTATACTCCGTATATATATTAATTTTCAATATATTTTTAACTTTATAACAAATTTTAATCATCAACATTGAAAATTTTATATGATCTGAATCTCTAGTTGTTTAAAATTGTTTAAAATTGTCGAAATTAGAGTTTTAGATATCGTACAACAGTTTATGTAGCTGATAGTAATTAGTTAAATTGCTTAACTAACGGACAGTAGATAACTGTTTAAATGAGAATTATGTTCGGTAAATTTAATGATTGAGTTAATAGATTAATGTGAATTGATATACAAGGATATGAAATATGAATTATTACCAAAGATAAACTTTCAAACGAGATTTTATTTGACCAAAAAAAATGAAACGCTATTATAAATGGTAAACATTAATTTTATTAACGTATCACAAAACACTATTTGAGACGATAAACATTAATCGAAAGGTCACTTTATCGAATGCTAATATTTATACAATTAGATATTTAAATTGGTTAAAATACTAAACGTTATACCAAACACTGCTAACGAAAAAATCGAAATATCAATGTACTTAATTTAATTAATGAAACACGTGATATTGCATACTTTATTTTATTTTGGATGTGTGGTGTTTCATGAGGAAAGTTGTTAAAGAAGCTAAATAATGGGAAGAAGATAAGTACTTGCGTAAGATTTTGACATTTTCTTCTTCAAAAATTAAATTTGAGATCACGCTGGGAATATAAATGAAAAATGTTAGTTTTCCAAATTAATTTAAAAGAATGTAAACATATATTGTCCATTTGTGTTCATGCATAAACTTAATAAGTAAGACAGCGTTTGGTTGTAACTATTTTTCGAGAAAATTTGTCAATTTTCTTAAGTTGACCAATAGTAATATTTGTTTGTAAATTGAGAAGATGAAAATTTTGAAGTAGGTCCCGCTGTTTTTCTAAGTTGATGCATTAATTACTATCGAATAGAGCGGGTAGCGGGAATCGAACCCGCATCGTTAGCTTGGAAGGCTAGGGGTTATAGTCGACGTTGATTTTAACGTCTCTAATTCAAAACCGAACATGAAACTTTGGTTTCATTCAGCTCCTTTATAGAAAAGGGAACGAAATTAAAAATTTCACCCATAACATCTATGTCAGCTTTTTGTATGAATGCATTTAATTCAAAACAACTTGCTTTCTAGATGATCCTTCTAGAAGGGCATATTCTAACAATCTTTCTAGTTACTTCGTTCTCTATTTCTATTTGATTGAGAGAATCCTAAGGAAAAGTATTTTTGATTTTTTTCCGTGTTTCAGAATACGGTTAACCAACATGTTAACTAATCGATTACGATAAATTGGATCGGATTTTGCAGTTTTTTCTTCTACAGTACCTCGACGTGACATGCGCGTGAAAGGGGTTCAAGAATCTGTTTTCTTTTTATAAGGGCTAAAATCACTTATTTTGGCTTTTTGACCCCATATTGTAGGGTGGATCTCGAAAGATCTCCCTCCAAGCCGTACATACAACTTTCATCGAATACGGCTTTCCACAGAATTCGATATGTATCTATGAGATCGAGTATGGAATTCTGTTTACTCACTTTAAATTGAGTATCCGTTTCCCTCCTTTTCCTGCTAGGATTGGAAATCCTGTATTTGATATCTGAATATTCGGTTTGATAACCTGCTACTAATTCTTCTTCTGCTTCTGGTAAATCAAAAGGCAATCTCTCACATTCTGCTAGAGAAGAAATTATAAAAACAAAAAACCCTATAGGTTGCCGCCACAAATTCCATCCCCAAAAACCGTATTTGGACTGCGCCTCAACTATATCAATCAGATTGAATCGTTAGATAATCATAGTCGATGATAAGATCACTCTAATCATCGCTATTCCGAACCATACATGAGATTTTCACCTCATACGGCTCCTCGAGCCATAAATAAATCTAGAGACTGATTCGATATTCTTTAATCTTGATATGCTTGCAGGATAGATAAAGTTAAAATCAATCGAAAGTTCTGAATTAGACCAATGGAATTACATGCGCTATACTATAAAAAAGTGCTTCGGAATTGATCTTATCCTTTACTTTAAGTTTAAGAATTTTAATTTTTTTGAGTAGTAACCTAGGTCCTTTAATAAAATACTCTTTTTACCAATATTAATAAATAGTTCACTTTAGTTTTTTCTATTACGAAAAAGAATTAAACATTCATTATTTATGACATGAGAAAAATTGCATTTCCATTGATATGGATATCAGATAAAAAATATTTTTTTTTTGCAATTCCATATCTTCTTTTTCGTTCCTTTTATTGCTTTTTTTAGTTAGGTTTAAAATAAAACAAAGTAAAGGATTACTTCATTCCTAATAGTTATTCATATAGTCGGTGGATAGGAGCATACTCTGGATTGGAATTTTATTTTTGGGAGTACTACTTGATCATTTCTACAAATTTAAAGCCCCAATTAGTTTTTCTTTTATGTATAAAAGTCTCTTTAGATAACTTACATAATCTCTATTACGAATCCTTTGTGTACTTTGGTGTTCCTAATCATCCACTCATTTTTTCTCAATCTCTATAGTAATTCATATATGGGCATACATACAAAAGTATAGTAAAAACTCCATAGAGTTGTTTGTTCTTTTCAACCCGCTTCAAGACATGATGACTTAGTAACCAATCTTGGGGTAAAGAGTCTTGACTGCTTATGGTTATTTTCGTTTAATCCTTGCCCTTGTATATAGGAAATGAGATTCAAATTTTTCTTTGAATAATTTGAAATTGTTTTCACTCATCTAACTATCTAGTTTAGTTTATGAATCCAGGCTAGTGAATAAAAAAAGAAAGATATATCTATTAAATACGTTTCATTTTTATTTTATTATTAGAAACCTAAAAAGAAATGGAAGAAGACTTATGTCTCAACGAATCACACGTAGAGATATTGATAACACACATAGAGTTAATTGTATTTCATAACTAATTGATTGAAGCGTGACGTAAACCACCTAAAAAGGAATATTTATTATTTGATCCATATCCTGACATAAGAAGTCCAATTGGAGCAATACTTGAAATGGCAATCCATAAAAAAACACCAATACTAAGATCGGCTAGAACAAGGCGATAGCCAAAAGCGAGAGAAACCCCATCCCTCTCTTTCCTTTTTACGTCCCCGTGTCGCCACACGGGGGGACATGGGGGCGAAAAAGGGGATCCTATCAACTTGTTCCGACCTAGGATAATAAGCCCATGAGCTTGGTCTTACTTCACCGAGAAAGCGAAAGAAGACTTCCATCTCCAAGTTTAACTCGGGCGTCGCGCTTCTTTTTGGGTGTGAAGCGGTGTCAAACCAAAATACCCAACAAGCATTAGCTCTCCGAAAAGGAGGTGATCCGGCGCACCTTCCAAGATGCGGCTACCTTGTTACGACTTCACTCCGGTCATTAGCCCGCCTTGGCATCCCCCTCCTTGCGGTTAAGGTAACGACTTGGGCATGGCGGCTCCATAGTGTGACGGGCGGTGTGTACAAGGCGAACGAATTCACCGCCGTATGGTGGCCGCGATTACTAGCGATTACGGCTTCATGCAGCGAGTTGCGACTGCAATCGAGCGAGGCGGGTTTTGGGGTTAGCTCACCCTCGCGGGATCGCGACCCTTTGTCCCGGCCATTGTAGCGTGTGTCGCCTAGGGCATAAGGGCATGATGACTTGACGTCATCCTCACCTTCCTCCGGCTTATCACCGTGATGCATTCGGGGTTCCAAACTCAACGTTGGCAACTAAACACGAGGGTTGCGCTCGTTGCGGGACTTAACCCAACACCTTACGGCCGCAATGGCGGCGACCATTCACCACCTGTGTCCGCGTTCCCGAAGGCACCCCTCTCTTTCAAGAGGATTCGCGGCATGTCAAGCCCTGGTAAGGTTCTTCGCTTTGCATCGAATTAAACCACATGCTCCACCGCTTGTGCGGGCCCCCGTCAATTCTTTTGAGTTTCATTCTTGCGAACGTACTCCCCAGGCGGGATACTTAACGCGTTAGCTACAACACTGCACGGGTCGATACGCACAGCGCCTAGTATCCATCGTTTACGGCTAGGACTACTGGGGTATCTAATCCCATTCGCTCCCCTACTATAAGTAAGAAATCCATGGCTGAAGATACAAAGATAGTTTTCTAATCGTAACTAAATCTTCCGTTTTTTTAGAGAGAAGCAAAATAGCTATTAAATGATGACTTTAGTTTACTAGAGGCTTCAATCAACATATTTCTTTTTTTTTTGTTTTATTTTAGCTCGGTGGAAACAAAATACTTTTCCTTAGGATTCTCTCAATCAAATAGAAATAGAGAACGAAGTAACTAGAAAGATTGTTAGAATATGCCCTTCTAGAAGGATCATCTAGAAAGCAAGTTGTTTTGAATTAAATGCATTCATACAAAAAGCTGACATAGATGTTATGGGTGAAATTTTTAATTTCGTTCCCGTCTTAGATTTGGACCTGGGAATTTCTCCCTTTTCCATAAAGGAGCCGAATGAAACCAAAGTTTCATGTTCGGTTTTGAATTAGAGACGTTAAAATCAACGTCGACTATAACCCCTGGCCTTTTCAAGAATAGGTTGGATTCAACCAGCTGTACTCCTTTTTTCTTTATAACAATAACTAGGGACAGGGACGAAAGGTACATGATTTCGCGAATTACTTCTGAATAAATAAAGAAATCATATGTAAGAACCATAGCATTTCGCGATTTGTTGGTAAATATACTTTGATTCTCTATCAACCAATAATGGGGTACCATTAACATGGTTAAAGCTAAACCGTTTGAAGTCTAGACACAACATGGTATTCTTTCTACCACTATGTTAATACCGAAATGGTTTTAAAAAACGAATAGTTCGAAATTTATCGATATAGAACACTCATGTCGATAAAATGATTTGATTCTTTTATTGGAAAAATCTTCATCCTTTTTTCTTTTATTTTTAGTAATATTGATAGTAAATAAATGTCAAACGCTGAGTGGATGACCTACATATAAAGTAAGACAAATTTTTGGATTTGAAGAAAAAACAACTTTCTGACAATTACTTCTTTTATAGTTTTTGTTTGGTCAGAAGAGTCCTCTGAATATTCTGGTCTTTTTTTTATTAGTGATACTTTTTTTTTGAATATGAACAGAAAAGAGAGGATAGGTTCATTATATTCAAAAAAGATATGGAAATTCGCCATAAATAATTGAAGTTATTGAACGTGAGAGCCAAATGAATTGAAAGATTCAAGTTTGGTTCGGGAAGGGATCATCAATGTTTTGAAATGAATGGAAAGATAATCTACTTTCATTAAGTGATTTATTAGATAATCGAAAACAGAGGATCTTGAATACTATTCGAAATTCAGAAGAGCTACGCGGAAAGGCCATTGAACAACTGGAAAAAGCCCGGGCTCGCTTAAGGAAAGTAGAACTCGAAGCGGATCAGTTTCGAGTGAATGGATGGAAGGTTTCTTTTTCATGATAAAAGGGAAAGTTTTTGTAACTTTAATTTTCAAAATGTCCATAAAACCTGTTTAATAAATTAATATATAAGAATAGTTTAGATATTTCTAATAATCTTCTTACAAATTCTTCCCATGTTTTGAAACTAGGACTGTCAAAAATTCGGGTTCGGGTCAATCCAAGTTCGGACGAATTGGATGAAAACTTGATGTTTGATATCCTTTTTTTAACATTTTCCGGGTCGGACAAATCGGACAAGCATGAATTCAAGTCTAAACAGGGTTTGGACAATAGAAAATTGGAAAATATTGTGTTCGAATTTTCTGTCAAATCGGTCAATATAAAAATTCGGACGAAAATTCTATGACCCTACCCGCCTTTTTTTGGGTCAGACTGAACCGAGTTTTGGGTCGGATAATTTTTTGACAACTCTATTTAAAACTTAAACTAAACGCCGTAAATTATTCTTTTTCAGAGAAAGATTTTCTAAGATCAGAAAATAGAACAAACCATCAATAAATAAATAAAAAATCATGTAATTTATTTATTGAAGAAAATAGAGGAGACCCACTGATTTTTGGTAATTCCATTCTCGTGCGTTGGGACGTCAACACCCACGGTTTTATCACGTGGACATTACTTTACAACTTAACCCGAGTCAGACCTACAGTTCAGTTTATTATTATTTTACTTATTATTTTAAATATCATTTTTAATTAATAAAAATGAATAATTAAAATTCATGGATGGGGAATATCAATTTTAGTTGATGAAAATAAATAATTAAACTCATGGATGGGGAGTTGTGACTGGCCAAAAAAATCCACTTGCTCATCAACCAAGCACCCATGAGTCATGCATGCAATTCTTTAAATAAGATTAATTTTGTGGAATATTATAGCTGTAAATGAAATGTTTGGAGGAAGTAATTTTGAGGTTGTTTTGTTCTCTTTATAATAACTTAATAAATCATATTATTCTTGAGACCCTATTCTTTTCTGCCATAGGTAAAGTGTGAAAATTGTATGGTATGCTAAATTGAGAAAAACGTGGTCTGTTGCAGTATGATATGATAGGTTGTAATAAGAATAGTTGATGTGGTAGATGAGTAGAGAGAAAAGTGAAAGTAGTGGAGCGAAAAAATCATGGTAGTTGTGGTAAAGTGTGAGTAGAGAGAAAAATGCGATAGTTGATGAATAATGGGTTTTTGCATTTTGGACCCCAAAGTATAGGGGTATTTATTTTCTAGATCCTTGGTTTTCATAGTTTTCCCATATTTAAATTTATCTCCCGATTAGTGTCAAACTTTAGGATTAAAGTTAAAACTAATATTGAAGCCCTGTTCTTTGGTTATGTGGGATATAACTCTCCCAACTTATTCTAACTTATTCAAACCTAACACAATTCCCTAAAAAAATCCACTCTAAAAACATAATTTCTCAAAAAGGCATCATAACTTATCATAATTTATCATAACTTATCTATCCTAACCTGAAAGTAATATAATACACCTTTTTATTTATGTTGGAACTAATTACCACAACCTTTTTTTTCAAGAAAAAGAGAGGTGGGCGATTGATTAGTTGTTTTTGCCCCTCTTTTCTAGTCAAGAGGAAGTTGATTAGTTTTGACTCTGTTTTCTGATGACTTTGGATTACTTGCTAATTAAAATTAGGCACACCAACTAGTACTGGTGGTTGTCGGCGGGTATTCATAGTGAAAGTGTTGTTTTGGCTGTCTAAGAAATATCTATGTGAGCTCTAAAACTAGCAAAGCCCCACCATATTAATCAGATGAAGGCATGAAGCTGCCTTGGAACCTTGCCTGACAAATTGTTAGTAATCAAGGTTTTTTGAACCGCGATACTAACTCGAATCTATCGAGTAGTTAGGTTGGAATATTTAATCCATATAGGATCATGGATCCAAATGTAGATAGTAGAATCGTATTAAGGATTTTGAATCATAAAATCGTAGGATCGTAGATCGGGATCGAGATTTTAATAACTATGTAGGTAGTTTGTATTTAGGTTAAAGTTAAATTTCGATATTTTTTGGTAAGTTTTGGTAAATTTTGGGAAAAAATATTAAAATTTACTCTAATATACCAAGACTAAATTTGTTGTACTTTCGTAAGTTTTGATAAATTTTGACAAATTTCAACAAATTTTGATAAGTTTTGATAAATTTGGATAAAAACTAAAAAGTTACCCAATCCATTTACCTAACAATTTGAGATGCCAATAACTCAAACAACCTACCAACCTACTTATCTGCTGTTCAAGGAAATAAATTTAAGCAACCCCCCAAAATTCTTGTTGTCATGCTCCCAAAATAACAAGGTAAAAGGAAGGACATGATGAGATATGTACACTTTTCTTAGAAGGATCTTGTTTGGCTTACTTGAATACCAAATAGAATGACATCAAGGATAAAATTACTACATTGAATGTAATCACACTTAATAACTTGTTCATTTTTTATCAACAATTTAGTTGGTTATTATGTCATTCCCTCCATCCCAAAATTGATCATTTTATTAAATGGACATACTTATAGTGGTTATCAATCACGACAACCACCGTAAGTAAAATAAAGTTTATTTGTACATTTGTTAAGTTTTATCTTAATGATTAACTTTTTTATTAAATATAAATGGTAAAATATATTTTTTAAAATTTTAGTTTATTTTAAAAGATTTTAAAACAAATATTTTTCAAAATATGTTTGTTTACTAAGAAAAAACTTAGAGTTAATGTATTTAAATTTGAAAAAATTTCTTAAAATTTTTTTAATTAAGAAAATATATTTGATAATTTTGTACTAAATAAAAAAATGAGTGGCGAAGATAAAAGTAGACACATATATAGATAAACATTGTTTTCATTGTGGTGGTTGTCAACACATATATAGATAAACATTGTTTTCATTGTGGTGGTTGTCATGGTTGACAACCACTATAAGTTTTTCCTTTATTAAATATCTTCATTTATAATAATATTGTAAGTCGTTACTTATATATCACTCCGAAAAATTCATTTAGATGGGATACATATGCTCTGTTCTTTTCTGTAGTGGGTAAAGTAGCGCTACGTTGGTTGAGCCTACTATGGTAAGTCGTGGTAAGTGTGGCATGTTACAGTACAGTATGGTAGGTTGTGGTAAAATTTGTTATGAGAATGATTGATGTGGTAGGTGATTAGAAAAAAAAGTGAGGAGAGAAAATTATGATTGTTATGGTAAAGTGTAGTATGATATGATAAAATGTAGTAGTTTGTGAATATGTAGTAAATTACGGTAAATGCGATATAGTACCATGAAAAAGAACAGAGTCATATGGGACGAATGTACGTATATTTTCATGTGAACACTTATAAGGATCTTGTTTACCGTGAAAAAGAACACAGAGTCATATGGGACGAATGTACATATATTTTCATGTGAACACTTATAAGGATCTTGTTTACATTATTGAATGCAAAATAGAGTTGAGATCACCATAAAAATACAACATTCAACATAATCTGAACCAATAATTTTGTTCATGTTTTATACTTTTATCAACTTATTTGCTTATGTTGGATTCACCCATGAGTAAAAATGTCCCACAAGAGAAAGGACATGGTATATATGTCAAGTAGGCTACTGCTCTTAAAACCAATTGATTTTAAGATGGAACCTCACTTAACCTGTGTACCATGGGTCTTGGTTGAAGTGGGCTCCCCCCTTGGGTCTCCCCAACAAGTGGTATCAGAGCCGATGGTTCGTTCGGCTGGGCGCGTGCAAGGTGCGTGAAGATCGCCGTGGACAGGAGCAGGGACCATAGCGTGTGCGCGGCTGGGTCTCTTGAATGCTCAGAGTGGTGGCATGAGACTCGGGTGGAGTAGGGTGCGGCTCTGTGGAGTAAGGTGCGGCCAGGACTCTTGAGACAGAGTGGTGGCATGAGATTCAGGTGGAGTAGGGTGCGGCTCTGTAGAGTAAGGTGCGGCTATGATGGGCTCCTGATGGTGACTTGAAACTTTGGGCAAAAAGAGGCTTTCGATCAAGGGGGAGAGACTCATGTGTGAAGGGGGAGATTATTGGGATTCACCAGTGAGTAAAAATGTCCCACATCGGAAAAGTAAAGAGAAAGGACATTGTATATATGTCAAGTGGGCTACTCCTCTTAACACCAATTGGTTTTAAGATGGAACCTCACTTAACCTATGTACCATGGGTCTTGGTTGAAGTGGGTTCCCCCTTGAATCTCCCCAACAGCTTATTATGTCATTCATTGCATCCCAAAAATTGATATTTTTTATCAGATATTTTCATTATTAATAATGCCTGACACTGCAAGGATACAATCACACCAATATACCATTCGAAAACTCATTAAGGTGGGGGTCCCTCCATACTAGAGATGGTTATCTTGTCATTACTCATTAGGCAAAGTTAGGCGACTTCAACCAAATCATACAAAGAAACCTCAAAAAAATATGATCCTCTACCCTATACCCCTAATCAAGGTTGTTAAAATCGGGATATTAACTCGGATCTATGGAGTAGTTAGGATCGGAATTAATCCACGTAGGATCATGGATCAGAATGTAGATAGTAAAATCGCATCGAGGATTTTGGATCATAAAATCGTAGGATCGTAGATCAGGATCGAGATTTTAATAACTATGTCTTTAATATATAACTAATATTAAGGACTGCCCCTATTGTAACATGATCTGTTTGTTCTGTAATGTACCAAATGGTTTGGAAATTTGTCATGTACATGTGGTCCTCTACCCTAACCACCTGGGTGTAAACGAGCCAAGCCACCGAGGCTCAGGCTCGGGCTCGGTTTATATATCTTAGGCTTGAGCTCGGCTTGGCTCGGCTCAGCTCGATTTTTTCATTTTTTTTAGCAAAACTCAAATAAATTTCTAGATTTGGACCAGTATCAGGACTGATCCAGTACAGACTGGGCCACACAAGAAATCAGCCAGGTTTGGGCCAATCAGTCTGACCCAGCCCATCACTTGTTCATCATGAATCATGGCTAATATTAATATTACACTCGAGAACAAAATGTTTCATATGACTGATCATGGAGTTGTTCCTGAACTTGACCTACAATTCATCCTTCTTTTTCAATTATTCAAAGCCTATAAAAGTCTTAAAGGTTCGCATCTACGAAGATACAGAGTTCTGCATTAAACAACCGTCGTACTTGACATACATACAATTCATATAATCCCCACTTCAAACTTATTATCCCGAAGGGCAAGTCCTAAGGGAAAAAGCCTCCCCCCCCCCCCCCCTCAAAGAAAAAAGAAATAAAAAAAAGCGATTACCTACATCTATGCCAGACTTTGCTTTAATTTGTCGCATCACTGGGGTATATCGTAAATTTAGGCAGGTGGCGTTGGGCAAATATCCTCCAAACTGCAGTAAAACAAGAGCAGGTTAACACTCTCATTTGCAGAATCACGATTATCCACACGTTCAAGAGGGTAATTTGAAGGTTTCGATGCTTTGAATTTTTGGGTGCACAGAAACTCAAAAGCAGGGAATAGAATGCAGGGGTATACCAATGCATGGCTGCATGCACTACGACCGGATGTAGACAACCTTACACTTGAGCACAGAGTTTTAGCTGTGCAATTATCCCACAGCAATGTAAAGTAGTTTTGTGAAAGAGGAAGAAATGCACCGATACAAGTGAAGAAGGATACCTTCTCCCCAAGCACTCGATGATATCACCCGTGAGAGTCGATCTCTTCTTATATGCAAAAGCAACAGAAGCAGCTCTCCTCAGCAAAGCAGACCCGGCTACACAAGCCAGCATGCTCGGGTTCTTCAACCTTCAACAATATGAAGAAACATATATATGATTCAATTCAGGAAGAAGGAAAAAAAGAGGGGGCAAAAGAGCCTCTAAGAGGAAAAGAAAGAAAATAGCCAAAAATGATAGTCAAACAGGGTCGCAAATGATATACTGTAGGCCAAGATCGCCCTCAATAGCCATGCGCTGGCGTGCCCAAGATAAGAATACAGCGACACTGACATTAGGACAACAAAAAATCACGTCAGCAATGATTGAGGTTGTGCATTTTCCATGCTCTAAATTTGTCCAAATTCTAGAATGTATGATCTACTTCTGTAGATATTTATTCAGAGTTTGGGTTCTATGTACAGATGTACTCACTTCAGTCCATATTTACGCAAGTGCATGACAGTAAAAAGTGAACTATATTTTTCGATGCAGTGACATAATACAGGATGGACTGTTAGTTTTCCAAGCAAACATAACAAAACATAAGGGTAACCTGGGGACTTATGCGTTACAAGAAAAGAACCCGCGAAAGAACATAAAACTTCTTTGCGTGTAACATTTTCCTTTTCTAACAAAATTGATGTAATCTCAAGGACATCAGAAAGAGGAAATAACTCATAACTTGCCTCCCAGATAGTATATCACCCTGGCCACCACAGCGCCTCGGGGAGCCAAAGGTGCTGACTGAGCAGACTGCAAGAAATGCAAATGTTTTCGATCGATTAAACTTTTGAATTGTTAAAGTCAACTATTTGGATCACATTAGCACATTGACAACAAAGAAATTATCATGAATAGGGCAATTCCACTACCTGTATCACCATCACTAATGAGATCAGTGATTCCCTTCTTCAAAATCGTAATCCCTCCAATCCTAAGGAAATCAGAACCATTCATGAGTTTAATTATGTTCTTGGGTCCTAAACCACAGCAAAGCTTAGTTTCTCAAACATTCACAATTCCACCTCAAACATGAGTTCAAAATTTTAGCAACAGAATCAGTGCATATGAACAATGGAGGTAATGTTTCTCAGGGATTGACTTGGTGACAATTACGGTGGCCTCCAGAAAAACCGATACCTAATCTCACCTATTAGTGTCTGAAGATCACACATGAAGTGAGCAAGCGACTTATGGAGGACAATAGGTCATTCTAGATTGGAGGAAGAAGTTCTCGCCCTTTTCCCTCCCAAGCCATCCCTTACTAGGGTGTCCCTGGAGTCGTGAGGCCCCAACATGAGGCAACTTCTTGGCAAAAGAAAGATAGAACACAGAATACTGTTCATGGTAGAAAGAAAATACTCTTAAGTTGTATGTTCCAATAAAAAAAATAAGGCTAAATCATCCTCTATAGAAACCCTGAAATTTGAAAGTACTATGAGATACAAGATGTAGATTCAGAACAATAGAGCAAATGATCAACAAATATAGTCAGTCTTGCTCTCCTTTGATCCCTTCGCTGTGGCTTATAAACAATTAAGACAGGAATCTGAACAGTTCTTGTTTTTGCTTATGGAAAAAAAGCAACATTCAAAGGAAACGTTGAAATGTAGGCCTCACTGATATTAAACCATAAGAGCAACTCAATTATTTGTTATTTCTCTAACTTAAGTTGCAACATTTATAGTAATCTATCGTTACTAGAAGATAATCATATTTTATAATGTACATCGTGCAAAAAATGGTATTTAGAGATATTTTTTAAAAGAGAAAACGGAAAAAGGACGCAGTCATGACACATTGGATATACCCGAAACCGAAATATACGGCGCGTATTTACCCAAATCTGAAATACATCCAACCCATATTTACCCGAACCTGATAAACACCGGACCCGTAACCCGCCCGCCTGAATTGACCGGTCTACAAGTCACTCTATTCTTGCCTCCAATACTCAAAAAGTTAGTTAAAATAAGGAAGCTCGGGGCTATAGCATTTCAAATCAGTGCTTCCAGAATGACTTACCATTTTACAAGATTCCGTAACTGATCTGGAGCCGCTTGATCATCCACGTCAGTGTTGAACACTCTCTGCACCAGCCGCTTGTACTCATTCACGTTCGGTGTAAGTACAACACATGGATAGCGAGTAACAAGGTTAAGATAACTGGTAACTAGAAATAGTCCATCCTGTTTAATGGAAAAATTATTCTACAAATTAGCATTTATTAAAGAAGAGAATACTAAATTAATAACAAGAGAACACTATAAAGTATCTACTTAAGTAAAAGCGCGTACACCATCAACAACAAGCGGGATACACAATTGGCGTGCATGCCTAATAACTCCAGCCACGCATTCCTACACAGGTAGTGCAAAATGGTAAGCAAAGGAGTAATCAGATTAACAAATATAGAATTTCAGGTAAAATGAGTGAAATACACAGGCTACATCAAATAATAAGCTGAAATGATCAGATGCACAGGAAGCATCCTACAAAGTTCTATACAACCAAACTATAGACTATCCACAAAGTCGACTACATCAAAAGACGAAGAGCTAAACTTCCCATTAACCCAAAAGAAGAGAGACCTGATAAAATTGTCTTTCAAAAGCACTGAAGAGGAGCTTCAACTCCCTCAAAAATCCTTGTTCCTTTCTCTCTAAACACTCCAAAAAATAACATGAGTATAACCACGGTTCTCTTTTTCTTTGGTTTCCTACCAAAGACACCATCCCAAGCAAGAAGATACTTCTAACTGAATAGGAAATGGCCCAAGCAACACCTAAGCACCCAAGGGTTAAATCCCAAAGAGACCTAGTAAAGGCACAATAAAGCAATAAATGCCCTGGAAATTCCAGATCCCCCTTGCACATAAAGCACCAATTAACCAAAATTCTCTCCTTTCTGTAAATTATCACAAGTGAGGATGCTCCCATGCATTGCTTCCCAAACAAAGTAGCAACCTTCAAAGGGACCAAAGCCTTCCAAATAATGGTGGAAGGGAATGCACCAATCTCGGAAAGATACAATGCGGAATATTACAAGTAAGAAGTTCGAAATTATAGGAGCTAACTGAAAAGGTCTCATTCTTACTCAAATCCTAGCTCAAGATGTCTTCTGACAAGACTCCTAAAGCGGCCTCATCAAGGACCTTGAAGAAATACGAAAGATACTTACATCGGCAAAACCATCTCGAATAAAAGTAGGAAACCAAACATTGGAGCCTAAAAGTTGTTTCATACAATGAGCAACGCAAGCATTCTATCCATTGCAAGAACATAAATAGTAGGCAAGAGATCCCTAAAAGAAGCCTCATTACACCAACGATCATGCCAAAATGAACAGTAGAACCATCACCCACAACAAAAGAAATGAGGGGAGAAAAGATCCCACCCCTTAGCGATGAATTTCCAAAGGCTACACCCATAAGAGCCACTCGGTAGCAAGGGAGCCCACCTAAAACCTACTTCACCATATTTAATCATAATCACCCTCCTCCATAGATTGTCCTTTTCATTCATAAATCTCCATAGCCACTTACCCAAAAGAGCCATATTGCACAATCTTAAGGACCCCCCCCCCCCCCACACACACACACAAAAAATTGAAAGAGGTTGGTTGACATTGTTCTATCTCACTGAATGATACTTAAAATCACTCCCAAATGAACCCCAAAGGAATCTCCTTTGAATTCCTTCCAACTTAGTAGCCAAGCCATCGAAGAAGGCAAGGGGAAAAGAGATAGAAGTAAGTCGGAATGCTTGAGAAAACACTTTTCACAAGAGTTAATCTCCCCCCTTTAGAAAGATATTAAGATTTCCACCCTGAGAGTTTTTTTTTTTTTTCCTCCAACCTTTCGATAACCGGATCCTAAATATCTAACTTCTTGAAGCTTGCATCGAGAGGAAGGCCAGGATATGTAGAGGGAAAGTCCGAATACCACAACCCAAAATTCCCACTAGTGGAGAAAAGGAAAAGCGAAAAGTAGCAGGCGAAAACTGGTAACCTTGGAAGATGCTGTTGTAATTACATTGTGATCGGTCAGTGGTCATCCCCATAGCTTTGTGCAACTTTCAAACAAGGATAAAGCAACTCTGAAAATTTGTTCAGATTAGAATAGAGAGAATTAGCACGCCATTTAGCAGAGGACACAGAACTACCCTATATTCCTTTTATTGTGAAGTAATGGAGCTCAAAAGGTTTTATGTCAATATGTAACCCACCATGAAGCAAGGTTGCAAATTCTAACACCTTCAAGATGCCAACCCTGCTTAAGGGAGGGTCTAGGTTCAGGATTTAGCCATGGATTGGACAGAGCCCAGTCATACCACTCCAAAATACAAAATAATACAGTAAAACCTTTTTTAAGTGAATTTCCTGAAAAGTTTGACATTTTGCTTAAAATTGCGCAAGACATGGCAAAAGAATATTATCCTGGTGAGGTGTTAGAAGTTTAGGACAATGGCAAATGCTGGATATGTGTTTAGCTCACCTCTCTTCATCTCATTACCTATGTTACGCTACTCAGTTACAACATTATTAGCTTTTCTTGGAAGATATTTTCATTGTTCTCAATATATTTCTCTCAAAGTAGTTGTATAAAAAAAGAATGAAGGTTTTTCACTGTTTTCACAATAGACCATTCGGCACAGGCATGCTAATCCTAATTTTCAAGACACTTTGGCGCTGTTTGGTAAAGCTAACAATAGGCACAGGAATTCATAAAACATGTTTAAGATGATCATAGAACATAAGAGCAACTAGTATGTGAGAAACTGGGAATCAACACAAAATTGGAAGCTCTAGAAAAGGTTAAGCAAGCACACCATAAGAAATGGATCCCTTCCCAAGCCTGGGCCAACAACAATACAATCAAATCTTTCTAACCACTTATTAACTTCAGCAAGAACCTCATCAGCAATAGATCTCAGGTCCTCTTCCCTAGTAATGATATTCTGAATATTAGTTACCAGTGTAAAAGTGAAACTATGAGCAAAAATAGCGACTCCAGCAGCGCCATGGCAAATTTTACCTCACACTGTACGATTCTTCCAATACAGGGTGTACAATCAACTCAGGACTGTAGCTTTTTATAATTGGAGCCGCATCTCTAGTGCAAAACACATGGCAGAGATCTGCACCCTAAGGAAATACAGAAGCTAGTAAGATGGGCACTGCCAAAGAAAGAAATGAAGCAGAAGGAACACTGGTAAAACTCGTAAAAAGGAAAGGAACATACTGACAATTTTTAAGGCTGATATTGCTGCAAAGTACGGAGCACCAGTGTATTCTCGACAGCCCCCAATAACAGCTATTTTTCCTGATAGACAAATAGTGCTGATAGTTTGTCAGATATGCCAAACTGGTTAGCCAAGAATGTGCCCAACGATGCAACAGAGTGACAATATCGTGGCTAAACAAAACATGATAAGCCATGCATACATAGTAGCTCCCTTGTACTACTTGAGAGTCCTCTTTTGTCAATGCCTTTTGGAACAGACATGAAACTTAAAGGGATACAACCAATTATCAGGACATACGTGTGTATGACAAGCATGCATACATAGTAGTTATTGTTGAAAATGATGAGTGCATTTACACCAAAAAAGAGCTTTTCATTCTTAATCGCCCTGTCCTGTTCCATTTCTGGTTTGCAAAGGTTTGAGTCAGTTGCTAAAAATACGAGTCATCTACGAGTCTCAGTAGCATGTCTCCTTCCATGGAGATCAACAACCTCTTTCAAGGGAAACTTCAGTTAAGATAGTGTCCTTTCATTTGAAAAACACATATCATGGAAAACAACAGTTTAACCTTTGAAGTTATGTATTTGCTAGGAAAAAAGTTCTGGAAGAAATAGATAGTGACCCACAAAGCAAATGTATCATATGCTTAGTTGTGTTTTATAAGAGCAAAGTCAGCATATCCCAGTTACCCACCCCTCTCACCCAACTCCTTCCATGTAAGATTCACCTAACATCCTTGCAATGGACATAAATGAGAAACCCTTGGCCAACTACACCTATAAAAAAAATACCCGATCAACTAAAAATATCAAAATAGAACCCTTGCTACTCTCTTTATCTCCCTATTTGTTGGTTTTATTGCTTAAAAGTAAGGAATGAACTGGTTTGAATGATTCTAGTTTTTGCCCATATAAGAAACCCTAGAAATTGAATTACAAAGACAACTTGGACCAAGACACCCCAAAACTATCAAGTGCACAATCATACACGGACAAAAGGGAATACAACTCACCAGCCTGTCCTTTATGCCTCGATAAATCAATTGAGGGAGTGATCCTTCTTATAATGTTGATAGAATCAGCCTCTAAAGCATTCATTTTCTCCTTGCTATTTTGGACAGGGATAGCTATCAAAAATCTTGCAAAGAAATATTGCCTTCAGAAAAATCTTAGAATATCCATAGGTAGGTGAATCTGCCACAACTAGCGGCTTATTTTCCTGCACGGAACCAGAAAATACGATCAAATCTAATGCAACTGAGTACTTATAGTTAGAAATATCAATCGCTAAACAAGCTAGCACGGTAGGAAAACTCCCAGAATGTCATCTCAGTTGGGTGGGGACAAAACAAAATGAAATAGTACAAAGGCCAGAAAACTAATGCACACATGATAACAGAGGAGGTAGTGAGAAATTTTTGAGTGTTCTTGGGATCCAACTTCTCCATTCATAAACTGATGCATATGAATGGAGCAACAGAAGTCCTCAAGCTGATTGTTCTTGGCTGGCAGCGAAAAAGGAATCTCACACGATTTCGGTAAGTACAAACTTGATGTGAAATATAACTGATAGCATATCAGTCAACCAACAAAAACTCAAATCAAATATGGGTATGCAAGTTAATCCAATTCACAACCTTATACAACATGCAAACTACCCACACAAGAAATTGGCTAAGGATTAAGGAACATGTCATACCAGCCTGGTTAAGTAAGGTTGCTCTACTACATATCAAATAGTGGATGACCCCAAGAACACTAACATGATTTATCTTCAACTCACATGTTCACTACTTGCCCAAACCTCCCAAGTAAATTCGTCCATGTTAGAGTATAAAATCATGATTGGGCTTACAATCATCAGCTTAAGATTTGGTTATGGTTATGATTCCACGTGATATCATAGTCAAACTGAATAAGAGGTCTCGACAGCCCCATGTTTATTTGCACATGGTAAATGGGCCTCTTGCAACATCCACGCTTCAAGTACTAATAGCATTCGTGTGAGGGGCGTGTCAGAGTATAAAATCATCATTTGGCCTACAACTATCAGCTTAAGCTTTTGGTTGATGGTAAGTTTGGTAGTTTCCTGGGAAAGATTTTCCCAGAAAAACTTTTCCCAACCTCTCCTTAGGAAACAGTTTGCTGAGCTTGTGAGGAAAATAGTAGGTCCCATATTAAAACTTTCCTATTTATTAGGGAGAACCAAACATAAGAAAGTTTGTCAACTTGGAAAAGTTGAATAACTTTCCCAGTAAAGTTTCCCAACCAAACGATCCCTGATGAGATGGTTCCACAATCCATTCCAACACTAACCCAATGCACAATTCCTAAGGGGCAAGGGGAGAAAGTAGTAACTCAATCATCTAGAGATAACATTGAATCTTAAGCTTTCATCCACCCTAAAATAAGGTCAATGGTGAGTTTACCTCATCTATATTCAAATTGGCCAGGAGGAGTGAACTCATTATCTCCCACCCCTACTTCCTAGAAAACTCATTACATTCACAAGAAGCCAACATGAAATTCACACAAAAATTACTCAACAAACACATTGAAATTCAAAGAGGAAGAAACTGGTAATCACTCAACAAACAAAAAAATGCATGATGATAACGAAATGAGGCAATATTCATAGTTTCATACAACAAACCAACCAAAATCCGCGGGAAATTTATGTAATGCAGCCAAAACAGAAGAATTAAGAAATGTAGCTAGAAATTCACAAACAGTAACTTGAATGTAAGATCTGTACAAATTCGAACAAGAATTTCGAACCGATTTCAACAGAGCTGCGCAAATTGCTCGAAATTAAGGGGCTAATTTCAACATACAATCATACAAACCCTATGAAGTGCATGATCACACCTAGGGGAAATTTGAAAGACATGCCTTGATCACATTCACAGGTGAAACTAGCAAAATTTCGATGAGAAATCAGCGGGGGGAGCGCGCACTGATCGTTAAAAAATAAAATCATCCGAGCATTTTTATTTTTCTTTCTCCCACTGTTTTTCCCTTCGGAATTTAACAAAAAAAAAATATTTTCAAAATGAAAATTCTGCCATAATTGAATAGTACCTCATCCCAATTTCTTTGTCATCAGTCATCATAAGTCATGACTAACTTCATTGTCCCAAAATATTTATCAATTCTCCAATTTCAATAATTATAATTTATATTTTAACCCTAATAAATATTACTATCTCTTTGATTTTTATTAATGAATTTGACTAAATAAAATAAAATAAACTCTCTTTTTCTGCACAATAATTATGAAGGGCATCATTGACAATCCACAATATTTTTACCTCAACTCCCATAGCGCATTGGACTTTTAAATTTAGTTAATTTGACAAAGAAAACAAGACGAAGGTAGTAGTAGTTGAAAAGTTTTTTACTATTAATTTGGTTAAGATCAATGATATATGTGCAGCTCTCTAATTAGAGTGGAAGAGTTGGACAACACCAATTGACCCTATAAACACCAAGTTTGGAATCAACTCAATCTAGCTTTGAAGGTAAAGTCAACATCAGGGAAACGGAAAAAAAAAAACAAAGGAATAAAGATAGATCGGTGCCTCAGCTGACACAGACCACACCACACCATAACCAAAACACAAGCGCAATACTTAATCATCACCTATGGATACAGACCACACCATTATAAGTTTGAATCAAACTCCACTATCACCACTAGACTTGCCAAATCTAGATATTGTAGTGAAAATTCTAAGAGTTAGAGCACTCACAAACAAAGAAAAGCGGCAAAGTTCTGCTTTCTTTCATAAAACTCGAGTGAAGAAGAAAGATTATAGAAGCTTGCTAATATACACTAAGCTAGCAAGCAACCAACTAACTTAACCAAGCTAATAAGATTTTCTAATAATGAAGAAATCTCTAATCAACCTAGATTACACGTAATAACATCTAAATGAGCTTCTTAAACTTAATTACATACATAATTACAACGATTGGCCTAAATAGATGCCAACAAAATACAAACTATTGTCTGGTTGTTCATGCTAAGTGCTTGTTGTAACTAGGACTCACTGAGGGTAACTCAATCATTAAGGGAAAAGACCAAGTAGACCCTTGCATTTGTTGGAAACTACACCAGACCTTCACAGAACTTCAACATGAACAATTGTTGTTGTTGGTGCTGTAGAAAAATGCGTAAAGATGACAATCAGATGTACTCCAAGACTATAGACAACAGACATCTCAATGACCACAATGGTGTAGTTGGCAACTATTATGATGATCAATACAAAATGCACGAGCCTCTAGAATATAGCTCGACAGGGCTGGGGGTCTGCAAAACCCAATATGGGAAAACTGAGCTATGTTTGCAGGGAAACATTCTCCTTCATAACTCTAATCCTGTGATCTGGAATCTCTATGTACAGCCCTCCAAAAATCTCCTAGGGCTCCTCTTCCAAAAGGGACTCAATTCTATATTGTTTTGAACTTAGCCCTATAGGGCTTAATCCTTCAAAGTTCTCTGGCAGTGTCAGATGAATTTTGGTTAAAAGTGCAGATTGTTGAAATATGTCCTAAAATTCATTCTCTAACTCATGGAAAGAGGTTACTGCTTCAGTACTTCTAGTCCCAATTGAACCATACGTACATGGAGACATCAGTTTTACTAACTTTAAGTTACTAGACAATTTAAAATTAATGAAACTGATATCCTAATTTACACATTAGTCAATTGGGATTACAAATAAAAGTAAATTAGTAACCCCTCTGCATGAGTTAGAGGATCAATTTTTGGGATATATTTCAACAAGTATAATCACAAAAGGGATACCAAAAATTAAGGTAACTAACAAACAATAAAGTCAAAAGCAATCAAGGCTTGATCCATACGTTATTACTTAATACACATTAAGGAGTATATATCATATCCAAAATTGGTATTATTGACATCCAAAAACCCCAAAAAATTTTAGGCAAACAAATCAATGTATAACTTATTTGGATCAAAATTACATAGAATTCAGCCAGATGGATTAATCATCTTTGTTTCAAGACTAAAAACATCTAGTATTGTTATTTAACTTCAATCCGGTGATAATACACGGAAGAAGCTGATGACAACACCCACTTTCCGAGTTTTTTAGACTAAACATAAATAAATTAGATAATTCATCAATATCAAAAGAATTCAATGAGCAAAACCTCAGCAAAATCCAATAATATCATATGAATGTAGGATCACCAAGGGGTTCCCCCTGTTTAACACAGGGACTTAGATCCCCTACACCTCATTCTCTGTGGATTTCATCATCATTGGCTTTCATAATCAAACAATTTTCTGGAAATGAACAAAATTTTATTGATATCACAAAGATGTAACCACTTCAAAGTGGGATTCGAAGCTTATGGATACACCCTTCAACCAAGTGAAATACCCATCATTGACATTTTTCTCTCTCGACATCGAAATCAAATCGAAATTAAGGCTCAGATTATAAACAGCTTTTCAATCAAGAATTCTCTGAAGCAGAACTGGCATTAAGCTGTGATTTACAATCATCATAGCAAAAGTAATCAAAAAACTAGCATGTTGTAGAAATTAAGCGGCTCATATCAAGAAATTCAACCATTTTAGATCCATTACTTCATTGAGTGAATCTCAGAAGCGCGGATAACATGTAATCATCGCCAGATTGAAGAAAATGTAAAAATGTCAAGAAATTCAACCATTTTACTACCTCCGTCCCATATTGTTTGTCTATCCAACTATATTTAAAAGTCCAATGGTCATAAGAAATGGAGTAATGTGCAGTACAAAAATTGCCCTTACATTTATCATGTGAAGAAAAATAAAAAAAAATAAAAAAGTATTTATTAGGGGTATAATAGGAATACAATCATTAGAATTATAAAATGAACAAACATTTTGGGACAAGGGAGTTAGGTAGATGGACAAACAATTTGAAACGTAGGTAGTAGATCCTATGCTTCATTGAGTGAATCTCAGAAGCGCCGATAAACAAGAACTCATCGCTAGATTGAAGAAGAAAGTGTAAAAATATCTAGAAATTCAACCATTTTAGATCCAATGCTTCATTGAGTAAATCTCAGAAGCGCGGATAGACAAGTAATCATAACCAAATTGAAGAAGAAAAGATGAAAAAAATGTATGTAGCCATTGAATTAGACACAGCATAGCCATGGAGAAAAGGTACAGAGGGCTAAACTGCAACACAAAGTAGATATGGCACGAGCGTTGGGGCTTTGATCATCTTCATGAGTTGAGATTCAGAGAAGCCCGGGGTGCATCGTGCGAATGAAATTCACAAATGAGAGAGATGTGCTCACATGAATAACATTGCTTTAGGGCCTATAAATTTCATGTGTATCTTAAGTTAAAGTATGATAAATTTTGGTAATATTTAGTAATTTTTGGTAACTTTTAATAATTTTGGGTAAATTTATATAGATAAATTTGTGTTTTTGAAATAAAAGGAAAAAATTATGGTAATTATTGATTTTCAATAATTTTTGGTAATTTTTGATAACTTTCGATAATTTATGGTAATTATTTACTTACCTCAATCTACACATAAAATTTACATGGCCTTAGTTCTACATAAATAAAAAAATATTACATCCAATTTCTTGTCGTACTTAACCAATTTTTTGTCTAAGCAGTTTTTACCTTATACCATGCCAACTTCATTTAAGCCAATTATTTATTGATTTTATTTTTGGTTGCCCACCGAATATTCAGAGCTTCATCCAAATTGATCCAGACTCGCCCAGGTCGCACACTTGGCTATGGTAGATGCATCTAGCAACGAGGATAGCTGCATATGCTAGGTCTCAAGCTAGAGATATGCTTACGCAAATTCTAGCCAGTTGCCACTTGGCCATTGGTAATTTATACCATTTAACATTTACATAAAATAAGATTTCAAACTTAAGTTTTACAAATGATGTTTTCATAATAATTTAACATTGTATAACTCAATCTTAGTGTTAAATGGTATAATACCTGGTTATTATATTACCAAGTTTCAAAAACTGAAAAAGGAAAAGAAGGGACTAATAATAATTCTACAAGTGCATTTGCTGAAGATACTGATGGGATCACTGATTCGGGCTGTAGTTATCTTTGTACTGAGAATGGACCAATGGAGAATTTTTCATGCAATTCTTATATTTCTCTCCTCCTTCTCACTCCTCTCATCTCTATCTCTTTCCTACTCACCACCATTAAAAATGGGTGATAAGTAGGAGAAAGTAGAAATAGAAAGAGAGAAATGAATAAAAGAAAAGATACAAAAGTTCAATGATGACACCATTAAAACATTGTATATTTACTATGTTTCTTATTTAAAACATAGTATCATCTCTTTGGGGATTATTGAATAAAAAAGGGTGCACCTTTATGAAGAGTTCTATATGTGATGTACTCAATTTCTACTAAAGAGTCTCAAACAAGGTAATTTCCACTTAGGATAAGAATAAAAAAATTCATTAAAAAAAAAATTCGAATTCTAAGTACTTCTAATACCAATTGAAAGAAACATAAATGGGAATATTAATTTGCTAAAAAAACTTAAAATTAGCGAAATTGATATCTTCATTTACACATATTATAATTGTGACTAAAAATAGAAGTGAAGTATAATATAATCAACTTTTTAAGGCAACTAATAAACAATAAAGTCATAAGAAATCAAGGTTCGATCCATATGTTACTACACATTATATAGTATATATCATACCCAGGATTGATATTATCGACATCCACAAATCCTAAATTTTTTAAGCAAACAAATCAATGTATAACTAATTTGGATCAAAATTGCATATAGTTCAACCAGATGAATTCATCATCTTAGTTTCAAAACTAAAAACATCTAGTGCTGTTATTTAACTCCAATCCTGTGAAATACGAAGGAAGAAGCTGATGACAACACCTAATTTTCGAGTTTTTCAGACTACATATCCACAATTATGAAAGGATACGAGTATAGTGAAACTCAACATTTCAAAATCTCCCAAAAACTCAGAAATCTAAATAGAAATAAATTAAATAATCCATCAATATCAAAAAAAAGTCAATGAGCAAAACCTCAGCAAAATCCGATAATATCATATGAATGTAGGTTCACCAAGGGGTTCTCCCTGTTTAAACAAGGTCTCAGATCCCCTACACCTCATTCTATGCGGATTTCATCATCCTCGGATTTCATAATCAAACAACACAATTTCAAAATCTGGAAAAGAAAATTAAATTTCTAAGAGAGATTCAAGTTTCTCAGACAGTCGATCCATTGATATCACAAAGGCATAACCACTTCAAAGTGGGATTCGAAGCTTATGGATACACCCTTCAACCAAGTGAAATACCCATCATTGACATTTTTATCTCTCGAAATCGAAATCGAATCGAAATTAGGGCTCAGATTATAAACAGCTTTTCAATCAAGAATTTTCTGAAGCAGAACTGGCATTGAAGCTGTGATTTACAATCATCATAGCAAAAGTAACGAAAAAACTAACACGTTGTAGAAATTGATTGGCTCATATCAAGAAATTCAACCATTTTAGATCCATTGCTTCATTGAGTGAATCTCAGAAGCGCGGATAACATGTAATCATCGCCAGATTGAAGAAGAAAGTGTAAAAACATCAAGAAATTCAACCATTTTAGATCCTATGCTTCATCGAGCGAAGCTCAGAAGCGCGGAAAAACAATAATCATCACCAGATTGAAGAAGAAAGTGTAAAAACATCAGGAAATCCAACCATTTTAGATCCTATGCTTCATTGAGTGAATCTCAGAAGCGCGGATAAACAAGAAATCGTCGCGATATTGAAGAAGAAAGTGTAAAAACAGCGTATGTAGCTCATATCAAGAAATTCAACCATTTTAAATCCTATGCTTCATCGAGCGAATCTCAGAAGCGCGGATAAACAAATAGCATCGCCAGATTGAAGAAGAAAATATGAAAATAATGCATGTAGCCATTGATTTAGACACAGAATAGCCATGGAGAAAAGGTACAGAGGGCTAAACTGCAACACGAAGGGCTGGTAGATATGGCACAAGCGTTGGGGCTTTGATCATCTTCATGAGTTTGAGATTCAGAGAAGCCCGGGGTGCTCGTGCGAATGAATTCGCAAAAATTGAATCTGAAAACAGAGAGAGAGGGAGAGAAGCCATGGATCGAGGCAGATGAGACTGAGAAGCTATGCTATGGAGGTGTTGTAAACCCTAATTTATACAGGAAGACATCTCCAAAACCCTAATTTATACAGGAAGAGGGAGACGTCTTCAAAACCCTAATTCCTGGGGCCTCTGAGGTGTTGCGTTTCGGGCCTTTGGCAGTTTATTTTATGTTATGCCGCGGCTGGGCTTGTCATTTACACCAAATTATCAATAGCACCCTTTTTTTTTTTTTGGGCAAATTGAGGGGAAAGTCATTGTCCACTGATATAGTACAAGCTTATAACGATGGAATAAAATTTTCTTTAATATAATAATATACATTTGCAATATTTGATATTTGGGAAATTAGATTTTAATATCTGACTTTTGGCCATATAAGAACATGTACGAATTTTCGATTGATGATGAATAATACTGACTTTGACGTATATTCAAGAACACGCCACCGAGTTAAGATTAACTTAACTCGGTGGCGGTCCTAGCTAGCGGCGGAGGGTTGAATTTGGTCAATTTTGACTTGCCCAATCAGCATTATTTTTGTCCACGTCAGTCCCTCTCTCTCTTTCTCTCTCTTCTCTCTCTCTCTCCATTGCAGATTTCCAGCCCCCCCCCCCCCATCTTCTTCTTCTTCTTCCTTCATCTTCCTTCTTCTTCCATCATCACCATCATCTATCTCCACCACTAAACACCATTGTTAAAAAATTTCTCTCTCCTCTGCAAATCTGGGCTTTTGATATTTCCTCATAAATCTTAGTCAACAATGGTGTTTTGTAGAGGAGTGAGAAAAATTTACATCACAACCTCAACCCTGTCTCCCTTATAAATTGGAATATTGGATGTTTATGTTTTGCAGAGGAGAGAGAAAAATTGGAAGTCGCCTCTACTTTTGGGCTTCTATTTTGAAGTTCTGATTTCTAGCTTCTGGATTTTGTTTGTTGGTAATTCCTCCCTAACAAAGTTGAATATACGTTGGCTACATCTCACTCACTCACCAAATCAATTCTTGCTCACTTTACACCAAAAAAAGTCGTCCCTTTTCATCTTTCGAAATAACCAATTTTCTCTCCCCAAATCTTCCAATTCCAAGCTCAAATTTCGGCATCTCAACCTGATTTCAAAGGGTTCTTCCAGCTTTGAAGTTCAAGCTTCAATGGCGGAGGTCGGTTCTAATAAGGGTTCTGCAAACATCAACATCTTCGATACTGAGGAAGATGTATCAATTGCATTGGCCAAATACACTGCCGATTTGTCGGATAAATTTACAAATGAGGGGGGGCTTTCACCGTTGTTGTGTCTGGTTTGCCTTCATTCATGTGCACCAAGGGAGGTTTGATGTTGTTTTGGGTTCGATATATTGGAAATGTCGATCAATTAGAAGATTTGTGTCTCAATTATGTCTTTGTGTCTTTGTGTCTCAATTAGAAGCAGCAAAAAGATGTTGTCTTGAGGTTCTAAATTAGAAGAGCTTTGTGTCTCAATTCCGTCTTTGTGTCTCAGATCTCTGGATTGTATATTGAGCTTTGTGTCTCCTGAGTATCGATTGTTGTAAATTTTTCTCACTCATCTACAAAACACCATTGTTGACTAAGATTTAGGAGGAAATATCAAAAGCCCGGATTTGCAGAGGACAGAGAAAAATTTCAACAATGGCGGTTTGGGGCGGATGGTGACGGAAGTGAAGGTGGTTGGGTGATTTTTTGGTGGCTGCGATGGTGAGGTGTGGTGGTAGTAATGGTGGGTTGAAAGTTTTGTAGTGGTGGAGATGATGAGGGTGATGATGGAAGAAGAAGGAAGAATGAGGAAGAAGAAGAAGTTGGGGGGAGGGGCTGGAAATCTGCAACGAAGAGAGATATAGAGAGAGATAGAGGGGAGAGAGGAGAAAGGAGAGAGAAAGATAGAGGGGGCTGACTTTGACAAAAATAATATTGATTGGGCAGGTCAAAATTGACTAAATTCATCCCTCCGCCGCCAACTAGGACCGCCACCGAGTTAAGTTAATCTTAACTCGGTGCCGTGTTACTAGGGGTAACAAGGGGTCAAAGTTCGTATTATTAAGTCTTATATGACCAAAAGTTCGTATTATTAGAATCCAATTTCCCTTGATATTTTGTACTGATTATATTGTTGTTAGTATTAAATATTATATGATAATTACATCATCATTCAACATAATTATAGACCTGAGGAAATAAAAGATGTAGTTTTTCAGATGCATCCCGGGGAATCCTCGGGGTCGAATGGGTTTAGTCCTTTCTTCTACCAAAAGTTCTGGCACATTATTGGCGATGAAGTCGCCGTAGCTATTATTGATCTGTTGGAAGGCGGTCCTTTCCCATATGGGCTAAATCACACGTTCGACACCCTCATCCCAAAGGTGAGGAACCCAAACTTAGTTATGGATAGACCTATCAATTCGGACGGGTAGGTCAGTTTCAAGTCAGATTCGGTATGGGTCGGTTTCGGGTTAATTTATGTTTTAGGTTTGGAAATTTTAGGTCTAACTTTAAACTTTCGAGCGGGTTCGAGTCGGTTTCGGGTCGGTCAATTTCTGCCATCTCTGGTTGTGGAAGTTTCGTCCCATCAGCGTGGGTGACGTCCTTGTGAAAATAGCAACCAAGGCCATGACTAACCGTTTGAAGGTCATCCTGTCGAGTGTCATTTATGAGGAGCAAAGCGGTTTTATCAAGGATCGCTTCATTAGGGATAATATTCTTGTTGCGCATTAGCTTTTCTATCACATTCATTGTCACTCTGGTAAGTCCGCCCATATGTCTATTAAGCTATATATGAAGAAGGCGTTCGACCTGGTGGAGTGACGTTTCCTTCGAGACATTCTACATAGACCGGGTTTTTGCAACAGTTGGGTAAACACGACAATGCGTGCGTGGAGTCTCCTTCATCATCAATTGTACTCCTCGGGGGTATGTGACTCCAACTTGGGTTTAGGGTGATAGAGAGGAAGAGTATGAATATTGGTGATAAATACATGGCTATAGTTAATAAAATTAATAATTTGTTAATTATAAAAAAGATTTTAATCAAATATATTAATTAAATAATTAAACACAATACCATAAAAATGTCAAAAAGTTAAAAATTCATTCAAAAAACTTCTTCAACTCACTTTTTGAAAAGTAGTTTTTCGGTCAAGGTAAAAAAACTAGTCTAAAAAATTTGTAACCAAACAAGGTCAAATTCAGATATTTGGATTTGATAAAATTTTACCCGAACTATAACTATACCAATTTATATCGTGTTTCTCTGTGCACCACCCGACCCCTACACCACCAATGCCACCCCTGTTCCACCATCGTTGTCGGCTTGTCACCTCAATCGAGCAAAACACTCATCACACGCACAATCCACATGATTTTTCTCGCTTTTTCTTTTTTAGACATCATTGGAAAAATAAAAACCTAAAATTTTTAAGAAAAATAATTTGTATATTTTTTACTTAATTTTTTAGTTTTTGAATATAATTTATATATATTTAACATTATTATAAAATATAATTTTTTTTTATCAAAAACTCACCAAAGCTTACTAAAAACTAAAAAATTTACCAAAAATAATATTCCCTATGTCCTAAATAAATTGTTATAGTTTGATTAATGAGGTCAAAATTTTTGATCATTAATTTTTCAAATTATACATTGAGTTACTGTACATGACTATCACTATCAGATTTATAATGAAAAATATTTTTGCTTAAACATAATATTACAAATTTTGTTAAGATAAAACGTGAAAATTAATAATCAAAGTCTTGCATTGAAGATCATACAAAAATAAAAGAGACAAATTATTCGAGACATGATTTACCACTAAACTTTTCAGGTTGCATAATGCAAATTCTAATATACCACCGTCTCACAGAAACTTATTGTGAGAGGACTCTTCATAGGGTGACAGTTTAATATTTTGCTACAACTAATAAGTAATATTATAATGACTTTTTAATACGAAGTTACTAATAATTTATAAAAAAATGACTTTTATTAGAGTCAACCAAAATAAATTATTAATGACCCCTATATTCATAAATAATCGTCATAACGTCTTACGATAAATTTATGGTGAGAACGATCTTACCTAAGAACACTGGTTAGTGGTTACATAATTTGGTGCCCACTTTTTACCCCATGATTGATTTAGAAAAGAAATCACTAATGTACTGTCTAATGAAGTCAAGATGCCTAATCTTATTCTTATGGCATTATACCAACCCTCACGTGACTTATCACGCGCTATTTCCCAGCCTAACACTCTCTCTCTCTCTTTCTCTCTCTCTCTCTCTCTTTCCACATTCATTCTTCCGACGCTTTCCCTCAAACCAAAACCTAACAAATTTCAACAAATCAACGGCAAAACACAAAAATTCTCAATCATGATTCGTTGTTTGGGCTGACTATCCGCCATTGCAGTCTCTCTAATCAGCAAGTAAGTCTTATTTCCCCTTTTTACTGTTTGAAAATTGAATATCAACATGCACCCTTCTTTGGATTTAGGGTTCTTAGTTGCCCAACCTATGCCCTTTGCAGTGAATTGAAGCTTGTTAGATCATAGGGGTGGACGGTGTTATTATGATTTCTGATTGATTTTGTTGCGGGAGTATGTGTTTGATCAATTTCTTGATCAATTCAAGTTTTTGGGTACTTTTTGGATTGTGAATGACCTTTTGTAGTTCGTAATAGTGATTATGATATGTGCAGGTCAATTTAGTTCATTTGTGTTGTCTAATTGATATTCCAGTGTCTTAACTTATGATTGGATTCTTGAAATCTCTCTCTTTCACTGAAGAAGGTGTTCATTTCATGCATTTTTTTATAACTTAGGTTGACCCATTATTGATTCAAGTGTATATGATTGTTGCCTGTATTTGTTACATCACTTTTGATTTCTTGGGAATGCTGAAAGGGTTTTAGGGTGCTTCAAATTCTTTTACTACTTTAACATGTTGAATTGCCTTGTGTTTTGGAGATACTAAAAGGTTGCAATGAAAAACCCACTGTAAGCTTATTCTTAAGTGTGTGATTGGTGTTCATGTCAGACTCGGTTCATAATAATCATGTCAATTGCCCCAAACAACGCCCTCATTTTAGAGGAAGGGCTTGCGTTAAGCACTAATTTTCAAGATGTATTGATTGTGAGAATTTCCCTTGATGCAGTGGATTTTGGGGTTGATGGAGATGTTGATGGAGAGGTGGTGGGTAATTCTATAGATACAGAGGTCAAAGGTGGCGATGAAAATGAAATGGGAGGGAGTTCTGTTGAAGGGGGACAAAGCCAAGACGAAAAACTGAACGAGGAATTGTCTGGGAAGGATGTCGTCTCTCTTGCAGAACCTTTAGATGAGCCCTTTGTTGGGCAAGAGTTTGAGTCTGAAGCAGCTGCTCATACATTCTACAATACGTATGCCACGCGTGTAGGATTTATCATAAGAGTAAGCAAGTTATCTCGCTCGATGCGTGATGGGTCTGTTATTGGCAGAGCCCTGGTTTGCAATAAAGAGGGTTATAAGTTGACCAATAAACGGGAAAATGTTGTGAGGCCAAGAGCTGAGACAAGGGTAGGATGTAGGGCAATGATCTTGGTAAGGAAAGTGAGCTCCGGTAAATGGGTGGTCACCAAATTTGTAAAGGAACATAACCATCCCTTAACTCCAGGAAAAGGTCGAAAAGAGCGCATTTTCGACCAATATTCGGTAAGTTCTTGCCTTATCTTTGATGGTTTCTTTTATAATATTTGATCTATTTTATTGCTATGGTATGCCTTGCATGAGGATTCTGCGAATGGCTTATTAATTATAATGTTTCAAACAATTTCGTTCATAGCTGATGTACCGCTTGTAACTTCATCAAATAATACAAAAACATTGTGATTTTTGAGGTATTGACTGTTGTTGGATACTGGTCCTTCACCTCATGTGGACTTAAATAACTGTCCAGTATCTTGGGCTTTGGATACCTTTTCCTTTTGGAGTGTTCATCTGGTGGAACCATGAAGTGTGTTAGAGAGTAAAGAGGCTGTAAGATCCTCTAGATCTTTCCCCTTGACACCCCCCCCCCCCCGGGCGGTTTTCTCCTTTGAATCTTTGATGGATGTATATCTCTTTCCTATTGTTGTTGAAGAGGGAAGAAACAGGCAGGGGGAGGAGTTGGTAACCCATTAAGGTTTATAGGGTGATCAATTGGAGATTTGGTGTTAATCAGGCAATTTTTACCATAATGGACCCTCTTACTGGCTTTTCATTACATGTTTAATGAACTGTTGTTCAACTGATTTGTTTTGTTTGGCTGGAGTTTACTTGATTGATTTTGATGCATGCTGAAATGTACTCTGCACTCTGCTTTGTAACCCCATTGTTGTAATTTGTTTTCATTGGGATTGTTATAATCATTCATGGCCGATTGCCTTTTGTTCACCATATTTTTATGCAATCTTTTAGGTGGGACAACGGCTGGGTTGACTATTGGAGGTTTTGTGGGCCTTGACTTGTTACAACATAGAATATGAAATGAAGATTCATTTGTTTTTATAAATTTTGTGTTACTATTGTGATAATCATAGCCTCATTTTCGCATGCATATTGGTGTGTGCCATCGATCGCAACTTTCTAAATTAGGCTAATATAAGCTTCCTTAGGGCCTATTCTTTTTGGTGGGAAATTGGGGTTTGAAAAAGGGAAGGAGTGGGAGGCGGTGGGAAGGTGTAAGAAATGGGGAAATATAGAAGTGAGAATGAGTGGGAAATGGTGGAAAGGTGTGGTAAGGAGTGTGATTGGTAGATTTACCTCTCAAAAGAACTATCCCTTAGCTGGAGACTGAGGGTCATTGTGGGTTGTGAGCATTGCTACCGGGAAAGCCCTGGTCATCTGGAGTTTGGCGAGCCTAAATTTATGCGATAATTAACTGCAGTTCAAACTAGGCCATCGAGGAAGCCTTCCTGGCAACTATGGCTGGTGAAAAAAGTGTAGGTGGCAACACACTGATTTCAAATTTCTGATTTCAAAGTGTTTCGGGGGAAATGTGAAAGTCAAAAGATCCGGTATCTGGGATATGTGTTTATGGACAGCATGAAAGCAGATCGTCATGTGGAATACTAAAGGATAGGTTGAGTAGAAAGAGCTCACCTTGATTACTAGAAGTGGTTTCTCCAGTTGCAACTTGCAAGCATAGTAACATCTTCTCCTATTTCATTTGTTTCTATTGAACTGAAATCCTTTTTGGGTATAATTTTATTGGCTAGTTGGAGGGAGGTTAGTTTGGTGTTGCCGCTTGTTCCGTTGCCTAATATGGTAGGTCTTAAATGTTTTAGATAATCTTTAAGCCCCATCACTAACACTTAAAAGAAATCTGACAAAGGAGGCTACAGAGATTATCTGATAACAGAAGGTAGCCTGATTGTTGTGAGCATCATTTGCTGTGAAGCCGATAGTGGAATTTCTGTTGTATTCATTGAGTGAAAGAGTCATTATTTCTATTATTGGACTATTATCTTTAGTGACTTTAGACTAAAGCGAGATGATTTATAGCCTCATATTGGTGTAGTATGCCTTCAAAATTAGGGTCCATATGAAATAGTCTCATTTTATATTAGTGGTTCAGCTACTTGCATCTGAACAGAACACACCCTCCACAGAAGAGAAAAGAAGGGGAAGGGGGCAGCCTCTCCACACCAGGGCTGCTCTGGGTTAATTATGTGGTTTACTTTTGCATAACTAGTTGTGATACAAGTGAACGGTACGCATTTTACTTAATTATATATATAAAAAGCAATCCTTTCCCCACATTGACATGCCAGTATATGTCCACAAAGCATCGCTCAATTGGGAGGTTGCCAAGTCAAATGAGCTTATGAAAGTCTGTGACTGCAGGGTATCTGCAGCTTATTTTGACTTAGCCGAAATTAGCTTGACAATGGTCCCAACTCCCAAGCTGATTTATTTCAGTTGCCGGATCTTAAAGATGTGTGGCTGTGCCATGTAGTACTCTGTTTTCTTACCGGAATCAGCAGTCCATTTTGTTACGTATCTGTTTAGAGATGGAATTCTAGCTAGGGTTGTCGCATCAATGGCTTCTTGGAACTCTGTTTTGGCCGGTGAATGGTGATAACGATTTTGTTGTCTTGTTGTTTTGGTAATTTGGTATCCCTATCCTGGTGCTACCCTGCTACTGTAATCTCTACACGGGCTTATTTTCTTCTGTTTACCTTCCATTACACCCCACCCAAAAAAAGGGTGTTTTTTCTTCTTTTTTTTTTTTTTGGGGGGGGGGGGGGTCTTCAGTGCATTATTTTTCCCTTTCCATCTTATAAGTCTTTTTCAACTCCGGAGTCAGGTGCGGCCTTGTGGTAAGTTCCCTGGAAAAAGACGGATAACAACTGAGCTTGTAGAGGATCCCGTTGATTTGAAGCCAGAGCTTGATGGAAAAATGGGGCCTCACTTACTGGTAGAAAATTGTCGTTTTCATTCAAGCAACATATGCTTTTGTCCCCGGTATTCATGCCTGCTATTTCCTACTATGCGTTCACACCTAAACACGCACATGTTTGTGTATTTGGTTTGGTTTTTCTTTTACATATATACTGTGGTCTATTCATGCAATGATCATTGAGAAACAGGAGATTGCTTCCAAATGTTTGTTTCTTTGCCTAGGTGGCTGACCTAGTTCTGTAGCTCATTACTCCCCCCCCCTCCCAAAACACCCAACCAAATATAAAGTACTCATTCGCTGGCCTTTCCCTTCTAGCCTTGTGGATATCTGCTAGATAGTTCTGCTGTTTTAGCGAGCAAATTTTGTTGGGTAGTTATAATTATTTAGGCAGCAAAGAATCTTCTGTTATATCACAGAAACTATTTGGATCTTTTGGCAATAACAACTTGGAGAATTGGCAATTCCTTAGTCCAATGGAGCGGGATTCACCTCCTTTCTTAATCCCTCTTGCCTTGGAGCTTCTTAACCCTCACAGATTGTCCCAAAAAACAGAATCGATCTGAATGTTAGCAACTTCCTAGGAAGTGGACATAGTGACTGTTGGTGTTGGGCAATGGGTTTTTGTTTACCATGGTTTGTCTAATTCGTCAAATCTATGGTCTAGTAATCTTTCCATAATTGCGTCGTATGGATAATTGCCCCCTTTATAATGAATATTATTCTGCTTTAAATCATGCATTTCAATACCGAAGTTCAGAAAGAAGAACATATATGATCAATAGTTGTGATTCTGCAGGAGGAGCATGACAAAGTTCGGGATCTAACACAGCAGCTGGCTATGGAGAGAAGGCGCGCTGCAACATACAAAAGACATCTAGAGATGCTATTTGATCACATCGAGGAACATAACCAGAGCCTTTCAAAGAAGGTTCAGGACATCGTAGACAGTGTTAGAGAGTTCGAGTCCAAAGAGAAAGAGACCCGTAGATAGTATTTAGTGCTCCCTTTCTTTCTCTGTTTGTGGCGCTTTCAAAGAAGCAAATCTGGAAAGATGTGTGTCATGTGTGCAGATTCCTAGTACTTGTCAAGTGTTTTCTTTTCCTCTTTTTCTTTAACCACATTTTTTCAGAACACACTGCTTGTAGTGTTGGGGTTTATAGTCATTTTTACAACATGGGCAGTTTGGGATGCTTCTGAATCATTTGAATATGTGATTTGTAAAATACTGAGCTTCCCATAATGATTTGTAATTCTTAGTCAAGTGCATGGCTTTACTAAGCTCCCTAATTGTCAATAAATGTTACTTGATCACCTTTTTTTTTTTTTTTTTTGGAAATAGATGGGATGCGATTATATTGATAGTTTATCCATCAATACATATGATGAGATTTGGTTAGGACAAACCCCTAACCAAACTTGCTCATCTCTTTCAACAGGGGCGGAGCCAGAGTATTTTCTTAGGGTGGGCCGAAATATATAACTCTTATATTTAGTTTTTAAATTTAAATATTGAAGAACAACATTGGATAAGTAAAAAATTAAAAAGGAAATTTACTTATCAATGAGACATGGAAACAAATAAATTAATCTTATTTTGAGAAAAATTTATTTATAGAATTGATATTATTCTTAAAAAAATATTTATAATTAAACTAAATTGCTTTATAATATTACGTATAGAAAAAACTTTCTAAAATAGTGTGAAAATAGAAGTAATAATGGATGAATGAATGCCAAATGTAAAAGTAATCTTTAAAAAGTAAAATGAAAACTAAAAATAAAAAAAATGAAATTTGGATTAATAGATCTAGTGTTGGTGGCATAAAAAATGAAGACATAGTGTTACTAGGGTTTGAACACACAACCACAGAGATAATATAGATAGACAGACACCATTATGTCAATGCAACAATAATGCTTTACTGCTCAAACTAATAAGAGATGTTTAAATTGATAGCCTGGGCCATGGCCCTCCCCAGCCCCCCCAAGGATCCGCCCCTGTCTTTCAAGATAGACCTTTGCTAAGTGATGGGCCAAGAGATTGCCATCCCACTTAAGATGGGACCAGGAACACTTGCGAAGAATAGAAACCAACAAAAACAACCACCACCTCCTAGGTGAAACACGTTTATATGCGGTCTGGGGGATCCAGATATAGGCACCCTTTCCTCCATGAACTAGCGTTTATGGAGATACTGATTTATGCAGACCTACAAATTTTTTTCAAAAACTACTTTGGAAACCATACCAAAGACATAAAAAAGACACAAAAGGAAAATCTTTGTGAACCAACTTAAAAAACAAGAACATAGGTGCATTAAGAAATGCATACCTATATGCTCTGTGCGCTTGAGGATGGGCTAAAGGTTCCTGTACAACACAGTCAACACGAAGGCACAAAGCAACAAAATTTAGAATAAAGCACATTACCACACCCAATCCCTCACCGTATTACCTTAATACTATCCCTCCAAACGACCCTATTTAGTGCTACGTCCTCCACTCACCTCAGACGTCTCAGGTCTGCTCTAATCAATTCTCTCATGGAGTTTTTTTAGTCTCCCACGTACTCGCCGTTGAAGTGATATGCTAATCTCCTTACACCTCTTCACAAGGGCATCCTCACTAAAAGCATGTCCAAACCATCCCAGTTTGACCTCTCTCAACTTATCATTAATTGGTGTCACCTCTAGTTTAGCTCGACAAATGTCATTCCTGATCCTATACAGCCTAGTATGACCGCATATTCACGGAATCATGTTCATTTCCTTCACATTCAGTCTCTGGCAATGTATCATCTTAGTTGCTCAACACTATACTCCATACAACATCGTCGGTCTAACTACCGTACGATATATCTTAATCTTTAACTTTAAAACATGAGAGACATAACTAAGCGATTTATAAGGATTGCGGACTAAACAGTTCGGCTCAAAAGGCTACTTGATCAAAGTGAAATTGTAAGGCCAATTATAGAGCAAAGAGGCATGCTTAGGCTTCTGCAATTCTCCGTTGGGACCCCTTCCTGCAAGCCGACCATTCTCGAATTCCCTGTCACATGGGAGACGAGAGTCAGAAGGTACTATATGTCTGTGCTATAGGAGTGCTCTTGTGGGCAGGATTTGGTTGCACCATTGCCAACCAAATACCTTTGCCTTCGGATAAAGGTGACGCCTCAAAGTGTTGGGATTAAAATTCGGATATGAGACATCTTGTTGAGGATTAGATCCAGATTGAAACGAATCTAAGATTGTAGCGAAATTGGATAGGATAATTAATTTAGGGATGTAGGTAATGAGAAAAAATAAGCAAGATCAATGTAGTGGTGATGAAGACAAGAATTTTACGTGGAAACCCAACTCGGGAAAAAACCACGGGAGGTAATATAAAATCCACTATAATGGAAAGATTACAACCCTGTGACCCTTTTACTATTTTACTATGACTAATAAGGGATATTAGAATGATGTTTTAATACCAATATGACTAATAATGTATCAAAGGGTAACTTTTGTTAGAGTCAGCCCAAATAACTTATTAGACACCTAGAATAACCTAGCGCCGGCAAAAATACGTCCGACCCGAATACATAAATTTATCCGACGCGAATTGAACTGAGTCCGGTCATCAATGTTTTGTCCGATTTTAAATTCTGATCATTGTCATGTTCGATTCTAAAATTGGTTGGGGTTCACGTCCGAATTTTATGTCAAATTCAGGTTCGAACAAAATATTGAAAGTGTGTCGAAATTCCGTGTAGATTCGGGTTAGGATACATGCGGACAATTCGGATTCGAGTTTGGACATCACAAAAATGTCCAATTTTGAAATTCCTACTCTCAACTTTGATGGGTGGAGATGTGGAATGTTATAGTGCTAGCATGACATAGTTTGTTAGGTTGTTTCAGTTGGAGATGATAGTTAGTTAGAATAAAAATTTGAGCGGTAATGCTGTTAGAGTTGCAGCACAACATGACACTCTCCCATTAAACTGGGAGCATCAAGAGCATTAGAAGCCGACGAACAGAATTCCAATCTCTCACTTTTGCTCTCCACATTTTGTTTTGTTCATTTCCATCACTTTGTTCATGATCTTGATCGATCGACCCACATTTTTCTATCTCCCGGAAGCTGATCATTCGTTAGAATCACAAATCTTCGTCTCTCTCTTTCTTCCAACTTGGAAGCCATGGATAATGCAGACTACTTCATCTGGAGAGCTCCGACAACCATTGTTGGGCGACCTGATGTGCACCGTGTTCCAGGTGCGGAGCCAAGGTGAGTTCATGTGGGGTCATGTGACCCCTCTTTTTGGAAAAGAGATAATAATATTGTCATCTTTTGTACGAAAATGTACTTATATAAAATTAAAAAAATTGAAAAATAATTTATGTACATATATATAGCAATATATTACATATCATACACTATATTATATATCATACACATTTTAATATTATGGCTTATGAATCGTTCGTATTTAAATTTTAATATTACTTTTTGGATGTTACAAATTAGACTTAAACTTTCAAGTACTCATGACTTTAAATTTGACCCCGGTAAATTTAGTTTCTAGATTTGCCCCTGCCGTGTTCTTGGTCAAGTTTATGACCAGAATAAGTCAGGTAAAATACTACTAATATTCATACTTAAATTTCTTGATCGAGTTATTTATTAGGACCGGACTAAACGAGAAATTAAATTGCTGTAGTTTACAGAAGTTTGTTTACGTTACAATTTGTAATGAAGGCTAGTTTATTTTGTTTTCTCCTGTTGAACATTGAAACATGAATTTGAATAGTTTATGTTTTCCATTTGAAGAATTTAGATACGTACTCATGACAATGGACAATTTCTACAATTTTTTTCGGAAGAAGCCTGATTGTAAACAATATTTGACTGATTTTTCCTAGTTTATGCCTTCCTTTTCTATATCTTTCTCTGGCCATTTTTTATGCATAATACTTGGACCTAGTTTGTTTAATAGAATATCTTGAAACTGTCTACCATCATTGAAATCAATTACTTTTCACATTCCTATTATATGCTTTAACGAAAATAGCTTTTACACATCCATACATTCCCAAAGAATTGCATGCTCAATGAAATCACATCAAGTTAATTTTTGTATAAGTGGTTAATTTTTCTAGTTAACACAAAATTATAAATCTTACTCATACATATATCAAGTTTTATCTCAATTTTGCTAAAAAAAAAGAGTTTTATCTCAATTGTTAGTTTTTCTATTTAACATAAAATTATAAAATATATTTTTTAATTTTAATTTATTTAATAAAATAAAATAAATATTTTTCAAAATGTGTTTGTTTACTCGGCTAAAAATTAGAGTTAAATATTTAATTTTTAAAAGTTTCATAAAAAGATTTTAATCAAATATATTTTATAATGTTGTACACTTGTACTAAATTTTAAAAAATGAACAGAGAAGATAAAAATTGTTGACACATATATGGATGAAATTTGTTTTTATTGTGCTGATTGTTTTGATTGACGACAACTATAAATTTGTCCGTTGTACTAATATGAATGAGTTGGTTTGAAATTAACTTATATTCTAATCAAATTTTTATTTTTTATTTTTTTGGTAGAATATTGCATTGCTTATGCACTAGCCTCGTACTTAGAGGCTCAACTGAAGATCACCTGGGTGAGATCAGTACCCCCGGATGAACCTTTACCCGAGGAGAGGAGACCGGAAAGGGTGCACTGGCGCCAGTTTGTGAACATGGCTAGATGACTGGATCCAGACCGAGTATTCATGACCGAATTACTTGGTTTGGTGGTCCAGAGAGGATTTAGAAACGTGGTAAGCTTTCCATTATCAAAATACTTTATCAACTCTCTACTTTATTTAACTAGCATTTAACTTAAATTCAGACATCTTTTCTTTTTTTCTTTCTTCTGACCGAACGGGAGACGGTATCGCATCTGTTCCACCTGGGATACCATAGATCCAAAGTTGGACCAGATGGCGGACTTTTATGCATTGTTGAGGGACGGGCCCGTACTTACAGATATATGGATGAGCGATGGTTTCCACTCTCAGTAGGGTCAGGTCATATACACTGCAGAGGGTGCCAACTTCGAATCGACGGATGCCATTGACTTTGACAGTGCGGAACTAGAACCCGACCAGACCGTCGTCATCATTGGCCATGGGGTTCTCGAGGGGGAGCGCTACTAGGAGTTCCTCAACTCCCATGGAGAGAGCTACGATGATGGGGGTTTCGAAAAATCATCCGACAGAGCCCTAAACTGGATCTACCGTCCGAGGGTAGTCCAGTGGTGGTGATTTTGTTTTTTGGGTTCAACTGTAGTTATTATGAATCTCATACAACAAATCAAATTATTCTATATATTATGTTTTTTCTTTTTCCTTTTCATTTTAGGTATTTTTATATAAATATGAAATTTTTTTTTTTTGATGGAAAATGGTTGGCACATTTATTCATCAACCAAGACCAATACAACATGCATCATCTGGAATCAAACTACTAATGTTCCGGGGTTCGCTATCCAATCAGTACCTCGTTGTGAAGATAACAGGCTGAATATCCGCAAAGGTGTGTGCCACCCGATTCCCCTCTCTACAAACATGAGAAAAAAAAAATACAGCTATCAAACTTAGAAGCAAGATCCAAAACACTAGAAACAAACGTCCCAATCTCGGTGTTAACTCTGAGATGCTTTTTAAGTTTTGAAAAGATGGCCAAAGAGTGTCCTTCCAAAATCACTCTTCTATATCCTCAACTCCATGCTTGAGTGAGTGCAAAGAGCGCCGCTCTTGCTTCTTCAAGCTCTGCACCGCTATACCCAGCTCCGTGATGTGCCGCAACTGCTAGAAATTTACCTCGTTCGTCTCTACAAACTGCTCCTCATCCATGGTTATCACCCGAAAATTTAGCTTCATCAAAATTGATTTTTACATAACCACGCATCAGAGCTCTCCATTTAGCTTGGAATGTCTGTGAGTGGCTCGTCAAGGTCATGTGTGTAACACCCCGGAAAGTCAAATATGAAAAAGTAAAGTCAAATTAATGTTAACAGCGAAAGTCTCAATCTTTACTTGGGCGTCATTGCCGTATCCCCGAAGGAATATAAGACAAGAAGGAAAAACTAACAACTGTTCGACAACTTTAAACCAAACTAAACAACCACAAACTGATGTATGCAAGGTTACTAAGATCAGCGTATTGAACTTGCAAACACCATACAGTCACACATACACTACTGATTGTAGTGAAACTAAGCTAATTGAATGCAATTAGCTGGAATAGAGGAAAAACCAACAAGGAAAATAAAGATAAACTTGCTTACAACTGATACAGACACACCACAACTGCAAACAAGGGCAACAAACTCTCACAATCACACTCGTACAGACACACTAGAGTATGGTTGATCAAGCTCAGCTAACACTTGCTGGATCCTTGCCAAAATTCAGTGACAGGAGCTGAATTAATCAAGGGTTGAAAGTTATCTGCTACTCACAAACATACAGAGGTTCTAAGACACTCGAGATGCTATTGAAATATCACTTATTAGTTTATTAAGCTGTTGAAAGCATAACATATATAGTACACTCCTAAGTAGTTTGATTAGAGGCCTCTTAAACATAAGAAAACCTGCTAATTTTCCTTAATTAATCCTAAGATGGATTACACTAATTAAATACATTATATTACATCTTAAGCTAAGCTAAACTTATCCGGATACATTTTGAAAATAAAAGAAAATTACAACCTGATTTCTGATTGGACCAAAATACAAAACGTGAAAATATGGTCCAATCACAACCTTTCCTACCAAAGGGGATAAAATATAAGTTACTATGGTAATTTCCCGGACCTCCCTAAGCTGGATGTAATCTCAACAACTTAAGTAAGATAGGAAAAGACCAAAATACCCCTCATAGAAGCTGTAGGCATAATACTTAGCACAAAACGGGGGTTCTGCAAAAACTGATATGTGTAGGAAACCATGTTCTGATGCTTGAAACTCGAGGATACCATGCTTGATCATGCTAGGACTTGGCTTGGTCTTGAAAATAGCATGACAAGGAACAAAAAACTCCTAGAGAATCTTTACTGAATCTTCCTCAATTCAAAGATATAGAATTGAGAAAGAGTGCTGGTTGGACTGTTGTTGTTGGGAACTGGACTTGGTCTGAATGACCAATGCTGATGGGCTAAGTGGCTGAGGATGTCAAGACTTGCTTCACTAAGGTGTAACAAGCTTGGATGGATGCTGTTGGTGGAATGGTGGCTGGTGTAGACTCCTTGAATCGCATCGCTTGAAAGCTTGTCGCTTCGCATTGGACATCTTTGGTCGCCGAGTTTTGCACAACAAGGCTTGCTGCTGGTGATGCTGCTGTTGGTGATGCTGATAATGGTGATGAAGATGATGTAGAAGATGCTCGGAAGCCTGATGGCATTGCTACTGCTGAATCATCTTCTATTTCTCCCTCCCGTTCTGATCCTCTTGTGCTGGCTGTGACTAATGCTGGATGGCCTCCATCATCCTCCCCAGGTTGAGGAAAATTTGTCCTCAAACTTGGAACGTCTTCATGTTGGGAAATAGGGCCTTAAGTCTGCAATGTTGAAGGTTGCACTCCCTCCATAATCATATGACAAGTCTAGCTTGTAGGCATTGTCTCCAATTTGTCTCCAATTTTCTCTAAAACTTCAAATATATATATATATATATATATATATATATATATATATATATATATATATAAGACTTAAGAAAGAATCTTAATTATTATTTTTTATATTTAAAACCCTACATAATCTATTATATATAATAAAAGATTGCCTTTTCAATAAAATATACTTTATTATCTAACCAAATCTACATAAATCTTACCATTACCTTATTAGCATTTTCCATCTTTCTTTCTACATGCAATTTTTTTTTTGGAAATAATATAAAAGTTGATTATATTACCCCTTTACAGTAATAACACGTGAAAACTAGCATAATTATATTCATTTGACCCCTTAATCATTCTAATTCAATTTTAAGATGTTACTATGACGTCAAAATAGTAAGATAAATTAAAATGAAGGTTTAGATGTGATTGTTGAAATATTTAATAAATAATTCTCGCTTTTTTTTTTCTATAATTTAAGATATGTTAATTAAATTGATAAGTAAACAGAATTATGAAAAAGGGAAATGGTTGATATTTGATATGCTCATTTCATATTTCTGGTACTCATTTTATATTTCCAAACACTCATTTCATGCTAAAATTTATGTTAAGGCCATGTTCAGTAACTTAGTGTTTTAGATAGTAGATGATACTTTATATAGCTGATAGTGGTTTATGCAGCGGATATCGATTTGAGTAGCGGATAACAGATGAGTGTTTAAATGAGAAGTGTGTTCATAAATTTAGCGGTTGAGTTATTAGATTAATGTGAATTGATATAAAAGGATAATAACAATTTCGAAAGATATTTTAAAGGGTATTTTTTGACCAAAAAATATGAAACATTACTTCAAATGCTAAAAGTTGGCTTTATTAACTTTCACCAAATACTACTTGAAATGTTAAACACTCCTCAAAACCCTATCTAACCGAACGCTAATATTTATGCAATTAGAGTTTTTATTTGGTCAAAACGCTAAATATTATTCCAAACGCTAATGTCGAACAAAGTCTAATTAATTTACATTCACGTCTAAACCTTCATTTTATTTACCATTTAATCATCATGTTATGTTTAAACAAAGTACAATAATTAGGGGAGTCAACTCATAATAATATAGTTATGATTTGTTTCAATGTTAAGTTATTTCCTGGACCCAATAATAATAATGAACTTTTCATGTCATTTCGTTGATAGAAAAAAAATTACACTATTTCCAAAACAAATTTCATTTAAGAAAATAATTAGAAAATGCTAATAAGGTAATGTTAAGATTTATTTAGATTTGATTAGATAATAAGATATATTTTATTAAAAAGATAATCTTTTATTATATATATTAGATTATGTAGGGTTTTAAATATAAAAAATAATAATTAAGATTCTTTTTTAACCATCGCCCCCATGGCGACGTTTAGCAAAACCGATATACATATATATATATATAGAAAAATTGGATTATAATAATCTCAGCTTTTACGAATTGGACAGCAATAATCCCTACTATCGATTTGTATTCTGGTGTCCAAAAAACAAAAAAAAAAAATGGATTGTACTGGTACCAAATTCACCTCCAAATTCTTTTTATTTTTTCAAGGCTGCTAACTCATATTGTTTTTGTTTTTTTCATTCTGGCCCCCAGAAAGATAATGAGGTGTAGTTACTAAAAATAAGTTTTAAATTATTTTTTGAGACTTCGAGAAATTATTATGATTTTTTAAAAAGGAATAAAACTGAAAAATTCTTTAAAATTCATACAAAATCAGAAAAAATTGAGAGAAACGTCGTAAATTCATTAAAAATCATGCTAAAGTGTTATACTAAGTTTTGAATCAAATGTAACACATAATCTATAATATTTAAGGTATACTCTCAATTATGTCTCACTACAATCCAATTTAATATTTTTTTTATCATCATAATCCAAATTGATACTAAGCTTTAGTTTTGTCTAATTCGTAAAAGTTGGGATTATTAGAATCCAATTTTCACATATATATATTGTATATATTAGTTTGAACAAAATTCTATTTAAAAGGGTGAGTTTGGTTGGTCAATAACCCCGGGGAAATGGTCAATTTTCTAGGGGTGACTTATTTTCCCATGTTTGGATGCGGGTTGACTTCGGGAAAGTTTTCACGACAGACACACTATTTTCTCCATTAACATAGGGAAAAATTTCCCTACAGTTCCTACCAAACACTCCCTTAGTAAATAAAACTTTGTATACAAATCATTCATACATTTACTTACCTTTAGCTAGACTATGTAAATTTAAAGACTACATAAGAAGATATTATCTGAGAGGTAGCTTTTACAAGGGTTCACTTAAAAGAAACGGTAAAAGAAAAAGAAAACTACATAAACACAATTAAAGCTTATCATGTTATCGTTCTCAGATCATATGCTTATTCCTCTAACCATGCAAAAAACATAATCAAAATATACAAACCCAATTTCGAGTGGGGTAATTATATATTTTTTAGAAATTCCATAATTGTATACTCATAAGTTGAGCAAGCAACTTTAAAACCCTCAAATCCAGCTTGTTTAGCCAAACTCTCAAACTTTTGTTTTGTTCTTTCTTTCCCTCCTATGCTGTTAACCATCATCTTTGCATCAAAGTTGAATGCCACCTTTCCACAATGGTCAGATTTTGGTGTCTCAGGAAGGACATAATCACATATAATAACCTTGCCTTGTCCAAATAAAGCATCATAACAATTCCTCAAAAACTTTATGCAATGCTCATCACTCCAGTTATGGCATATCCACTGCAAAATTTTAAAAAAGTTGCCTTGTAAGTAGCATATATATATATATATGAAAAGTTTACGATCGAAATTTAAGACATTGTACCTTCATGAATATAGCATCCCCTTTCGGCACGCATACAAACATATCTCCTGCAACATGTTTCACTCCTGTTCATTAAGATACATATAATATGCAATGTTAGATCGTTCCATTGCAGATAACGTAAGATTTTTGAAGTGTTTGGTAATTAGCTTTTTATATTAGCTTTTTGTATCCAATAAGCTAGTTTTTAAAAAATTACTTGATAAAGTTGTATGAGGTAGCTTTTCACAAAAAAACTAATTTACTATACATTTTTTTGCAATCAGCTAACCCAAATAGTTAAAGTCAAACAACTATCAGCTAAGAGCTAATAGCTACCAGCCACCACCTGGTAGCCAAACAGGGCCTTGATGTAGTTAACATAAGATATATATGTCAAGCAATACCATTGTAAACGGGCGCGTTTTTTATAACATGAGGCAAATCGTAATTGATGCCGCTAATTGCAGGATACTTTGAGACAATCATGTTGAGAGTCACCCCAATGCCACCTCCGACATCAACCAGCGTGAAGACGCCATTAAATCCGTCGTAGTTCTCGAGGATCTTCTCTACAACGATAGCGGAGTATGTTGACATGGTGTCATTAAAGAGTTTACCAAATCTCGTGTCTGTTTCGATGTACTCATAGTGAGACATATTATGAGCTTTGTGAAATGCAACATCTGAGTCTAGAACTGCATCTTTTAAATGGTGCCTTCATCAAGCAAAAAGGAGATTAATTAATTGATCTTCAAAGATATGAAACATACTGAGACTCCGTTCTTTTATACGGTGTGGTACCACAATTCACCATACTACTCAATATTCTTCCACATTTCACCATATTTTATCACAATCATTACCAATATATCTCATCATTTTTCTCCTTTACTTTTCACATTATCTCTTCTCACCTATCACATGAATCACACTTTCCACAAATTTTACCTTACCATTTCACACCTTATTGCACTTTCTACAATTTCACCCCACCGCACCATTTCTGCATATATCTTAGCAACTGTGCAAAAGAACAAAGCCTAAAGGCGCATATGATCATTCATTTAAATTTCAGTGGATGTATTGGAATCAACTTTGAAAAGAGTAAACATAACATAAATCACATTTAAGCGTGTTTTCATTGAGAGATTGTTGCTCTTGTTGTATAAAATCACCTTTGCTTGTATAGATTAGCTAACATGTAATAAATTTAGATATTATTTAGCAAATTTATCTTCTCGGCCTCCCATGTAAGATCGCCACCAAGTTAACCACCGTCAAAATCGTTCCAGGTGCATTATTGTCCAACACCCCTAAAAGTTCAGTGTATTATTGTCCAAGGTCAAAGTTTAGCTAGTGCATGCATTATTGTCCAATACTCCAAAAGTTCAATATCTTAACATCCAAAAAATCCAAAATGTAAACATATAATTATTTTATATGGTTTATAATTTGTAATAACCCTCAAACTATATGAATAATATCTTTATATTGATCTAAATATACTTAAATTTAATTTTATGACTGATTTAGGTGAAATGCAAGATGATTATTAACCATCTTACGTCAAGATGTTTATCATTTTGCTAATATAATAGTGCGCGACACAAACTTTGCATGAATTTGAAATAGTAGGTATTGTGACAAATATATACCAGGCATCTGTGTAAACCTTGTCCATGCCCAAGAGCAGCAATGCTCCAGGACTCTGGTCCTTGGTGAAGAACTCTGAAACCCGGGTCGGCCCATAGACCCTCTGGACCCTTCCATCCGGGAGGGTCCGAGTCGAATGGGAAACGACGTCGTTGTTAGCCAGGAACCGGAGCATCCGGTCTAATAATGTGGAGTTAGCACCACCTGCACCCTTGTTGGCCAGTTGGGCCACAATTTGGGCTGGTGACAGGTGGGAACCGGATGACCCGACCCGGTTGATGATCTCGAAAACATCGAGCTCGATCGCAGCCTTGAGAACCGTATAGAGGGAGGGCCCGGTCGCAATGGACATGGCAAAACAGTATGCTTCGTCCTTGCTCATTTCATTCTTTTGCTGCATATATACTCCACAGTTTGTCTGATTAATTGAATTGAAAAATCTGCTGGTGTCTGGTGGTGAAGACAATCAGGATTGTTTGTGAGCTCTTATTTATAGCCATAATGTACGTATGCCTAACACATAACGAAAATGAACGCAAGGCATATTTTAAGTGTCTTGTCTTATCATTAAAACCATATTATTATATATTAAATTGAAATAAAATGATATCATAGTAAGAAAAATATGTTTGGGCAACAAAAAATTATTATTGCATTAATTTAAAATAGGGCAGACAAATAATTTTGTGGTTAAATTCATTATATGTGGCAACAAAACTTTTTTTGGTGCAATTTATATAGATTATGCAGCAATTTAACTGAAAATGGTTGCCAAAAGTTATTAAAATTGGTTGCCACCACAACAACGCAACTAACTTTTGCTACCATTTTTATAGTAATCTACAGTATTTCCTTTTACGCTTTTATAAGGTTATAGATGTGTAGCCCGTAATTTGTGCTTTAAGGATAAAACTAACAAATCGTGACAATTTATATTTGTACCACGTTATAGGGCAACAAAAAAGTAACCATTCTTGATGTATATGACTGAATTCAATCTATAACTACAATATCACATATAAATTGTATAAAGTTTTACTTTTATTGATTTTTTTTTAAAATTTCAAACATGCGCCTAAAATATGTCAAAAATTAATAGTTACAATTAAAAACACTAATGTCAAAAATCTATAAAAATACTAATTTGGTGAATGGTAAGACATCTAAGAAATATTTTGGAACGAAGTACTTATCATCACCCAACACAAGATCAGGTTTGGTACGACATGAAGTTCGTTCCAACTGTATATTCGGGTACTTATACACTAATGCTAGGTTAGATAGATGCTTCATGCACGAGCCATTCTATGGATTGCTTGCCTTTATTGGATACCCATCTTTGTTATGTAGTAGTACGTACATCAAATTACTTGCGTATTATCTAAACGTTTAGGATTTTTGCACCTCAGTGTTCTTTTTTACATTAATTTCTTTATTCTCTATTTCTCAAATTAATTTTTAGGGAAATTAAATTTAAATAATCTGAACTTTGGGTCATAGTAGACTTAATAATCTCAACTTTAGATTTAGTTCTGAATAATCTGAACTTTGGACCCCTTGATTCTTGTAGAATGTCACCGGTGATTGGATGATATGGCGGCGGTGACATAACATACCTAAAATGCTCAGTCACATACCACCGCCGTCACGTCATCCCGCCACCGAGCTAAGTTGAACTTAACTCCGTGACATGTTACTAGAATTCAAGGGGTCTAAAGTTCATATTATAAAATTGGATAAAATAAAGTAAAGAAAATGGTAGAGATAAGTAAATACCATTTTCTTTACTTTATCTTATCCAACTTTATTTTACTTTATTTTACCTTCCTCTTCCTTTATCATCCTAAAGGAATGGTCTTAATTTATGTGAATCCAAAAATCAGAATGAATGGAAGGACGTTGATCAGCAAACCCGGTGGGTTGCTAACCGGAAGTCCACAAATCAGAATGAATCTTGTTGCTTGCAGTTTGAAGTTAGAAGACTTCTATCGTACCGTACAATTGAATTCTGCAATGATTCCCTAGATATTGACCCAAACAATGTCAAGGCATTGTTTCGGATGGCGTTAGCCTTGGAGATATTGACTCAACTTGAAGAAGTTGCGAAAGACTTGGAATAAGCACATATGATCGATCCTAGATTCAGAAGGTAGTAATGAACTTCAGAAATGCAAGATATTAATCCAACAAAGTGCCAAAAAAATGAAATTTTCAAAGAGAGGAATACCAAACCAATATCTCTCTTTACCCCATCATATGTATGAAATGGTCATTGCAGAGAAATGGGGTTTTTTGCTTTTTGGACCCCGAACTTTGGGGATATTTATTTTCTACACCCCATATTTCAAAGTTTATATTTTGGACCTTATACTTTGTGGACCCGAAAAATGTGGCCTAAAGTTATGTTTGACTCCGGCGATGACCTAATTGTTGCATAAACTTCCTGATATGACCTTTTATCATTTTTTTTTCCTTCTTTTGAATGTTGTTTTGAAATTGATTCAGACATTGACAGCTAAGGGTGTGTAAAATTCATGGGTGAAAAACAGTAGGGTAAAAGTTAAATTTTGTAACTTTTAATAAATTTTGGTAATTTTTTTGACAAATCTATACTCATATGGGGGTGGGAAATCGTGCAAGAAGAGGAAGAAGAAGTTGCGGCTGGAAAATTTTCGAAAGAAAAAAAAATTGATAATGGCTTTGAAATATGGGGGTGCATATTGTTGCCGGAGACAAAGTATAGGGTCCATATTGTTGCCGGAGACAAAGTATAAGGTCCAAAATATAAACTTTGAAATATGGGGGTCCAGAAAATAAATACTCCCAAAGTTCGGGGTCCAAAAAGCAAAAACCCCAGAGAAATGTGTGGAGGTGTACAATCCAACTAATCAATACTAGGATTATATGAAAAGGATTGAATGAGAGGTTTTCTAATTAGACATTGAAGACTGTTTATTCAGAATTTTTGTCCCAGAAATTGACAGGTCAATCCAACAAAGTATTAGTACACCTTCTCAGGAGTGGAGATTTCAAGTGTTAAGTCAAGTCCATGACTCCCAAAGAACACAAACGTCACCAGGTTTAGAGATGAAGGGAATCAAAGCATGATCTCTGATGGTCAGAGATTGCAACATGACAATCAGATTGATCTGATCAACCAAATGAAGAGCTTAGCGACATAAATTAAAGGGTGGAACAGCTGCAAAGAAAAGTGTTTGACGCTTTCGGCTCTCAAGAATGGAGGGATTCCTAAAACAATCCTCATGAGAGTAGCCTCTTGGAATATAGGAGGTTTAGGATCCCTCCACAAGAACAAGGCAGTCAGGTGTGTATTTGCTCCAATTTATTAGGTGTTTCCGGGGCACGTGCTCCAAATATTATGATTATTCACCCATATATATTAAATTGTTCACCATATATATTATAATATGATTGTTTACTTATAAATATTTGGACCACATGCTCCGAGTGCATGCAATATAAACTTTACCCAGTTGTAACAAATGTGTTGGATGGGTTTTTGTATGTAGTGCTTATATAGGTGGCACAATTTATTTGATGAGATGAACGAATCTTTGGTTAATAAGGCCATCATTGATTTAAAAAAATATATGACTCATTCAAAGCTTAATAATTTGGCCTCCAATTGTTACTAGAATCCACAAATTAATCCCAACCTTTCCTTAAATTTAACAATAATCCTCCTTCTCTTCATTCCCTCCTCTTATTAATAACCATCCTAACTTCCCCCTTCCTCCTCCACTTGAATAATTCAATTCCCATCACCACCACACCAAAACCCTAACCCTAGCCCTAGCCCTAACCCTAACCCTAATTGACAACCAAACACTTTCTCACCCTCTCCACCGCGCGTGATGATGGGAAGCATGGCGGCGGAGATAAGGCGGTTGTTTGAGATGTTTGACCACAACGGGGACGGAAAGATAACCCTAGGAGAGCTGCAGGACCAGCTGAGGCGAATGGGCATCTACATGGCGGACGGAGACCTAGCCCTCACCATTGACCAAGTTGACGTGGATGGGGACCGGTGCATCGATGGGGCCGAGTTCCAGGCCCTGTACGAGCTCATCATGACCACTAAGCGATCTAATTCAGGATCACAAGATCTGGATAGGGACCAGCAGGACCGATTAGTACTGCAGGATGAAGATGAGGAGGAGATAAAAGAGGCATTCGACGTGTTTGACAAGAACCATGATGGGTTCATATCAGTCGAGGAGCTCCTGATCGTCCTGAGCTCCCTCGGGCTCACCCCGCGAGGAAGGAGCCTAGGGTTGGAGGATTGCAGGCAGATGATCACCAAGGTCGACGTGGATGGGGATGGGGTGGTTAGTTTCTCGGAGTTCAAGAAAATGATGTTGCATGGAGTCTCTTGGGGACTTTGCTAATGCAATGATATTCGATGACATGCATGCATGAAGAACTATATCATATATCTTGGCGTACCTACGTAAGTATGCCATAAATATAAAATAAAAGTAATGTACTAATGGGCTAGGCAGGGACGTCTCATATGACGTTCCCTACCGTACACAAGATGGATGGTATAATTTGTAACAAATGGGTTTGTTTCCTCTTCTTCTTCTTCTTTTCCCTTTTTCATTGTCCAAGAGCTAGTTGTTCAAATGACATGAAAGTTCTCCAAGACGTATATTTTTTACATCAGGGTACAGATACTGGCGGGCCACAGTTTCTACGATGAAATTAAGGGGAATAAGAAGGATTGAATTCTTTTTGTTTTTGTGTTTTTACTTTTATTTTATGTTGTGTATGGAGGAAGAGGTGGTTGTATACTTGTATGACCCTCTTGATATCTATGTCGAAGGTCACACGTACGTAGCTTAGGCTAAGCAGAACATCTTAGGGTTTCATGCAACAATGCATGTTGTAGAAATTGAGGCATCCATATCGATGTCGCATTTGTTATGAATATATTATATTTTCTGTGCTTCAATATATTTTTGTGAATAGATAATGATATGAGTTTTGTCATATGATAATTTTTTAGTTTGGGTGAAATATATCAAAAGGTATTTTTATTAGTTGAATAATTTAGGGGCTAAAGAAGCTCATGTTGTGTTTGCCTCCTAGATTTTTGTTATTTGAGAAAATTTCTAGAAGTGCAGGTAAAGAAGCTCATGTCCTTGCTACTAGAGCAAGGAGAAGAATGCTTCCTTAGTGTTATGTGTATTTGTTTTATGTCTGATTGCCAAAAAAAAAATAAAATAATTTAGGAGCATTATGTTAAAAATCATGTCAAGTTTATATAATTTATAATAGTGTATGATTGAAAATAATTTATGTATTGATGGAGCCATGATTGCCTTCGATCCCCATAAGGCCACGCTCTGGTTTTAGTGTCTTTTTAATGACAAACATTTAACATTTTGTTATAATTTTTCATGTACGTCATTTTTTTATAGTTATAATTAATTAGCATCTCCTTTCTTAATAATTGTCAAATTACCCTAACTTTCTTTTTCCTTTTTCCTTTTTCCTTTCTCCTTCTCCTTTCTCCTTTGTCAATTTTATAATTTTAATAATTGAAATATCCAATTTACTCTTTATTAATAAATGTATTTTATTTAATTTAATTTTTCATATTTTTTGTATTGGGTCATGTAAGAGACATATTTGGTAAAATCTCATTTTTTTCATTCATTTTAGTATGGATTAACTTTCAAAAATAATTCTTGTCACTATTATTTAAAAACCAAGGTAGTATTAATTATATAAGAGAGCGTTTGGTAAGAACCCCAAGGAAATTTTTCCCATAGAAATTTCCCATGGGAAGTTTTCCTTGGGAAAAATTTTCCTTAGCCCCCAAGGAAAAATTTCCCTAGGAAAATGGAGAAAAGTGGTGGGCACACCGTGAAATTTTTCCTAAACCCACACCTAGACCTGTCAATTCGGTTAGTCGGGCGGTTTCGGGTCGGTCGTATATCGGGTTCGGGTAAATACGGGTCGGGTGTATTTCGGGTTCGGGAAAATACGGGCGATGTATTTCGGTTTCGGGTCAACCCAACGGGTTATGATTGCGACCTTTTTTCACTTTTTCTTTTTCAAAAATGGTCTCTAAATACTACTTTTTTGTACAATATACATAATAAAATATGATTATCTTCTAGCAATGATAGATTATTGTAACTATTTTAACTTAAATAAGAGAAATAACAAATAAATAAGTTGCGCTTATAGTTTAATAGTTAAAAATTTGAATGCAAAGTCACAAATTTTAATAAAGTTTAACTCAAAAAGTTAAATTTTCGGGTCAAACGGGCGGGTCGGGCTTGACCTGCTAATTTTCGGGTTCGGTATACTTCGGGTTTAGTTGAAAAAATCGTGTTCAAAACCCATAAATTTCGGACGGGTTCGGGTCGGGTAATCGGGTCGGGTTTAGAAATTGCCAGGTCTACCCACACCCAAACATGGGGAAAATAAATCAACTCGGGAAAATTGACCATTTATCCGGAGTTATTGACCAACCAAACGCACCCTAAAGGGAAACTAGAATTAAGTCCATAGCAATGGATAAAATCGACATGAGGAAAACAAAAGTTGAGTTTTGGGCCCAAACTCAACCAACAAAGTGTTCATTTTTGAACCCAATCACCATTTCAAACAGCCCAACAGTGCTACATGTACACCTAGGGCTTACAAGTATATGTTTTTGGACTTGAACTTGAACTTGACCGGCTTTAGACCTGTCAAGTTTAAAAAAGTAGGATCTAAAGTTAGGTTCTCTTTGTCAAAAAGTTGTTTGTTGTTACCTATTTGTATGTAACTGTTTATATCCATTGTTTATAATTGACGGTTTGCATTAGGTGTTTGAATTAAATGTTTGGAGAAAAAGGTGTTTGGTAAATTAGTTGTTTCTAAAAAAAGTATTTGATAAAATTTCACTTATGCCCTTTGTCAATAATTCAACATAATTTGTATTGGTAGGCTAATTTCCAAACTTTATTGGCCATATGTCATTTTATCCCTTAGAGTGTATTTGATTGATCAAAAACTCTAGGAAAATGATCAATTTTTCCAAGTTGACTTGTTTTCTCATATTTGATTATATTTTGACATTAGAAACAATTTTACAAGGAGCCCACAACTTTCTACTTTCCTTAGGGAAAATTTTCGTGAGAGTTAACACTCTCAATTGACTATAAGTTTTCAATATCTAGCCTTTATGAATTATGAATTGAGAATAATTCTTGAGTAGCTCTTTAAAGCTCATGGAAGAAGCACATTGGCTACATGGATATGCTACTTGAATAGTTGAATGAATGGTTTGATAGAAAGCTACACACATAACATGGCTAATTGACCATTAAGCTACATTGTAAAAAAAATAGCATACTATTTTTGTATTATTATATTTATAATTAGGGCACAATCATTTTTGTGGGATTATCTCAACTTAGTCAACTATCAATAACCAAGCTAGCATGTCTAGGGTTGCCGACTCATAGGTTAACTAACTATAGGTTGGGCTCCATAACCCTAAAACTTCTTAATTTTCTGTAAAAATTGTAAATTAATAAATGCCGTGGTCCCAATTCAACAAAATCTTTGATTTTGTTTTTTTAGCCTCCTTAAGTGCTCTTTGCTCCCCCAGATATAATGTTTGTGCTAGACCTGTCAATTTAGACGGGTTGGATTAATTTCGACATGTCCCATATTCTGGGCTAACTGTATTTTAAGTTTGAAAAACTGGGTTAGGTTCGTTTTAATGTTTTCCTAACACTTAGATTTGGCGAGTTAATAATGCTTTTTAACAAGAAATCTAATGTGCAATTATTGCTATAATATAGGAGTACTAGACAAATATATGAAATCAATAAGTGTTTTGACAAAAACAACTATGACACATAATTATAAACAATGTTATAAACAAGAGTACAAATGTACAATTCAATAAGTAGACTAGATAGTCATATTCATGTCTTTTTTTTCAATAAAGATAAAGATATTCATATTTATTTTAAAAGATAAATACAATGAGATATTATGGAATGGAAAATACAATGAGTTGCTATATAAAATTATTATCATTAGATTCGTAATTAATAATACTATAATAAAAATATAATATTGCAATTGTTAATAATATATTATATAAAAATTATCAATCAAGAAGTGATATTGGAAACTGTGAAAGTCAAAATTATGACAATTAATATAAAATAAAGAGAGTAATCTTGAATTGTTGTTAAAGATGACCTAAATCTTTTTCCCTAGAAGCTGAATTCATTAATCTTGAATCATATTTACGATGTAATGGTTCCGTTTAGTTGTAGTGTTCGTCAAAGTCCTTGCTGCGTTATTTAATTTAACAGTCTGGTTGTAACTCGTTTCTTTTGGTGGTGATTTTGTTGTTTTGAGTTGATGTACTTTATGAACCTTTAAACCTTTTAACTATCAATAATAGAAAAAAAATATATTTTTCCCTAAAATTTCTACAAATGACACTTTTAGGGACAATTTCATCCATTTGTTTTCCATTTATTTTGTTTTGCTTCTTGAGCTCAATACAAAGCTCCAAGCATCAAATAGTTTGACTCCTTCCACATTGAAATTCGAGGAAAAATATTAAAGTTGTCCATTTCTTGTTAAAAATATGAAGCATGGGAAGAAGGGCTAGACTACCCTATGGCTTAGAAATGCTGAACCACAACATGAATTAACCCAATACAAAACTCCCAAAATCATATCCAAATACCAAAAAGACTTGAATTTCACTCAATACCTAGGAACTTGACAATGCTTGTTCAGTAATTCTAGAAACTTAATACTCCCTCCTCCGTCACATATTATTTATTTATTTTTTTACTGTCACAGTCTTCAATGTCATTTTTTTATTGATAATTTTTTATATAATACTTCCTCATTCCCATATTATTTGTTACTCTTACGATAATATTTCACGGTCTTGATGTCTATCTTCGACTGATAATATCCTGTATAAAATTTTATCAAAAAATTACAATATCGTACTCTTACGATAATATTTTCATTACAAATCTAGTGATAATACTTTTGTATAATTTAACATTATTGATATTGAGAAACCCTTGGTTGAAATTTTCAAAGACTGACGTGTTGATATAACCGACAAATAAAATGGGAAGGGGATAGTATTTTATAAACAATTACAATATTATATTTTTAGGATAATATTTTTTGTTATAAATATAATATTAATAGTTTTATGTAACAAGTCAATGCATAGATTAAAAATTTATGGTAAAAAATTTTAAAATTTAATTATTTAATTTTTAAAGGCGACAATTAACATCAGAACTGATAAGAGTAAAATCCAAGCCAAATCCAAGCCGGACAAAGTGTCACAAAACATAGAACAAAAATTTCAAATGGAGTTAAATTAATGCATTTGCCGCGTAATGGGCTCCGATGTTTGGGCTTTAATGTCTGATATGCTACCAATTTATTGAGGGATCAAATAATGTTTCAAATATTACTCCCTCCGTTTCATATTAATTGTCATAATTCTGATTTTCACGGTCTTCAATATCACTCTTTGATTGATAATTTCTTGCATAATATGTTATTAACAATTGCAATATTATACTTTTATGATAGTATTTTTCGTTATGAATCTAATGGTGGTAATTTTACATAGCAATTCATTATACATATTGAGAAATTTATGGTCAAAATTTTTGGAGTTTGATTGTACAATTTCCAAAGATGGCAATTAATATGGAACGGAGGGAGTATATATCTAGTCTTAATTTTATAACAGTATTTTTAGGCCATTGAGTTTGGATTGTTTACAGACTATAGTTGGAGCCTAATGTTATCTTTGTACTATTCATTGAATTATCTATTTCTTTTATATTTCTTTTTAGTCGTCATCCTTATATTTTTAATAACTACTCTATTAATATGTCCTGGGTTTTCTTTCTTTTTTTTTTTTTCTCTTCACACTTCTTCAATCAGTTCTGTTAAAGTTGATCCATCAAACCTTTTCCATACACTAAAATGCACAAAAGTATTTCAATAAAAAGTTAAACAACCAATGGGAAAAATGTATAGATCACAGATCCTTATACTCCAGTGACAAACAATACCTTTTTTAAGGAAAAAAAATAGTGGCAAACGATATTACTATACTAGTGGATTTGTTATCCTTCAAGTTCTAAACTTGGTTAAACTGAATGGCCCGAATAATCTAGAAAATGTTAAACTAGTCAAATTGAAAGAAACTTAAATTCGAAAAGAGACCTAATTCCAACGAAGCATAATTCAAACATTTTTTATTAAAGTTATTCACTCTTGGAAGATAATTTTATAAACCAAAAATTAATAACGACTCCAGATCGACCCAAACAAAACGTGACTCAATCCGAACTTACAAATTCAAAATTTGTTCATCTAACATAATCAAACAGTCCAAAACCAAATGCTTCAATTGTTAGGTGTTTACATTAGTACGAATCTATTTATGTAAACACCTAATTAGTGTCTCTTTCTTTAGTCTTGGTTCTTTTGTAAGTATATTTAAAAGTGTTCTAAAATTAGGTGGTTCAGCCCACGATCAAACTATCCAGGTTAAATAACGTCGGCTATGTACACTCGACTTTTTATTTTGATGGGTTAATGATTCGATTGCTCAAAAAATTTGTTAGGTGAGAATTTTACTAAGTAGATAATGGATTAATTACTCCCACAAAGTTAGTTGATAGTAAATTCCATAACATGGGAAGATTAATGCATCATTTGATTTGTTTTTATATTTTGGGAATATGTACCATAAATGAATGTCACAATCACCCATAGATCTCACTGGACCCCTACCTTCTTTGCATTGCATCCAATTTATCAATTTAAGTCTCCATTGAAGGCTATAGTTTGTTGGACTAATGATCTTTGACATGTACATACATATGATGCACATATAGTAGGAGTAATTAAGTTTGTTCACACCAAATAAATTCAAGAAGCTAATAAAATTACAATTGGCTTCTAGTGATTGGTTGATGGTATTAGGGTTTGTGTTAAATTGAATAAATGATAGGGGAAAAAAAATCATAATATTACTAATGAAAAAAAAAAGCTCAATTAATATTACTTTCCTTGACGTGATGTAGAATAAAAGATTTAATAGTGGCAAAGCTAAGGTAATAAAATTATAATTGGCTTCTAATGATTAGTAGATGATATTAGGATTTGTGTTAAATTCTTTTTTGAGGAAAAACAGTTTAAATAAAGGGATTTCAGCCCGAATCATATTTATAACAGATTTAGGGCCTCCATCCACCCACACCTTTGTTTGATTACAAGCTAAATCAGAGTTTGCAGCTTCATGAGCTGCTTTATTTAGATTTCTACAAACAAAAGAAAATGAAAAAGCATCAAAATTTTCTCCCAATCTTAGAACATTGTTCAAAAAAACTCCTACATATGCTTTTCTTGTCCTCCTCTTCTTCAGTTGCTGGACGCAAGTTTCAGAATCCATTTCCAGTATGACCCGTCGAAACCCTAGGGAGCAGGCGATCTGAATTCCAAGCCTAACAGCAGCTGCCTCCGTTAGTTCTGTATCCCAGACAGCTGCCTCCATTACTTCTGTGTTAAATTGAATAAACTATAGGGGAAAAATATCATAATATTACTAAACCAAAAGAAGCTTAATTAATGTTACTTTCCTTGATGTGATGTAGGATAAATGATTGAATAGTGGCAATGCTATTTATTCAAGAAGGTTATAAAATTACAATTGGCTTCTAATGATTGGTAGATGATATTAGGATTTGTGTTAAATTGAATAAATGATAGGGGAAAAAATCATAATATTACTAAACAACAAGAAGCTCAATTAATATTACTTTCCTTGAGATGATGTAGGATAAAAGATTTTAATTAACATCTTAGAAAAATATGATAATGATTGCTACTCCATGCTTTTATGAGTATTGTTTCACCCTCAAAAAAGTATATTGTTTCAAATAATTCATATTATATAGAAATATGAATATATTGTTAAAAGTTGAACAATTATAAGAGTTAACCCTACTAATAAGATTATTTTTAATAATAAATACTAATTTTATGCCATAAATAAGTAGAATAGTTATTGAGTAATTTTAAATCAATTGTTTCTCATTTTACATTTCTAATGTACATATCTACCAATTTTCCTCTACTAATTAACTCCATATTTATCGTCTTTATTTTCACATAAACCATTCTTTCATTAAACTTAAACAATTAAATAATTTTGTTGCTTTTCCATTAAAAATATGTTTTGTCTTGGTATCCTCATTACGTCAAAATGGCAAATAAAAAAAAACAGAGTGAGCAATGTATAAACTATGGAGTTACTAAATTCAATAATTGATAACCAAAAGGGACAAATTGCAGTTAGACAAGTAAAATTCTAAACAAATCCATGCAAATGCATCACAAAATACTAATGCAATTATCATGCAAGAATGTAACATCTTTAATTCTTCATAGAGGGGACCCAAAAAAAAAGGTAAATTTATTTAATTTTTAGGGGATGACTTCCTGCTTACTTCTAACTGCAAGCAGAAACAGGGGAATGAAAAATGGAAGGTTTTTATTCCTGCCATGCCATGGATGTTAATGTTCCCAGAAACAAAAAAAAAAAGGAAAAAAAAAGACATGGAGGTTTAAAAAATTCAAAGTCATGTGTGCATCATCAGTGCATGAAAGAATCCAACATTCAACAATGCAAGAAAAAAAATAATAAAAAAGATGATTTTTTTTTTTATCATTTTTCAATAATTTTGGTATTTTGATTGCATTAACTTTCTCATTTAATGCCTACACCTACGCTCTGCCCGTTTTGAGAAGCAGCATTGCTACCTCATTTAATGCAGTCTCTCTCTCTTTCTCTCTCTACTTTCTCTCTCTTCATCTGTGCAGCAAATTCATTCATTCCTGTATTTGCATTTACAGTACTACTTCTCTCAATCCTTGTGAATTTTTTCCCCCTCTCTCAATTCTTGCATCACCAAACAGGGTACAGAAGTTAGGTGTGTGTGTGAATGAACTCTTGATTTCCAAGTAGTAGTAGTAATGGTTGGTGATGATCATTCATCATGATTCATATCATGAAGCAGGAACTATGATGTCATTTGAACCCTTGATTCTTTTGACCTAAAAAAGGTGATTCCCATTTGTAAATTTGTTGCTTCTTGCAGAATTGCACCATTTTGAGGGGTTAAAGTTGAGGTTTTTGAGGTACCCTTTTTGTGTTTCACACTTGAAGTTCATGTTCTACTGATGAGTGGAAGAAATGCAGATGGGTTTTTGTGTTTGGGAGTTGAAATGGGGTGTGTTTTCTGATCTGTGGTAGTTGTGGAAAATTTTGTGTACTTTGAAGCCACAATCTTCAACCATGGGGAAAAAAGGAAGCATTTGTCCTTGTTTCAAGACTTTTTGAGGTAAAAAAGCAGCAAAATGATGCATTCTTCAACTTCTGTAGTTCACTGCAGTAATAGTAGTAGTAGTAATAGTGCAAGTAGGTTTACTAAGCTTTGAACTTGCAACTCACAATCTATGAACTTGTCTGATGGCAAACCCCAGATGTTTGATACTATGTTTTCTGACATGGGTATTGGAAAGGATTCACACTCCAAAGTCTAAATTTGTGGGTTTTGAAATCCTGCTTGTTTTTGGTCTAGTTTTGGATTCTGGGTTTTGGGTGGTTTCTGGTTTAGGCTCCATGTCATCCATAGCCATTTCCTATGGTGAAAATGGTCCTGTTTTTTGTGGGTTGAAGTCAGATGGGTCTCATCTTGCAGAGTGTTATGGTTCCAATGCAGCCATTACTTATGCCACTCCAACACACCTAACTTTCCAGGGTTTAACTGGGGGTGATGGGTTTGTGTGTGGGTTGTTGTCAGACTCAAACCAGCCTTATTGTTGGGGAAGGAGTAGTTTCATCCAAATGGGTGTTCCTCAACCTATGAATAAGGGGTCTGAGTACATTGAAATCAGTGCTGGAGATAACCATCTGTGTGCCCTGAGAAAACCCTTGTTTGGGAACCTCAGAAACACCTCCCTGGTTGATTGTTGGGGGTACAATATGACGTCGAACAATGCTTTCGACGGGCAGCTCAAGTCGATCTCAGCTGGGTCAGAGTTCAATTGTGGGTTGTTTGCTGAAAACGGGACCGTGATGTGTTGGGGAGATGAGACAACGAGCCGGGTCATCAGTCTGATTCCCAAGGACATGAAGTTTCAGATGATTGCAGCTGGTGGGTATCATGTTTGTGGGATCTCCGAAGGGGTTGATTCGCGGGTTTTTTGTTGGGGCAGAAGTTTGGACATTGAGGAGGAAATATCGATGTCGATATCAGTATCAGCATCAGCATCAAATGACCCAGGAAAAGGGAATGTCGACGTTGCACCGAAAGACCCAATGCTGTCAGTAGTTGGTGGGAGGTTTCATGCCTGTGGAATTCGAAGCTCTGATCGCGGAGTTATCTGCTGGGGTTTTCTCATGGAGAAGAGCACTTTACCTCCTGACGGCGTCAAAGTGTACTCCATTGCAGCAGGAGACTACTTCACCTGTGGAATACTTGCAGAAAAGTCACTCACACCGGTTTGTTGGGGGTCCGGTTTCCCGACTTCCCTCCCAGTTGCTGTCTCTCCTGGACTGTGCAAACCTACACCTTGTCTCGACGGGTCTTATGAGTTCAAACAGGGCAGAACACCCTGCAAGACGCCCGATTTGCACATTTGTCTGCCTTGCAGGAACCCTTGTCCTACTGATATGTACCCTGTTGGTGGATGCACACAACAGACTGACAGACAATGTGTGTATAACTGTTCGAGTTGCAGTTCAGACCACTGTTTCTCCAACTGCTCTTCTTCTGTCAGGGCGGGCAACGATGATGATGGGAAGCGAAACACGAGGTTTTGGGGGATTCAGCTTCCTGTCATCGTCGCAGAGGTGATTTTCGGTGTCTTTCTGGTGGTTGTGCTGTCATTAGCTTCGGTTCTGTATGTCAGATACAAGCTGCGCGACTGTCACTGCTCCTCTTCAAAGAAAAACAACATGAAAGGAGGAGGATGTTCACCAAAAGACAACCCGAAAGAGCTGAAACTAAGACGGGCGAAGATCTTCACCTATGATGAACTCGAGCGAGCCACAGGTGGGTTCAAAGAGGAGTCCATAGTCGGCCGAGGGAGCTTCTCATGTGTCTTCAAAGGAGTCCTGAAAGATGGCACAGTAGTGGCAGTAAAACGCGCCATAATGTCCTCCGACCTGAAGAAAAACTCGAAAGAATTCCACACAGAACTCGACTTACTCTCCAGACTAAACCACGCGCACCTCCTGAGCCTCCTTGGGTACTGTGAAGAAAGCGGGGAAAGGCTGTTGGTCTATGAGTTCATGGCTCACGGCTCGCTCTTCCAACACCTCCACGGCAAGGACCGGTCCCTAAAAGAGCAGCTGGACTGGGTCAGACGGGTCACAATCGCGGTCCAAGCTTCAAGAGGGATCGAATATTTACATGGTTATGCTTGTCCACCTGTGATTCACAGAGACATAAAGTCCTCCAACATACTAATCGACGAGGAGCACAATGCCAGGGTGGCGGATTTCGGTCTCTCCCTGCTGGGACCCGCCGACAGCGGGTCCCCTCTGGCCGAGCTCCCCGCCGGGACCCTCGGATACCTCGATCCCGAGTACTACAGACTCCACTACTTGACCACAAAGTCCGACGTGTACAGCTTTGGAGTGTTACTCCTAGAGATTCTGAGCGGTAGGAAAGCCATCGACATGAACTACGACGAGGGAAACATTGTCGAATGGGCGGTCCCACTGATAAAATCCGGCGAGGTGGGGTCCATCCTCGACCCGACCCTCAAACCCCCAGAAGAAATCGAAGCTCTGAGAAGAATCGCGAATGTTGCCTGCAAATGTGTCAGAATGAGGGGCAAAGACAGACCCTCCATGGACAAAGTCACAACTGCTCTGGAACGCGCTTTGGCACTTCTAATGGGAACTCCTTGCAGTGATCAGCCAATTCTTCCTACAGAAGTCGTCCTTGGAAGCAGCAGGATGCACAAGAAATCCTCCCAGAGATCGACAAACCCTTCAGAAATGACTGATATCGGGTCAGCAGAGGATCAGAGGTTCGAGTTCAGAGCCCCGTCGTGGATAACTTTCCCAAGTGTGACGTCATCCCAGAGGAGGAAATCGTCGGTTTCTGATGCAGACATCGACGCTGCGAAAACCCCAGATGCCAAAAACCTCGGGGCGAGTGAGAGGAAGAACAACAATAACAATACAGAAGGGTTGAGGAGTTTGGAGGAAGAAATCGGACCCGCTTCGCCACAGGAGAGCTTGTTCTTGAAACACAACTTCTAAGGGAGTTCTGAAACACAACAGGCTCAATATTACATGATTATTGTTGTGATCAGTGGATAGTAAGTAAGTAATCCAAATTTTTTTGTCATGTAAAAATAAGGAGACAACTGTGATGTAATTTTTTTGATGGGTAGACTAGAGATTAATTACCCAGTGTATGGTGACTGGCCCTACTACTACTACTGGTAGCAGATTCATTGTAACAAGTAGACTTTTTGTTCATCTCATGGAAGTATATTAGTTAAATGTATTGAGTTTTGATGTCCTTGTCAGGTTGCTGTTATTTTAGGGTATAGAAAGTCTAAATCCTATTGATTTTTGGGCATTGAAGCTGATGTAGGATTGTTCATTTGTACTGTGTTCAGTGATGCAGTGTTATCTAAGTTACTTAACTGTTACTGTATAACAGTTACATGCACTTGACATATCAATACAAGAAACAAAGGGATACTCATTAACACATAAGAGTAGGGTTTGTCAAAAATTCGGGTCCCGTCAATCCAGGTTTGGACAAATCGGACATCGGACGAAGACGAAAACTTGATGTCTGATACAAGTTCTCGTTCTTTTCCGGGTCGGACATTTTTTCGACAACCCTACATAAAAGGGAAAAAGAAGGGTCAGAAAGAGGGAAAGGCAGCAATATAAGTTGGTGAACAAGAAAAATAAGAAAGGAAATCAAAAATGAAAATGCCCTCACGCAGGATCGAACTACGGACCTTCAGTTTACAAGACTGACGCTCTACCACTGAGCTATAAGGGCACATGTTGATATGAAATCCCTTTGTAATTAAATACTGTAAAAGTGAGGAGTACAAAAATTTCAAGTTCAGGTTCAAAGAAAATTGGATTTTCATCATTTTAGGTTCAAGTCAATTAAGTTCAGGTATCAGTGAATCCGATCAAATATATATTCAGTGCATTATTGATTATACTATGTATGATCATGTATAGGTCAGTTCACTTTTGAATTCAATATCATTATTGACTCACCTATTTACCAATTATCATCATTGATTCAACAATTTACCAATTTTGGCTGTAAGTTTCGCTTTAGCTTGAGTAAACACAGACTAAATTTTGCGTCGATTAGGGCCTTTAAAGAACAGAGACTAACATGCCCATATCGATCTTCATAAAACTCACAGGGAAAAGGAACAAATAAGATGAAAAGGAAAAAGGAGGTTCAGTTAGTTCAACTTGAACTGCTCGCAGAAAGTTTACATGCACAGGTCTTCAACATTCCAACCACAAGCTCATCATCTTCAACATTGTTGTACTTTATCACACATCTAGTACTAATCTACCAACAGAATTTCAATGACACTGAGTGTCCAGAGTCTAAACATTTGGAAATTGTTGTATGAGGACTGACAGAACCTCCAAACTCGAAAAGTTTCATTTGCACCGAGAATCAAGAGTATGATGAATAATAGAATCTTGCTCATTTCTTCTCAGTAGGGTTGTTGTTCTCGAGTTCCTTCCTGAGCTGTAATGAGAAGTCATCGTTCACATCATCGTCATCCCAATCGTCTTCCCATTGCTGCGTCACCTCCTTGCCCTCTTCCATGCTGTCCCACTCTGTATGCAGAAAAAAAAAATTATACAAATGACATGCATGTCCAAATAATGGAAATAATTTTACATTGTAACCTAACTACCTAAGTTCAGGAAAAGCTCGCTCAGTGTTACATTTTTCTTGCTTGGAAAAGATTATGAGACAGATAAGGTGGTGGGTCACATAATACCCAAACGGAACAGACGTATCATCATGAAAAGAAATTTGTGAGACCATCTCATTCAAGACTCAGCATTCATGAAAATGTATTTGACAGTGTCAAAATTCAGATATCAAGTCAGAAAACATGAAGACTTGGCCAAATAGCAAGCACCCTACAGGAGTCAGAACACAAAACACATGATGGTACTACAGTTTTGAGTTCAACACTATTTGGTGAGTAAAGAAAATAAGTAGACATAACTTTCTGAAGGGAAACCACACAAAGAAAAGAAAATAAGAAATTACTATGAATAAAAGTGCATGGGGTGGTTCTTAGAAGGGGCATGGCAGTTAAATTCCTTTAAGCTGTGGACTGTAGCTTCTATGATCTGGACCGTGATTCAGACAAGATGAAGCTTAGGAATGAAAGCAGTGAACGCCTACATGCAATTCATTGATGAAGACACCGAAAGAGTGGCAAATATGCATGTATTGTGCCGCTTTAAACCACCCATGTGTGTCAGAATAGGAAATATCAAATGCATTACAAGACTGTAGACTCTATAAAATCTACTCAATAATAACTCTTGCCATAATAATCAAACAGAAAATTCAACCACATTGCTCGCCGATGTTAAGGTAGCCTTAGCAAATCCATTCAGGTCTACAAACAAGCGCTTCAGGTAGACAAATATGGAGAATGTACAAGTGCCCAATAGGGTCTGCTTGAATCCTTCACCCTATTGAATTAAACAAATAACCTACCAAAAATATATAAGAACAGGAGGACCTAACTCTCTATGTTCCATCTTTTTCCTTATCCACAATTTGTAGGATGGTCAACACGTTATGACCAAAACCAGCTTGAATCTGAAAATCAATTCCCTATAGATCCTTAAAAGATTGCCGCTTTAGATTAGTAAGAATACACAAAGACTTCCTCGTAACAATCTATACAAATTATATGTTTTCTGACTTTACTATAATAAACCAAGTCCATCATATGATATTGCATATCCTCTGAATTTCCAACTGTGGTATAGTATTATTTATTTTTAACTTTTTTATTTACCACAAGGAGAGTCTCATCACCACTAACTCCACAAAAATATATCCTATAATATGTAGATCAAGAAAACCTACTCACTAATATTGCCTATAACAATAATAATCAAACAAACCACTCGACCACATCAGTGTGCAATGTCATAGGTGCCTCCATACATTTATTAAGTTGTCAATGACCACGCTATCAGATTTTTTTTTTTATAAAAAAAAAATATCGAGAATGTATGAGACTCCGCCTATTCATTGCATAATGGTAACCCCAAGACCCAACCTTCTTGGATTTAAGTCATGTCCAGATAATAAATAAAACACCAATTTTCTGAGTAATATGGTATTCGGGAATTCCACACACTTTTGCTTCTCTACAATAAGTAGAATAGCCTAACTATTAACACTGCTATTTCCAACTTCCATACAAATAATCCTTAACATTTACGTGACTTTTCACACACTCATGTCACCAAAACCATGAACCAAGTATACTTCAAATATGTGCATATATTTTCTTCGTTTCAACCCAAACCTATTGCCCAAAAGATGAAAATTGACACTGATTCAAAACACGATCCTCAATTCCCACTAATTCCTTAAGCCACTATCCATAAAATCAAAGTTCAAAGCTCCTCATAAGTTCTTCCAAACTTTAACAGAAGAAAACCTACAGGCCTTACACAATCACTTAATCATATGCATTTTGACCATCTCCATACAATATAGTCATCTTACAAGAACAAGATCCATAGTTGCTCCCTCAAACCCAATTCTCCCTAAGCAGTTTCAAATTGAAGAGCTTGCCACCACAGCTGGCCAATTTAACAGATTTAATTCGCCTTTTTAATCCAAATTAAGCAAATCGATGGGACAATAGCAACCCTAAAACTCCAAAACTCAGTTTATTTCCAGTCAAACTACGAAACTGACCACTAGTTTAATGTAATGCAACAATTACCGATTCAGAAAAAGCTAATTTCAAAACCCTAATCAATAAGCATCGAATAGGACTTCCGATTCAGCCTAATTCCCAAACTCACAAGCCAGAAAGTCAAATCAAAATATCGACAATGTTTCTACTCGAATAAAATCGCAGATATACTATAACTCAATACACCAAATTCAAAACGGGAAGAAAACCAACCGAGATCGATCTCGAACTCTTCGAATTCATCATCATCTTCGAACAGATCCATCTTAGGCTCTTCAGGAGCTGGCTTCGGCTCATTCTCGGTAGCCATTACTACTATTACTTCGCTGAAAGCAAAAGAAAACCCTAAATTTAGGCGATGAATTCCGAACTGATAACTTTGAGCCGAAGAAAAATCACAAGAAGAAGGCGATGCGAACGAATGTATTGAAGATCGAGGGCATCAAACACTTACCGGAAGATTGAAGAATTCGGTAATTAGGGTTCAGAAGAGCAAATTGCTTGCGCAGGGGAGAGAAGTATCGACCAGGAGGAGTATATGATTTGGTGTTAGTGTGGAGAACAAGAAATCTCGAAAATTGGAGAGGACGATGGACTTTATTTCTAATTGGGCTCCAATTTATTGGGCTTAACTTGTAATTTAGTTTTCTGGATTTCGAAAAAAATCCAGTTTATTCAAAGCCCACTAGAATTCAACTGGAAAGCCCATCAAAGAGCCGAGGAATCAAAACAAGTAGAAATTTAGATGAATTTAGAAACTTTGAATTCCTCCTCAAATTAAAATCTTTCTATGGCAATCATGTCACAAAACTATTTCGGCAAGGGGTATCTTAATGGGTTGAGAGCGATCCGGTGCGCCTAGCGAGTGGTGATACCCCTATCTGTTAGTGTTTATGTTAAAAAAGTTATCTTAATGGAAAGAAATGTTCACTTGATTCATTTCTTTTAGACTTAGAAAGCGGTGAACATCTCTTTGTCGATTGTATGTTAAGTTTGAGGGTGAGCATTCTCTCATGTTTAGATGTCGTTCACTTTTTCTCGACTAAATTTTGTCTTTTGTAACAAAGATATTTTACGGGAGTTGCATACCTCTTATTCTGAGGAGATTCACAAGATTGCATTTTTATTATGGAGCATTTGGAGAGGTCGCAATAGGGTTGTTTTGAAGCACAAAGTGTTCAATCCTTTGCAAGTTAATGCTGTTGTTAAATGTTCTTGGAATGAATGATAAGTTAGACTATTATTTTGTCTAAAGGATCAACTTTTTCAAAATTATGGTTCTTCTCTTTCTTACTCTTAAAACACTTCTTCCTCTAGGAGTTTTCACATTAATGTTTGCTGGCATTCTCCCCCTCAAAATTACGTGAAATTTAATTTTGATGTCTCCAAAACATCGACTTCATTAGCTTTAAGTTTTCATATTAATGTTTGTTGGCATATATATGAAGAGGGACAAACTAACAATAAACAAATAACTCATAATATTCAAATAAATGCTTGTTACAAACAACTATTTTATTGAACACTTTTTACAAAAATAACCAATACAAACATCACTTGAACAAACTAACTAATAAAACAATCAAAATCAAACAATTAAAAAACCAACTAGCAATTGAAAACAACCAACAATTGATTGTCAAATATTAGCCAAAAACAGTTGACACAAACACACACAAATATTCAACAAATTTACCAACAAAGCTTGGCCTAAGTAATCAATTTGTACCAAACTATCTACTTATGAATAGAAATATGATATGTTTGAGTTTCTTGAATTGACAAAATATATAATAAGAAAACTTTACTACTTTACAAGTGGCAAAACTAGAAAAAACAAATATATCAAAAAAAACCAACAAGATGACAATGGACAAGTATCCAAATTGCTGGTATTTTATACCACATGAACCTCTGCAAGTCTACAAGCAAACTTACATGACAGAATTAATCTATTTACCTGCACAAACCCCATCAAAATTAAACACAGCAACATACAATACTTTTTTCTACTTTTTTCCATACATATATATAATTAACTTCAACATCAACATTATATAATCCAACCTTACTCCCCCCAAAACAAAACCTCAAAAAAAAAAAATCAAACTCAAAATCAAAAGCTGTAATTAGGTTTAAACAATCTATCCCTCAAAGCTTCAAGCCTAGACTTCTTCTTATCAGCTTCCCCACCATTACTATTCATCTCATTTCCTCTGCTTTCTTCTCCATTTTTACCCTTTTCTTCATCACCTTCTTCTGCAAATGCAGGGTGATTGAATATGCAGTTCAACAGTTGTGTTCCTCTGAGTGCATTTGTCAATGGCAGATGTCCTTCTGGTGGGACCCCCACAATCCCCTTTTCTTGATCATCATCACCATTAATGGTGGGATTAAGCTCCCACATGAACTCATTAGGGAAAGACCTGTAATTGTACTGCTCAATCTCAGTGTCAAGCTTCTTCATCCACCCTACTTTCATGAAAAACCTTGTGAAGTCTTTGTTAACTTTGACCCATATCTTCTTCTGAACACTGTAACCAAATTTACCGTCGCTGTACTTCTTCCATAGCTCATCCATGGCGATGAGATCGTCTTTCGATATGAACTGCACTTCTGAGAAGAAGACGTAGCCTCTTTTGATGGCGGGTTCGCCCGCCAGGATGATGAGGAGGCGGCGGGTCTCCTCGTCGGCCTGCCGGAAGTTTTGGGCCGCTAGGTGGCGTTCGAGGGCGTCGAGAGTGAAGGTGGTGGAGGTGGCGGCAGAGGAGGCGGCGGTCGGGGTGGTGGTGGAGGTGGAGGAGATGGCAAATGTGGTGGTTGTCGTGGTGGAGGTGGTGGGTTTCAGGGTGGTGGTGGTGGTGGGGAGGGTGGCGTAGTCGAGGGAGTGGCGGCGGAGGTATCGGGTTTGGTGGTGGCGGGCGGCGGCCGTGGTGGTGGTGTGGTGGTAGGATTGGTGGTTTATGATGGCCATGTATGTGTGTATGAGTATGAAAAGGAGGGAAAAAATGAGGATGAAAATATGGATGAAAATGAGGATGTGGGGTGGTTTTAGTTTTTAGAGAGAGAAAGTAGAGAGAGAAAGAGGGTGGGAGGGGATTAATGTGGTGTTGTGGGATGAGAGGGTGATAGTTAAGGGTTAAGTTTGGAGGGGATAGGGTGATGAGGAAGTGGGAAAATATGAGAAAGGGGGATCCAAATGGATGGAGGGAATGATTTTGATTGGTTACATGGAGATGAGGGTGAGATTTTCTATATCTTTTTCTTTTGTTGTTTTGTTTGGGGAGGAAGAAATGTAGAGGTGGGGAAAAAAAGAGGGGAAATTTATGAGGTGTGTGTTGATGTGTTACAAAGGTTTTAAATGCTTTTGGGATGAGGACAAGGACTTGTGAAGTGGGTGTGGGGGTGTGGGGTGGGGTGAGAATTCATGGGTGTGAAAAAAGTGTTGAGCATGCAACTTTTGGCTTGTCAAAATTTGGTTTGAGGATGGATTGAAATTGGAATTGTTAATGTTGAAGTAGGCACCAACATATCTATCAAAAGGTTAGTCTTTTGATTATGTTAATGAGCTCAAATGCACACATAAAAAAGATGGGTTTTGAATTTAATTTATAGTATTAGGTTATGGAGTAGAAAACTTTTAAAATTGTGTTTATTAACAACCATATTAATATAAGATCAGTAAGAGGTAGCGATGACAGTTTTTAAGGAGCAATGAAAAAATTGAAGGATATGAAAGTAAAGAGTATTTTGTAGAGTATTGCAGTTTTTGGACATCGTTTAGAGATGTTTCATGATTGCTTTGTGTTGTTAATAGCTATTGGTTTATTTTCATTGTTGTCTAACTGTTGTATTATCCATTACATGAATTAAATTTTCAGTCTGTTTTAGGCTTTGTTGCATTGAATAATTGCAGAAAAGAAGCATTAGGCTATAATCATATACCAAGAGTTAAGTTGATGACTGATCTTTCCCATTTGATTGTGGCTTTCTTTGTGCACTAAATGAAGCCATGTGTAAATAGAGTTCTTTTTTTCTTTGGGGCTGTTTTTATTTCCACCTTATAAGTAACTTAAAAAATGATCCCCCATCTTTTGGTATGTTAAATATTCTCCTAGCTCATAATGAAGGTAGTGTATGGAGAGTAGGGCACATTTGCTCTTACCCTTTTTCACACAAAAAAAAAAGGAAAGAACAAGAGTGTTATCTTGCTAGAATATTGAAGCTTCTTGAAGATTATTTGGACATGGGGCACAGAGTGACAAAGCTTGATTGTGATTCAGGCTTCATTCGTGGGATTCTATAACTATAACGAAATCGCTCAAGAAGTGCAACTATAACGAAGTGATTCAAGAGTAAAGGATGTTAATTTCATGATTTTTTTTAATGTTTTTGCAACATTGCTGTCTCCTTTTAAGGCTTTGAATAATAATAATAATAATAATAATAATAATAATAATAATAATAATTAATAATAATAATAATAATAAACAAAAACAAAACCCCGAGTACATAAAGAAAGTGATAATAAAAACCTATAATAAACTGAAAACTACAAATTAGCCCCCGTGGCAGATATTTTCATAACCTTCCATTCCCTCCCTCTGAACTCTAAAGTACCAAAAAAAGGGGTAGAAAACAAAGCCATCCTGCTTGCAATAGCTCATTTATTGTCATTCAACCAACTTGTAAACTTCCCTATCAAAGCACCCTGGCCTACACAATGTACCAAAGCTAAGTAGACATTGTACTATTGATTAGTGATAACACAAGCTCTCCAATCTTGGGTAATTCTAATCCAAACAATCTTTGCCAATGTTCTAAGAACCCTATCTAGAGCAAACCCAAAATAGAAAAAAGGAAAAAAGAAATCGACCGGTCATATAAAGCCGCTTTCATAGTTGCTGATTTGTATACAACCCGGGTTCAGCCCTGGTTCGGGTTCCGGCTCTGATTCTGGCTTTTCAGGACAATCATTGATGTGTTGCGAAAAAATCATCAGGGGATGGCGTAAATAACCAACGTGGACAGAGGGATACCAGGCTTTGCCAAATGAACAAAGGTCATACACGTGACCATAATCAATCCATGTAGTAACCACCACATACCTAAAGTGAAAAGAGCCAAGACTATCCTCATATGCCTGAAATATTGACAATGAAACAAACATGAATACTCATTTTTTAGAAAGTGGACCCCCTTTTTCATTGGAGAGTGGGTGCAATTTATTACATGCTACTGGAGTTTGTGCTCCAAATAGGGTCATTATTCGCTTGCATATATTAGGTCGTTCACTCTCATTAGGGTAGTTGTTCACTTGCACATATGTCGGAGCATAAACCCAAGGTGCATGTAATATATATTGGGGAGAAAAAGGAGGGGGGGGGGGAATTGGGCAACCTTTGGTAAAATTAATGGAAACAACGGGTAAATTTGAGTTGGATCCAAATGGGGAAAAATTGGGTATTCACCTCTAAAAGAACAGACAACTCTCTCAAAACTTCAAAATCAGTGTTCCCAGGAGCTAGAAATTGGAGGAAGGAATGGCATAATTTACGTTCCATGCCTATTCAGTTTAACCCAAGTACCCATATCATGTCAGAAACCCTTAAGCTATGTTACTTGGACACAGGTGTGGGTGTTCAATATGGATACTTTTAAGAAAAATTTGCAGATTTTCATGGTTATCTGAAGCGTCCACAATCACATCCTCATTTGGGTGTCAAGGACCCGACACGGGTAGAGTACAGAAAATGTTGAGTCAGAGTAGCATAGCCCTAAGTTATACACAGGATGTACACTGTGTCTTGGTGAAAACAGGGAAATTTTCAAAAAATGATACTAATTGAACACCAAAACATATATCCATGCTGGACACCTCAACCCTAACACCAGAATCCAGACACATAGCACAAGAACAGGAACTAATGTAAGGACAAGCAGGAAGAGACTGAGCTCAAACTTCAGTTCGGAAGGGGAGCTTAGAGGAGTAATGTGGCTGGCTTATGGCTCACTGTCGAAGCTAATAGGAATGTAATTGCAATCAAAAGGTCAAAAGACCAGAAGGAAGTCCATATTATGTAGGTTGATCCAGGGGAATAATTATGATGGAAAGAGGAAAAAACTTGTCAAATTGCTTGATATAAGCTACCTCGACAATTATATGTTTTGGAGTACTTCACACAGATGTCTAGTTACTCTGACACCCAATCACATTTCACAGCTCTAAGACCCCTCCCCAAAAAAAAAAAAAAAAAAAACGTCGGTCTGCCTTTATCCTCTACTCTCTTTCTTTCAAACTTGTCTCCTTCAACAGCCCATACATTCCTTCCCTTCCTCATATAGTCATACCTCACTTAGGTATTCCCAGCTTTCATCAACCCCCCCCCCCCCCAACCCACTCACCCCCAATCTTTCTCAAAAAAACAACAATAAAAATATAAAGAACAACGCATGTCCATCAATAGTGGCACTGAACTTCAGAAAACTTGACAGGGCAATCATTACTTTGTTTTGTGTGTGTGTTGGGGGGGGGGGGGACTTCCAAGGAAATGATTTTCTAGAACCAAAAGCATCCATAATCCCGTTTCTGGTCCTCAAAAGAGCAATAAAATTTTGTTTTGGGTGAAAAACAACAAAGATCATGGTGGAAAGACCTAATATGAAAAGCAAACTCAAGTTGTTATGATGGCATAGCCAATCGTACGTTTTAATAGCTAGTGTCCAAAGGCAGATATACACAGAGAAGTCAAACAGATTCTTAGATAATCATTGTTAAATTTTTGCGGCATAGAGACACTTACCAGAGTAAAATAAATCAACCACTAAGCGCAGGGGCAGAGTCGTCTTGTATACTGATGTGAACCCTCACAAGTAAACATTGTTTGTGTTTTTGTATATAAGCATGCTCCGGGGTACTGGAAATGAAAACAAAAATAATATCATTAACCTGTGCTCTTACCTCCTCCCCAAAGGAAAACGATAAAAACAAAGAAAAAAACAAGTTGATTAGCAATTAAGCTACAGAATTCAACCGAATCCATAAACAGAAACACATCTTATATACCAGAGGTCGTGATTGACCCATATGAATGCGATTAAATAGTGCAGGGAACAAGGAATACACCATACCAGATGATCAGGTGCATCAGCCACAACTTCTGCAGGTTGATCCGGTCCCATGCTCGCTAAACAGCCTCCTCCGCAATTCATGTATTTCTCCATACTGTTCTTACACAGAGGAGCCAGTAAGAAACGGCAAATTGTTTGCAAAGTTATTAGATAACAGAAGCTTAGCACGACAGAACAGTATAGAAAAGAAAAGAGTATTCAGTTACGGCTTACATTTCACACCGGTTGAGAGCTGAAAGTCTGTTAAGAACGCAGGATTGTCCGCTCAACTTACAAACAGAATCACAAGATTCACCCTGCCTGCCTTCCATCAATGCACAGTTAACAAAGTTATCCCTAGTTGATAATAAAAAGAAATATGTAAACGAAATTATCAGGATATATGAGATCATACTTTCCAACAACAATGCTAATATCAGCCAATTTCGATTCCGTTAGTGAGGACCCTGTTTACAAAATAAAATATGACGTCACGTAAACATGTAATTTGCAAAGGTTATGTCCACATTCTTCAGGAAGCAGGAAAGAACACTTTGTGCCAATTTTCTTCAGCTTGTGTTATAAATCTACTGTAGGCTACAGCAACATGACTCACAAAATTGTCCTGCTCTTTTGCGGAGTAGTACACAGTCAAAAGATTTCCAAGATAAAATCCCACAAAAAGTAACCTCCATATATATTAAAGGTAAGGCTGCTACACCTAAAGCTCTCAACTTTGCTAACAGGGAACTCCAGGTATAGACGGACTTAGATTTGGATTGGGTATTCAACATTAACTGACTAAACCAAAAGACTCGGCAAACATTTTACTTTCCACGAACACCATCCCAATTGCAGGAAAAATATGCTACAAACCCAAAACCTGGAATTATAGTGTTTAGGGACTTCTTAAGGAATTCAGCTCTTAGAAGCGATTACAGCAAATATAGCTGCAGCAAACAGGTTAAGAGAACTAGAGAAGGGTGAGCCAAACACTTCAACGATTCTTGGGCAAAGGGTGATCTGAATTGTACGAATATAGGCATTCATGCTTCTGAGCCTATGCAGTGTAGACTTTCCTTCACAACTGATATTTGGAAAGGTTTCAGGAAAGAAAAAAGAAAACATGCAGCAATCTCCTCCACAGACAGTACACAGGTACCCCAAACACACCCAGTTCAAACTATGAGCTATACTTGGACTGTGTTCTTCGGATCTAGGCGTCAAGGACCCTCGGAAGGTCGAAGCATAAAACTTCTTGATTATACTCATAATGCCCATGCGATTCAGCACATTGGAAAACAGGGCTCCTCCAAGTATGTGATCAGTTGGCTGACAGAAAAGATGCTTAGGATATCCTGATGTACTACAACCATGGAAAAACAGACGAAAACCACGTCCAGGCAACAAAAACTATTTTCAATTCAGAATTATTACAATGTATATCACAAAAGTCACAAAATTACAGCTCACCTGATGAATTCTTTGGCAGAGAAAAACAGTGGTGGAGATCACTTAGATAAGCATTTTCATGAACCTGAAAACAAAATCACTTAGATAAATTGCATGACATTGAAATACAATAAAAGGTATGTATGACCGTTATGCCACAATTATAATTTTCATTCAACTGGAAACAAATTCAAAAGATTCTTTTCTTTAATGGAAAATAGCATGTATAATCATATGCATAAAAAATATGTGCTGGCTGATGCTAATGTAGTAATGTCAGTATATGAAAAGGAAATGAATAAGAAAATATCATCAAACTCAGGGTTGTCTATAGAGAAACAAGTGAATGGACAAGTATAATGGAGGCACTCAAAATGCTATCGAAACTATTAATCTACAAAAGTTGGCAACTGAAGGACAGTTACATACCACACTTTCTGAGTTGTGACGGCACCTCCCAGCGCAAAAATCAAATACACTATTGTAAGTACCTGTTGAACTAGCATGAAAACACGTTATCCATAAAAGGAAGAAGGAAAAGCAGCATGAACAAATTAACACGTGAGCAAGAAAGCTCAATATATAAAACCAGGTAGCCTAGGTCAACAATTACATAAGGTCCTCTGGAATATCAAAAAGCCATCTCAATGACACAAAAATGTATCAGTTCAGGCACTCACTCATGTAACTTCTTTACAAATACTTTTTTATATTAAGTGGGGAAAATATGTACAGTCCCCAATGGCACCAGCACCAAATAAAAAGAGGAACTGAAGTGTGAGCTGTAGGCTAAGGGATAGAAAACAATGATCAACAAAATGTGACTACAATAAAACATTCCCTCCATCCCAAACTATATGATATCATTAAAGCTTGTGCCACATCCTGTGGACCCAGTCACAAAGTTCATCGATGTCAACAATTGAGGATGACTGGAATAATAGGAAGGACTTAAGCATTACAGTTCAGATAGAGTACCTGCAGTTTCAGCCTTTGCTATCTTCACCTGTAACGCCAACTCTTTCCGGGTCTGGAAAGACAGAAGACCTCTCACAGTGAACACAATGACATACTTAGAATTAGTGCCAACAGAGTATTACAGCAGTTGGAACTAAAAGGAAATACCAGTGATGGATTCAGGCAGCAAGAAACACAAATTTCATAAGAGTTACAGCATTGTGACATGAGGTTGCATCCGCTGCATTAAAAAAAAATAATTTAAGAATGAGCTATCTTGGTGAAAACTATCACAAGTCATGTTCAGTGTCAGAACTGATCCAGGAAACAACTCACTGACAAGAGTATTGGTCTCCTTTCTGTGGGCAACAGCGTGACTCAGGATCTACTGACAGAGCACCACAGGTATAGCCTGACATGAACAGAAACTGTGAGATCTCATAAGAAAGGGAACAGCAATGCCAGATTCTAGATAAGTAAAAAGCAGCCATTTGGACAATCAATATTGACATGCCTTCAGCAGTATGAGGTTGTGTTTTTGATGAAAAGATGATTTTAGAAATGTTAATTGATCGTTAAGACCTTTGAGAATTGTAGGTGAAAAGAAGGGACTGTCTCAAAGTTTGCATTTAGATGAGCTAGAGTAGCGACACTGTATTCTTCTTTACATATAGAATAGCCAGTTGATCTCCAATAAACAAAGGTATTCAGGTTAACATACCCAAATTCCAGATGCACAATTTGCACTCTTCAACTTTAATCAAATAGTAATACAGCTTTGTGTTTGTGAAACATATTATGTGAAACAAGAGGCTCCACAGCTAAGTCAGGGCAGCAATGCAAACACATCAGGAAAGGTAAAAACGTCACAACCAAAGGGACATCCACACGACCAAAAATACAATTTATGTCACGGTCATCCTAAGTCACTAAAATTAATCATATCCTTTTCTCAAACAGTGCCATCATATACGAAACGACAAAAAAATAGTTGGAAAGCATTGTACAAAGGTAAAATGCGCAAACACACCATAACAAAGGCAACCTAACCACCATTAGACATACAACTAGTGTCCAGGGAGGCTAACAACTAGTGATGGATCCCCCCCCCCCCCCTTGGTATGTGGTAATAGATTCATCACTTGTGGCACAGACATAACACATACCGTTGTCATCAGCTAATAAATATCTTCCTTGAACAGTACTCCTGCATGCACGAACTGGAAAACCTACATCCTTCCTGCCAGCAGAAAACATAAAAGAAACTTTAGTTTCATTGGACCATCTGTGATATCAAGAACATCTTAAGACTTCACATTGCCATTAGTCAAATCTCAAAGCAAGCAGCCAGATGCACAAGAAGTCAAGGCTCACCATAATCACAATTAAGATAGAAAAATGCAGTGAAATGAAACCTAAAATGCAGAAACATTTATATTCAGATATACAAACATAACCAACCGAGTCTGCTGTGCCGTTAGATTAATGTCAATCACCCTTACTGATGAAGAAACAATATCCTAAGATGCATTCATCAAGAGACTTCGACAACTTAATGTGAATACTAAACCATCCCCCTTTGTTTGTAACGCCAAGATAACACGTCTCCACCCAAAATCCAAATATAAAACGCCAAAATCCTACCATGAGGCAAGGCATGGAGGGGTCCGATGTAGCAGTATTACCCCTAAAACTAAATTTTGCAATTCAGAGAGAAATCCAAATCCAAAATGCCAAAATCCCATCATGAGGCGAGGTATGGAGGGGTCACATGTAACAGTCTTATCCCTAAAACTTTATTTTGCAATTCGGAGAGACGGGTTCTAGTTTCCAATTGACCCAGGATTTAAATACCATTTACTACCAACTATTCCATGCAAAAGAAGCACGCGAAGTTTAGTGACACATTGAGCTTTAATCCATTGCAATTTACAACACATCTGTAGACAGAAATGTATAGTCTCAAATATTATCCTTAACTAATGAAACATGTTTGGAAATCGCAAGCATGTAATCACAACTGACAATAGGAATGCTAATTACCCTCAGGATAATGGCAAACATGATTTGTACAATTCAAAGGCTGTGTTTCGTAAACTATTGATCTTTGCCCTCTTACAGAATGCATATATGACCGAAACAACATCAAACATCCAAATTCACAAATCATCCGAACCTGAATACTCAGAAACCTCAATTTTCAGCATATTAATTAACATATAATTCCAATCCCCGTCAACTACATAGCTCAAATCGTCCATAGATTCAAAATACTGAAACGAAAGCTTACGGAAAAAAATAGTAACAGATTTCCAGATTGATCAGAGTATTCAACTAGCGATGAAGAAATGAATAGTAACAGATTTCGAAGTCAGACCTGATTGCTAGTGCTTTCGTCGGAAATCGGATGAATAGAAGGTGGAACAAGACCCACCGGAAAATCTCCAACGTCGGCATTTCCGGTCGCCGGAGACCTAAATTGCGTGTCTGGTTTTCTTCGTCGGATTGAAATCTGTCGACGTTGCTTTCATGGAAGGGCTCGCAAAAGTCCGGATTATTGATTTTTGCCTCTAAGTTTTCTTTTTTTATCTGAGCAATTGTAATTTGCAAGTTTGCAACGCATGGCTCACGAGTCGGAGTGCTTGGATAAAAATGCCACTATACTCTTGCAAAATTGCAATTTCTTGCACCAAAACGTGTTATGAACCGCTATTTAATTTGATTAGGACTAATTTACCCTTTTATTTTTACCTAGAGTAGCCGGTTACCTCGTTTTTAAACCCTTAAACCAACCCCATTAATTTACTCCCCTCTTTAATTTTTTACCGGTCTATTTAATCCTCCCCCTTTCCCCCTTATTCTTTACCTCTTCCTTCTGTCTTCTTCTTCAACCTCCCGCCATAACCTAGCTTCTCTGGTTCTTCTCTTTCTCTTCTGTTTCTCCAGTTTAGGGCTTAAAAATTGGGGCTTTTTTACTCTCTGTAACCCTAATTTTCTTCCCCAAATCAAAAATGGCTGTTGCATCTTCCTCTGTGTCGAACAGCCCAGTTAGGGCATGCCGAGACTGTACATGTGACAGGAAGGTTCTTCACAGGTGCGATTGCGGGACGATTTGCCTCGTGTACACTTCATTCACTGTAGACAACCCTCTTAGGAGGTTTGCGAGGTGTATGCGTTGGCAAACTCATGAAGACTGTGGGTTTATGAAGTGGATTGATGACCCAATCTGCGACACTGTTGCAGTTGCTGCTAAGAGATTGGTTGCTCGACATGAAAAGGTGAAGACTGAGAGAGATGGTTTGAGGGTTGAAGCCGACATTGCTGAGGCCAACATCAACGATTTGATGGGTGAGCTTGAGAGGCTGAGGGGGGTGAATCAGAGTCTGAAGAAAAAATTTAGGGTGGTCATTGTGGGGTTCATGATTGTGTTTTTCTTGGGGGTTCTGGCTGGGGGGTATGGTAAGTAGATGGTTGTCTGCTGGTGATGGAGGGTGGGGGATTTTGCAAAGCTGATGAATGATCAGATTGTTGATGTATATACTGATTATGATGGTGATGAAGTTTTTTGCTTCAATTTTTTGGACAACAGATTTTCCAGTTGATGTTAGCTAGGGCTATGGCAGTTTAGGCTGATTGATCAAATGGAATGGAAGAATTGTAATCAGTTGCTGCATTTTGCAAGTAATGAATGATGAATGATGACTGATGTTTATGGCAAAATTACATTGTATATCTAATGGTGTTATGGTATGCTCTGTTTGATGTTCAAAACCTTGCAAAACTGTAATTGAATCACAAATGATACAGATTATGAAATGAAATGAACATTGATAACTGTAATTGAATCACAAATGAAGAACAGAAAACAGAATCAACTTGCATTGAGGGAATATGTAATGGGTACAACATCTAGTGTTTGATGTACATACTCCTCTGTTTTGGCTTAACCTTGCAACAAAACAGGGTACAAAACTAACAGATGTACAAAAGACATATTCCCCCCTCCCAAAAGATTGGCATACATTGTCATTCTGAACAACCCATTTACAGCCTAATCATTCACAAAAGTTTACAGCCTAATCATTCACAAAAGAAGCCATGCCAGACCAAAATGGCTTTACAAACACCACGACAAAGTACTACTTCCCTAGGTTCAACTTTGGTAATTTCTTCCTTGGTGAAACTCTTGGCAATATACTCTTGTTTGCAGCTCTCTTCCTTCTAGTCTTTATTGGAGTTGAAGCTGGAGATGGTTGTGATTGCTGAGGTTGTGATCCAGTTAGTGGAATTTCCTCAAAATGTGATGGCTGAGGCTGAGGTTGTGTAGCAGCAACAACATCAGCAGCAGTGACTGATTGAGCAGAAGAAGCAGCTGGAGAAGAATGAGCAGCAACTGAATAAGATGAACCAACAGCAGCAGTGGCAGTTGAAGCACCAGCAGAAGAATGAGGAGGAGCAGCAGAAGAATCAAGAAGCGCGAGGCATTTGCGATTGAAGCGTGACGATTGCACCAGGTTTGGGGGGCCTTTTTGTGACCCTTCTTCTCTTTGGCTATGACCCATCAATCAATAATGAGATAAACCATAATCCATAAAAAAAAAACTCAAAAAAATAAAAAAGTCAAACTGTAACTTGACTACACCCTAACCCTTAAAGCATTGAAATGACAAACATTAAAAATGAAAAAATCAAAGTCTATAAGGTTTAGTTTGATACCGTTAACTTCTTGACCACATGTGGGCAAGTCAATTTGTTGTGGCCTTCGAATCCACAATTAGAGCAGTAAATTCTGGTGGACTCCCTTGACATTTTCACCCTTGTGCTTTCACCAGCCTCTGGCCTTCTAAAATACTTTGTTGTGGTTTTTTTCTTGGGCTTGAAGTATGGGGCAGTGACAACACATCCAGGGGCAGTTGCCCACATGTTGGACCCATTTAGTGGATGCAGTGTATGAGAATATGTCGAAACCAGCTTCTCAGTTGCATAGCATTCATGGACAAACTGAGTTGGTCTCAATCTTTCCTCCCTCATCACAGCAATTGAATGGGGGCATGGAATCCCATTTAGTTGCCATGAATTGCAAGTACACATTTTTGCATTCAAGTCCACTACATATTCTTCAGCCCATGCATTATTGACACTAAACAAGCCCCTGGCAGCCCTAGTAACCTCCCAAGTCTTGGACTCTTCAATCTTTTTGTCCAGTTTTTTCATTATCCTAGGAGGTATTGGTGTATTGATCTTAGAAGCCCATGCATTTTTGTCCCCCACTCTTTTCATTACTGCCTTGAACATCCAATTGAGCATAGAAACTATAGGCATGTACCTAGCTTCTATGATGAAGGCATTGAATATTTCAGCCATATTGTTGTCCACCGAATCACACTTGGCATGTGGTTTGAAGAAAGCTCTACAAAAATGCTCCACCCCTTTTCTTTCAAGCACCCCCCAAGCTTGTGGGTCAAGATCATATAGGTTTTTTGCATTCTTCTTCATCTCAATCTCTGTTGTTGACTTAGCAACCCTCCAGAACAGTTTTTTGTACATCTCACCCCTAAATGTCCTCCTTAGGTTGGCATACACATGCCTAGCACACAACCTATGCTCACATCTTGGTAAAATCCTTGCCACACTGTCTACTAGACCCTAAACCAAGCAAACCACACAATCAAACAAATACAGAAAACAGAATATTAAAATAAAAAATAAAAGCAGACTGTATTTTTAAAAAAATGAAACCTTAAGGAATGGTTTATGAGTACCTTTTGTTGATCTGAAATTATTGCCCATCCATGGCCATCCCCCATGTCAAGATCAATATGTAACTGTGAAATGAAAAGATCCCAAGTTTCCTTTGATTCTATTGAGGCAACTCCCCAAGCTAAAGGATACATTTGGTCATTTGCATCCCTCCCAACAGCTACAAACACTTGTCCTCCCCAAGGTCCTTTCAGAAAACACCCATCCAAACTCAAAACCCTCCTACATCCCTCCAAGAAACCCTTCTTCAATGGTCCAGGACATACATAAAGAAACTTGAACACATGCTGATTTGTCTCCTGATTCTCTGTTGTTTTCAGAACAACAGATGTGCCAGGGTTTTTGTCGACCAACTCCCCAAGATAGTCTCTAAGTTGGGTAAACTATTCCCTATAATCACCAACTATAGAGTCTAATGCCTTCCTTCTTGCCAGCGAATGTCATCCCAGTAAGGAGTCTACTAGGGATTGCAGGATTGTATCTAGGACACTTGGGCTTCTTCTTCCTCATGCTAAGCCTTCTCTTTCTCAACACACCATCAACCTCAACCTCACTCTCACTCTCAGGGCTGCTAGGGTTGTCAGAATCATGGTATTTTTCTTCCTCAACTCCCTCACCCTCCTCAACAACCCCTCCTTCAATCAAACTATCATCACCATCTAACACAGCATTCCTATCAGCTATTTCATTATCCCTCATATCCTTTTTTTTCTTCATGACTTGAGTCATTTCCTCATCCTCAACTTCAGAACCATCAGCATCACCATTGGGTACATAATCCTCATCCTCATCCTCATCATCATCCCCAACCTCAAACCACCAAGCATCCTCACCAACAGCATCATCACCAACATCATCACCCACTTTTTCTTTCCCCTTATCCTTACTAACATTTGGATGCTTCACATACATTCGAACAAATGGAAATTTCTCTAAAAATTCACTCAACATCCTTATCTCATCATCCCCCTTAACCTCAACAAGACTGTCCTCAAATCCTATACCACTTCCAGGCTTGCTAATGTAAAGGGTTCCAATTTTATCTTTTGTATACCCAGCATTCTCAACAAACTCAATCAGATCATCCACACATAACCTATCAGGGTCTACTTCCATTTCAGTGACCTCACTATCAATGTAAACCATATGTGGATTCGATATAAATTGCCCTCCATGAAATATTTGTAATATACCCATTCTGAAACCCTATAATACATGAAAACAAACCAAATTTCAGATATATAAACACCAATTCATCAGTAAACAGAGAGTTTGTTATCTGGGTTTCTGGGAAAATGAAGAACTTAAACCCTAGAAATTTTTTTTGGACTAATTCAACTGATAAGTACTCCATACTGATTAACAACATCAAAAACACCAACAAATACCAAACAAACACAGAATTCTGACAAAATTTCGGAATTTCGAAAATTAGGGTTTTATGAACTTACCAGGGATGAATGTGAAGCTCGCAGGCCTTCGATCAGATCCTCAACACTTCCCTGGGGTGCGATTTTGTTCCTCGAACTTGAATTTAGGGTTTGATTGAAGAAAAATTGCAGAATCACTCATGGAATTTGAAGAACCCAGACGTTGGGGAGCAGGAGCAAGAAGAAGACGTTGGCCTGGGTTTTTTTTCGAATTGGAGGGAAATAATGAGGGCCCAGTGCTTTTTTTTACAGTGTTTTAGTATAATTAGGGCTTTTTTACTTAAGTATGTTTATTTGTAAGTTTAATTTAGCTAACCACACTCAGCCATCTGATTAACCTATTACTTTAGGTTAGACCTTCTCCTCAGCCGGTTAAGGGGTAAATTAGTCCTAATCAGGTCAAATTAGTGGCAGTTTCATAACATGTTTTTGGCGGGTGGCAAATTTGCAATTTTGCAAGAGTATAGTGGCATTTTTATCCAAGCATTCCACGAGTCGCGGGTTTTTGGGTTTTAGTTTTTAAATTTTTTCCTTTTTGTTTTTGTGGTCTGGATCTTGACAAAAATGACTATTTTATCTCTTTTTTGGAAGGTGATCGCCTGTTCTAATGCACTCTTGGGTAATATAATTCTTAAATAGTTCTTGGGTGACATTCAAGTGAAATGTCATATGAAAATTCGAAAAGTCTATTTTATCTCTTTTTTTTAGTGAAACGTCGAGTTTGACCTTAGCTTGCTCTTCTTTGTTAATATGCAATTGCTATAAACTACCATCTTTAATTTGTCTTTGTCTACTTTCCTCTGTTCAATTCGATCAACTCCATCAATTTCTTCTCATATCTTCTCTTTTCCAATGGTTCGGCAGAAGACACCCACTCTAACTCACTTCGACTTCACCACCACTACCCTACTACATACGGCAGCAGCATCTTAAGCTCGCCCTCTTTCAAGTCAAAGATTTGGAGGGAGCGTGGACACCCTCTCCAACCCCAATCTAATGAATCTCCTAGTCAAGACTTCGAACAGGAGCCCACCAACCTATTCGATCACCTCCTTACAAACACCATGAAAACCATTTGCCGCCAACACTAGAAGCAGCCACAATCCAATCCAATCGAAAATCGGGTTTCAATCTCACTCCTCCCCTTTCTCTGAAGTTCGAATTCAATCACCGCCAACCCGAAAACACACACACCCCAATCTCCTGACTATTGTTCGTCGAACCCCAAAGCCATAGTCGAGAATCCCCTTTGCTACTTGCTCTGTTGTTTGCAAGATAGAAAGAGAGAGAAAGTGATTGAAGGTTTTGAGAGTTCAATTGCAAATTAACAAAGATGACGAAGAGGAGATGGAAGAATGGGTAACGGGGGAGTGACAAGAGAAACGAGGGAATGATTTTTTGTAGTAGGAGATGAGTGAAAATGGTAAGGATTTGAGTTGAATGAATTAAAGAGGAAGAGGGTGAGCAAATGAGAGAAAGAGAGATGAATGGTAGATTAAGTTAAATTAGAAAGAAAAATAAAGATATTTTCATCTTTTTAAACATATTTCATCAGATTTCATTCAAAATAGCTAGAATGTCAATCATGAGACATTTAATTAAGAATTATGTCACTCAAGTATGCATTAAAAAAAGTGGTGACATTCTAGTCAGTTTTTAAGAATGTGTCATCTCCCAACAATTTTTTGGAACATTGATGGGTTGAACTTGAATATTGAAATGGGTTATCTTCAATTACTCCCTTCGTTTCATAATAATTGTTCTTTTTTTCGAAATAATGGAAGTCATAAAAAAGGATAAAATCTGCATCATATATGTTACATTGAACAGTAAAAGAAGATAGCACAACAGCAAGAGAAGATAGTAAAACAAAACCCAACAACTAAAGAGATACAAACAATTACACCACAAATACAATTAATTCCAGACAATCACTCCAAAAAAAAAACAAATATATCTTTTTTTCTTTTGAACAACCTTCTTGAAGTGTTTCCCTACAACACGATCGTCAATTTTTTTTTTTTTACACAAATCAGGGAATCAGTTTTCATTTATCACTAATTTGTCCATCAATACATAAGAGGAAATATCTGGTGGACAAACCCCAACCCAGATTTGTTCTAGTTCTCTGGGAATAACCCTAGCAAGATAGTGAGCAGCATAATTGCCATCCCTTCTTACATTTGTCCAGGTGCAGGATCTGAACCAGTTGGTTTCCAATAAAATGTCTTCTACAATAATGCAGACTGGGGACGAATAAATTTTCTGCTGTACTATTCTTTGAAGAATTGAGGCACAATCAGATTCGAATATAGCATAATCAAACCCAAATCTTCGAGTTAGTTGCACACCCATAAGAATTGCTTCAGCTTCAGCGATCATCAAAAAAATTCACATATTAATTGTCCAAAATGTCAATTCATCACCAAAGAATTACTCCCTCCATTCCATATTAATTGTCCAAAATGTCATATTTGACTAAGAATTTCTTATAGTATATTTTATCAAAAAAATTACAAAACTATATTCTTATGATAATACTTTTCGTTATAAATCTAATGATGGTTCTTTCATTTATTAGAACATTGTATATGTTGAGAAATTAATATCGTGTCAGGACAATTAATATGGAACGGAGGGAGTATAATGTTTTAGTAAATACAGATTTCTAATTTAATTCTTTACAGAGCATTTGATATGAGGATTTTGAGAGGTGGAAATGAGAGTACATAAATTTATAATACAATTTCCATGTTTTATGCAAATTATTAAAAAAAAAATGAGAGCGCAAGAAAGGGAATAGAAACCTCCAACTCTCCTTAATCTATTAATAGAGGAGGGGGTGATAATTCACATTGAAAATTACTAATGGGAATGGTCTTCATTTAGCCTACTCAAAGACTTCAAAGTCAAAATATGTTGCATACACATGAAATACGTGCTCTAGATATTTACAAGTGAACAATCATTGTAATAGTAGTGAACAATCTAACATCTATAGTGAACGATCTAATATATGTGGGTGAACAATCATACCATCTAAAACACGTGCTCAGGATGCACCTAACAAATTGCAACTCAAAGTACTCACATCACATGCTCTCAATGTTTGAGTACCCGGGGCAAGAATGTGCCTCAAAACTCAAAAGTGCTAGAGAAAGTGAAGGCTCGAAAGTTCTCCATACATCACACAGATTGCACACACCAAAATGCTATGGTAAAAACCAAAAAGGGCACATAATTGTGCTTGCAACAGCAGGGCTTGGGCTTTATCTTTTCGGTGGTATACAGAATTTAGGTAAAGTAAAGCGAAGGTCAGTTTGAGTAGGTTTGGATGGATTTAAGTAAAAGCACATAAAAGTTGATAGATAATGACTTAAATAGTAAGATAGAAAAAGTAGAATTGAGTAGGAATAAGTAAAGTTAGGTTATGGGTGGTCTACAGTACAGATAACAGGGCCTAAATTGCAACATCCTTGAACCAGGTCCCAGAGAATGATACCAAAACCAATATGGGATTCAAAGCGACATCATTGCAGGCTGCAGCTGCTCACGCTGGGCAGCGACTGCACACTTTTCCTCACAATCTGATGACAATGTCATTACAGTTTTCGGTTGCATCAAGGACACGCAGAAAACTGTTGGTATCACAATCCACAATCATCATGACAAGTGATAAAAAGCGGGGAATTAGCATGATCATTCTTCCATTGCATCACCGCCCTCAATGAAATCGACCTTCTCCTTCAATTTGATCACCTTGGTCATCAGGACCTCTGCGGAAACAATACCATCAAGAATGGATTTAGTTAGCTATAGCAAATATAGGCAGACACAAAATCAGCCTCTCCATGAACTAGGGGGAATACTGCCTACATCTAGATCCTCTAGACTGCGTTCAAACGTATTTTCCTTGAGATTTTATTGTTATTGTTTATATAGGCAAACACAAGTTCGGTAGAGCATTAGAGCCCGTCATTTTTTGATTTTTACCAGAAACAATTGTCCAGGTAACACAAAAAGAAAGTGTAACTGCTCAGAAAACATGCTTCTTCTCTTGAACATTCTTCATGGGCTGAGAGCTTGAGACAGATATTTGTGTTCTTTTGAAGGGTAAGGTTGGGTAAAGTTTGGTAGGAAAAGTTCTAGACTTCTAGGAAGGCGTGAAGCATTTTTGAAAGGGTTGGATAGTTTCGGTTATGTATAATATGAGTATGGTTATACAAGTTTGTAGAATATAGAATTTGTATTTCAGGGAGGATATATAAATTTAGGTAAGGTTGGAAAAAATGGGTATAAACTGGTTGTTAACCCACAAAAGAACATGTAGCTCATGAATCATTGAAATCAATAAAAGATCAGCAACCAGCAAAATGTTCAAAGCAAATACCAGGCAATGAAAAATCAGGAAAATACATCTAAGATTTGGCAAGTGAGCAAAGAACTAGGAATTGTCATGGTTTAGAATTTGATGAAGTTATTTACCTGTAGGCTTGGAAAATGAGTATCCCTTTTCATGCGTGTAAGTACGAGGGTTTGGCAGAACATGATTCCTGAGGTACTCAACGTTGCCCTGCACAAGCCGAAAATAACATCACATCAAGGAATTTGTACAATGGTAGTTGTGTACATGACAATGAGAATAAGAATCTGATTGAGATTGAGGAGAATATATAACCTTAGTTATGACACACACATCCACGTTGCTTCCACTTCCCAAGTCATTGAAAATACCAGAAGAGATTGCTTCACACACCAAGTTAATTCCCTCTTCCCTCTGGAAGGATAAGAACAAAAAAAAAAGGCAATTTTCAGATTCTCATTCAATCATAAGCTTCAGAACCGAGTTCTGCCAGCAAACCAGAGACGAGTTCTAATGAGATCATCAAAGAGAAAGCAGTCTTACAGTGAGCCCTTCACGATATTTTGACTCAAAAACAGCCATTGCCGCAAGCGAACCAGAGCCCATAGTTGCAAAAGGGAGAGTGTCTGTTGATCCATGGGGGTAAATCTGTGCAATGACAATCACGTGTTCAGTCAATATACAAAGTTGTGCACTCAAGCGGTTACATTGTAATAGCTGAGCTGGCACTTACAGTGTGCAAATGGGGTCCAGTAACATCAACTCCACCGAGCACCAGTGCTGCTGAGACATAACCTTGATAACTGAACCACAGACCCAAAAGCAAATAAAAGGGATCACACTCGGGCAAATTTTAAGAGCTGGTTGTGCTATATCATATAATTTATTAGTCAGACATTAGATATCTTACTTGAAAAGATGGGACTTCAAAAGGGTGAGAGCTGTCACAACCCTCGATTCACGACCAGTATGGTATCTGTGAAGCTTCAGTTGTGAACTCACCATATCTACATAAAGCAAGAGAGGATTGGCACAGCAGCCATGAATTAGAATATTCAAACTGGTCGTTTTATATCGTCTGACAAGCACCAACTATCAGTTATTCAACTCAAGCATGGATAAGGGAAACCTATTTTTACACAAGCCTATCCCTGACAAGTGACAAGTAAAGAGGTAGTCCCCAAAGACCAACAGTAGGGATTTTTTTTTACACGAATTTAAAAGTACTAAATTAGAAGCAGACAAATTCAAGTTTACCAGTTACAACGGACACAGCTATTGGCATTATCACTCAAAGAAAATAAAATTCAAGTTTACCAGTTACTGCCTCTGTATCAGCAGCAGTCCCCGCCCCACAGCAGTAAATGTTTGGTGCCATGTAATGAATTTTTTCACAATTCTTATCAGCAACTATCGGACCCTCGGTGGCTCTTGTATCAGCTCCAAGAACAACTCCATCCTACAATCAATTGACAACACATTGTTAAAATCTAACTACCATAAGTACTAGACTGAAGAATGCAACTCAAAAAAGACAAACTAATTTAGATTGTCAAAGCCTAATGACAAAAGGGTATACCTGTCAACTATCTAGGTAATCCCTAGATAACTATTCATTCTTGAATACAATATCTGACACAAAAATACACATGTACATTCCCCTTAACCAGCTAATGTTAGGAATCACTACACAGAAAGAAGCCTTCTAGAAATAAGACGGAACAAACTGCAACAACATTTGATTTTCAAGATTTTTCTGAGTGTAAACTGTTCCAACAGTTTATAATTTTATCAAATTAGAGGCTATTTTTAAAGCAGCGCTATGGATCACATGTTCAGTAAAGTAATGTTTTTTAAAGTACTGCTAGGGATCAAACACTCAATAAGCAACCACAGTATGACAGTAGACTTTTTGGAAGACTTACATTCACTTTACATTCAAATGGCAGATGTTTCCCCAGTCAGTCATAGTAATATGTGCTTTCCCAAAAGAAATATCAAAAAATAGGACTTGGGCTGAAATTTAGAGTTTCGGCTTACAATGGTTCCTTTACAACAAAAGCTTCAAACAAGGCTATCCTACATTCTATGCTCTAAAGCATCACTGGTTGAATAAATTCCTATGCTTGGCTGCATATTCAACAATTTTCCAAGTAAAGCCTCCAACCCCACCTCCTCAACAGTACAATAGCTCACTTCACTCTATGTATGTTCATGGAAAACACAGCCACATCACACATTTCAGTTAGGGTGAACTCCGATTGCATCTTAACAGCATCAAAGCCTTCATTGTTTCTTATAGAAAACATAAGTAAGAAAAATGCATCAGACAATCCGAACTTTATACCCCCAAAAACAGGAATTCTCCAAACAATAATAGATGAATTTTATTGTATTCAGTTGTGTTAACCACGCAATAGCTACTAGTCCCTACTTTGAGAAATAACTAAAAACCCCAATGCAAAACAATCCAATTCCAACAAATCCTCACAGATAATCCCCATCTGAAATTCCCTTTTTCCCCTACTCTAAAATACTTTCACCATACAAGTCTACAATCCCACTCGTAGATGTAGAAGATTTACTCGATTGATGATTACAAACCCTAATCAAAGAAATTCAAGAGCAACATCCACAAAAAAAAAGACTCTTTTTCATTAAGCAGAATCTATAAAAAAAAAAAAACAAGTATTATGAAAATCAATGAATCATCGACTGTAAAAAGTTGAGAGAGAGAGAAAAATAAATCCAAATCCAAATGTACCTGAAAAATAAGACCGACGATTGTGGTACCCGTTTTTAAGAAAGAAGGGCCCTTCAGACCCTTTTTCATCAGCATTTCATTCCTCTTGCACAAATCGAAGCTAAATCCACCCTTTTGGGGAAGTTCAATTGTCGAGTTTGTCATCTTTTCTGAATATTTCAAGCAATCTAAAACCCTAAAAAAGAAAATTGAAAAGAAACAAATGTCCATTCAAATCATCAAATCACAAGTAAATAAGTTTCAACTATTTTACCAGCTGGCTTTCTCACGATTTTCTTGTCTATAGATTGGTAAGGCAATATAACAGGCAATCATTCCCCAACAGAATGTTGGCCACATGCAGCAAAATAGTCTTGAGATTATAATACCAATAGTAATCAGTTAATGACTAGGACAAATTTAGACCCCATCTTCATATTTGCTCTAATGAACTTGGATTTAGCAATAATAAGGTGAAATTCTACATCAAGTATGTGGTTTAGCAGTCCTATCTTCTTCTGCAAAACACTAATACTTCTAGTTGAATAGTTGTCCACAACTTGTTCCAATTATATGCAACATTTGATTCACTTATGGACACAACATATATGATAGAATATGAAAGAAAGCAAACATTAGGCACAAGGAGGTCATGAATCTTTCTTCATGTTAGGTTTCGTTTTCCATTTTCCTGGCTCAAGTTAATCACACAACTCACTTCCTCTCCCTCCCATGTCTACCCTAACCCTACGACGCGAGTATCCCGAGCACCACCTCTCTGTCACTAACTCATCCGCCGATGCCTCACAGCTGCCATTGCCGTCAAGCAAGATATCCTCTTTCTCATCATTTTCCAGGAAAATGGAAAATGTACAAACAATTGAAAATTCATTTTCAAGGAAAATCATTTTACAAGGAAAACTATTTTTGTAGAAGGATTATTGGATGATAATTTTCTTGGACTCTAATACACGAACTTTTTGAGGTATTGGACAATAATACTCACTCGATTTATTTTATTTTTTCCAAAAATATAGTCTTCCTACTTATGTGTACTTTCAAGTTTTTCTGTTTAAGAAAAATAGAAAACACCTCAAAGTAGGACAGCAACCACAACCCACAAGCTGAATTGAGCGAGAGCGTTATTGTCAGATACCTCAAAGTCAAAGTTCAGAAAAGAAAAAAAAAGTTCAAAATTTACATTATTGTCCAAAGTTCAGTGTATTATAATCCAATAATCCTTTGTAGAAAATGGTTGTTCTTTGTACCAAACACACCCTAAATGAATATTCCTCCATCCTCACTACATGCATCACAGATAAACACATCGAAAACACCAGTCCTCAAATTGAGTTAACACGCACTGAATAAAACGCATTTCTGTAGACGTGAACACTAGCATCAATTCAGGACATAGAGAACAAGCATTGATATCTCCAAATAATAATGCGAACTGTACAAAGAGATCCTCGAAAGCAAACACTGCTGATTTTCGTATCGCGTTGAAACTTCAGAACCGATTTCAGTTACTATTTAGTACTCAACCAATTGGACTAATTAGTGAAATTACCAACACTAACTAATCTATTTGACAAATTTTCTGTTTAAGCATCAGACTGAATCGATCAAGAACAACGAAATCAAATCTAACAGGAAGAGGTAGAGATGTGAGAGATCGGAGACGGAAAAGAGACTTACCGGCGACCGTAGATCAGCAGAGAAGCGACGACGGTGATGCAGCTCTTACAATAGAGAAGCTAAATTATGGGGAAAACTGAAAAGCTCTGTCGAACTAGAATACACACTTTAGTCACTTTACATAGGGAGGGAAGGATGGTAAAGTTTTGTTTGTGGGAGATTTTTTTTTTCTTTTTTTTTACCAGAAAGTGGAGAATTAATTAATTAATTAAGGAGAATTATAAAAGAAGAGGTTAGTGAGAGAATTATAATATCGATAGTTCAAAAGATTCTTTTTTTTCTTTTTCTGATAGAGTAAAGTAAAATATTTATATTAAATTATTTCTTTTTTTTTAATGGAGTGATAGGTAACTAACAACTTTAAAATTTTGGATAAATTAGAATTAGTCGTTCTGAATTATAAAATTAATCGATAACATTTTCATATCTTACCCATCCATATTACGAAATTCAAGAATAGTTTCTTTTTCCCCAAGCAACCCCTCTTACATTAGTCGGTCATTATATATATTAAGAATAGTTTCTTTTTTCCCAAGCTATCCCTTAACCAATTGGACCGATATCATATGAATGACTAGATTGAGAACAATTGATTCTCCCACATTTTGTTATTTTACAGCGACCCCCACCTCCATCGCCACCACCCTATTAGCCATAACCATCCTGCTAGATCAAGTTTCTGACCAGAGCACAGTCGTCATCTAGAGGTTCGATTGTGGTTGCAAGACTACAATACAACATGGTCCCATAGACTGATATTTATTTGAACTGCTTTATCAAATTTGGCTTAACTGCTTTCTATATCAAATGAGCTACATGTTGCTAGACTTGGACCATGAAAATATATGGTCCCAAGTCCTTTATGTAAATTCTCCTCATTCCTTATTTTCCAATATTCATGAGGTCATGCAAAAGTTGTTAAATAAGGGAGTTCTCAAAATACAGCCATCCAGGTACATTATTGGCTGTATAGTTCTGAAAAATTTAAAATTTCAATTGTAAAAATTTAGGTTTTTAATCGGCTACTGAGCTAGTAAAACCAAGGACCATTTCATTGTTAATTACTCGTAGTTATTTTGTCTCCGTACATTGTTCATAATTTCTGCTAACAGAATTCATCACAAATCTTTGTTTTCAGAATCATTCCTCCAATAATTCACTTTGTTCAATAATCCAATTTGGTAAAGGTAAATTAACGTTCAAACATGGTCCAACTTAGCCAACTTCAAGCATACTGCAACCAATTGATGCCCTACCGCACCCTTATACAAAAGAGGGAGAACAAGATGCGATGAGTTCTCGAGTAATGGCTCATTTTGTTGATCATTGTCTGCATTTCGAATGTTACCACAACTTTGCTTGAGCCCATTTCAAACAACTCTGCTTGACGTCTGCTCTTTTCAACTTATCATATGTTGAATGTTGATCATAAATGCTTACTATAAGTACTTTTAATAAGTTCGAAAGAACAACCCTAAATCAACCATCAGTAAAAAGCCACCATGGATGATCATCGATGCATCAAAAGAAGTTGGGGTAGGGGAGGCAAGAACAAGGGGGGAAGCCACAATCAGGCACAAATGAGAATATATTACAAAATTTCATCACTAGTTTCTGAAAACTATAGGTTATAAACATTGACAAAACTGAAATAGTCACTGATCAGTTTGCATACCTTCACATAGATTAGCTGATCGCGTTCTTCCCCAATCCTAATATGCTGTGTCAAACCTAGCTATAAAAATGTAAGCGGGGCAGAACCGAGGAGGATGAACAATACAAGGAGGAACACTTCTTCGTGAAGTCAGAAAGGAGGGTATGGGGGGGAATGAACCTTTTTAAAAGAAGAAAAGATAAACAAAGACAGCTAAAACCCTAAGCCTGCAACTCATATTTTGCACTTAAAAAGTCTGATGAAAGAAAAAGGAAAAAAGATCCCGACTTGTAACAAGGCCTACCTGGATCAACTAGCAATGGAGAACCCGATCAAGGGATCGAAAAAAATTGGTTTCAGATAAGATAAGATAAGATCAGAAGTTGGTCTTGTCCTTGGAAAAGCTGCACAAAAATTGAAGAATAGAGGACCTGGGGTTATCCAAACCTCCTGCATTTTTCGTCTCAAACACTCCTTTCATAATACGCGTATACAGCCTTTCGAGCTGTGGGATTCCATACCCTTCGGTGTGTACCAAGAATTGCTGCTTGATTTCTTCAACTTCGGTGCTGCTGCTGCTGCATGAATCGGCATCTGCCATGGTAGTGTCGTCTTTTGGACTGTTTCCCCTAACGTTGTTTTCCTGAGCTTCTGTGGGGTCGTTGTGTTCGTTGCAGTTTGCTGACAAGCTCTCTGGTGCCTCCTCTGTTGTAGAGTTTGCCTGAGGGTTTGGTTCTTCAGTCGAAGATGGAGGGACGGATTCTTGATGTCTCGATTTGTCTTCAGTTATCGGACCTGATGGTCATCAGGTGAAGAACCAAGTTAAGGGAATATGTTTCAGTCAAATGCAGTATGCAGCAGAAAAAGTTGAGACAATTAGGAAAGCATTTTGAATATTATCTTTTGCTATGGATTTTGATGGATGAGAGTAAAACGTAGATGCCCCTCCTCAAATGTTTGTAATTTGTAGTGCTTAGTGACGAAGAGGGTAGCCAATGCCCTTCAAAACCACCCCAAAAAAGAAACCTCACAAAGAAAAGACGAAAATAAAATAAAAACCAAAAAGGAACTTAATGAATTGGCCTATTTATACTAATCTCAAAGGCAAATTTAGAATGTTGCAAAGACATCATTTTTTTTTTTTGGGGGGGGGGGGGGGTTTGCCATTTGGCACATCTTTTGGAAGTGAGGCAGTGGGTACAACCACACAAGGCACATTCTTGCCATAACACAAACGTTCCAATTGATTTAGTTCTGTCACATGAAGCTTGCTGTAAGCCATAACATTCAGCAACAGAAACATCACATATCATGACAAGTTGCACAACACAGAACATGAATTTTCTTATCTCGACATGTAAAGTATAGACCACTAATCACCACACACAGCAACTGCACAGCAGAATCCAATCCCACTATAATGTACTATACAGACAACATATAATATCAAATATCAGATTTCCAAAGTGATTAACTGCCTAGGAAGTAAGTTTCGCAATTTCAGACGGTAACTAGTACACTATGAGATGGGGACAATTTGTTGAGAGATTAAGGGTTTGGGACATTAGTCTCGTAACAATCCTTCTTTGTTAGGAAGTGTCCATGTATGCCAAAGAGCAAATACCATCAGTCAGTGTTATTGAACTCTTCCAACTGCTTGTACGACATCACTAAATACAGAGTGAAAGGGAGAGAAGAGACAATTGTACCTGAGGGAGCAGCATCAACATTCTTCTTTGACCGTCTTAACGCTTCATAACTCTGATCCACATTGACATCTGGCTGAACGTTACGAAGTCTAGCACTAGCCCTAGTCACAGATATTTGCTGAACAACAGGAGTTTGCTGAAGAGTAGAGTCTACATAATCAGCAGGCATCTGACTGGGACCTCCCTGAGCTGCAATCTTGTCGCAAAATGCAACAAGTGCAGGATCCATCTGAGCAAGCATCCCATGCACCTAAAGAAAATGAACATTGAAATACAGTTAAGAACCGATCGATAAGCACTGAAGGAAAATATACGAATACCAAAAAAACAGTGAACATATTTGAGGGAGAGATCAACAGTACACACCGCATCTCGAAGCTCGTGTGCTCTGCTCACAATACGAGCTCCATTGTAATCATCTCCATTATAAGCCTGATAAGCATAAGAAAATATATGTGGTTGGTAGCAGCAATAAATTAAGTTTAAACACATGCAGCTCATGAATCCCCACCATTAACAGCTGGCCTATTCCATATTGCCATTAGAATTCATAAATTTATTAATAGCTTTTGACTTCAACATATAGGAAAACATGAGAAGACAACAGGTTAACACCCCTTGGTACACTTTTGATGATACTGAGGAGTCAATACCATACCACCATTAAGGATAGTTGGACCTTCTCCTTTTTTTTTTTTGCTGTGATTGGTTGGGGATGTTTTGGGGGGGGGGGGGGTGGGGTTGACAGATTGATCATCTAGAGGGACAATACTGAGGCATTGGTCTTCACAAATAAGAAAATTACTCCCAATGAGAAAAGCTGTTAACAACAGCACCATATGCATCATCCAAAACAGAACCAATGTCAAGCATCATAGTTTTCACACCTTTGCATTGCTTAGAATCAGATCAACATCCTGCAGAAAGGCAACACATGTTATGTAATGCCCAGAGTCCACACGCTGAAGCAGTGTAGCAACATCCATAGGATTCTGGATTATCGAGCGATAGTTTGGGGCGTCTTCGTCGCTGACAGGATAATGGAAAGCGGTGAAACGCTTGTCATACAAAACCCTGCAAAATTGGCATAATTGATTAGAAATGGGCATTTGTCAGTACAGAAACACAATAAAAGATATCCTCTTGCGCTAAATTTCAGACACTGTAAATCTCAACTAAGGACATTTTATAAAAGTAGAGCACCAGTTAACATTGCACTCTGCAGTGACAGTTTTGGGGAAAGAACCTCTGCTCTTCTAACCACCCCAATCGTCCAACCCCAAAGGGTGGGGATGTATGGTCTCTCTCCCAAGAAGTTAGAAAACCAAAAACAAATATAAGAAAGCCATGCAATGGATCACTCTATATTGAAAAGTCGCATCGAAAGCCATGCAATGGATCACTCTATATTGAAAAGCCGCATCCAGACAAAAGGAAATTCTCACCGATTGCATACATCTCTAAGGCACATCCGCAATCGGCGAAGTGCATGTTGTTCAGCTTCTACCTTCGCTTTTAATTCTGACATCTTTGGTCCACTTGCTACCTTTGGAGCTTTGGGCAGCTCTGGAACTGCTGTTGGTTTATGAGGTTTTTTCAACACAGCCTCAGATTGAACTGATAAAGAAGCTTCTATTAACCGATCAAAAAATAAAGACCTATCTTCAACTGTTGGTTCATCTACTTTGTAGCTGGCCATGAAAATAAAAGATGAACAGAAAAGGTTAATTTATGTCCAAACTAAGAAAGAAGACACTAGAGAAAGCCTTGCATACACAACAGAATATAAAATGAGAAACTGGATGTGTTCATAAGTTTTGGCACATCACGATTTGTAATTTTAGGAAAAACTATAATTCATACGAGTAAGGTAATTAAGTCCATTGCAAAAAGACAAAACTGCATACTTGAAAACTCTCATGGCATAAACATAATTGACATTAGGATTGATTATAACTACAATAATCGACATTAAGTAATAACTGTCCCATAACCCCAGCTTTTTTTTTCTTTTTTGGCGTGAGAGTCCACCGGCGCACTTCATTCACAGGTAGCATGGATTCAAAAGGTGGTTTCAATCACGGAACAGCAAATTACTCAAACATGCCAATTGTGTTCCATATTATAGTTATCATAGGGTGAAGATGCAGTTCGCCCATCCTAGAAACCTACCTGATTTGAGCATACTGCTTATCCACCCATCCCCTGCCCCCTTTTTTCCTTTTAATAATGTCCTAGTCATTCCTTTTAGCCAAATCTCTCAATCAGTCAAATTCAATTGAGACAGAACAGACATATCTGTAACAGTAATCTCCTTGACTGTCCTACACCTCAAAACATTAAAATGTTTTTATCTATAAGGAAGGCTTACCTCCTCCCACTTCCCTTGCAAGTTGCAGGCAGACCAAGTTAGTGAGTTGAGTTCTACGTTTGGGGATCCTTATTTATTCTTCTTGTTTTCCCTTTTTGTTTTTGACTAGGATTCCAATCAGTTATGCTTTATGTTCAATTAATCTTTTTTTGTATAATATTTCTCAAGTTACTAAGATGTTTCTTTCCATTAAAATGTCCTTCCATATAGAAAATGCTAAATGGTTTTCCAAGCCATACCCATACATTCACATTTATTCACCAAAGATCACAATTACTGCAAGTTCAAAACCTAATTCAGTACACTACTAGGTAATTCATGTAATGTATCAAAAGGTAACAGGCATAAATCCTGAAAGCAAGATAGACATGTTTATTGGATACATCAAGATTCGAAGTACAATCTCTTGGAGATTATCAACTCTTAATATGAATGAACAATCGGCCACTCTTTCAAGTGATGACTTCAACAAAGGAAAGTTGCAAAGGATGGATGGGAAAAAAATCCTGAACCCGAACTATATCATGCCCAACTTTAATAGGCAAACCAGAAATGATCTATCACAAAAACTACCAACAGCCAGCCTAAAACCGAAGTAAATTAGCTAATAGAATGATGGGAACGTCCAATCCTGAGACGAATTGAAGCAGAAAACCTTTTAGGTTTTAATCTCTCACAAAAAAAACAGAAGTATTTGATCTTATGAGCATATTGGAACTTTTACTAACTAAAGCAAAGTAGAATGAAAACACAAGTTGATAGTTGGCAATAAACATACATGCACTGTTCAGTAAATATTTGATATCGCCCATCCATATCAGCGGGCAGACCAGATGATGTTGCAAGCAACAATATAGGAAACTCAGAGGGCAATTCCTCCAAGAGGGTGACTAGAACAGCTCTGAGTTGTTCATGTGCCTGAAATACAATACTGAACTATATCAAGAAACAGCATTGGGACAACAAAAAGAGAAAGAAAAGAAAAGAGGGGGACAACAGCAACAAAGTGTGAGCTTAAATTTTCCCACCAAAGTTCTAAATTAGGCAAATAAAGTACAGATGGTGTGAGCTTACATTTTCCCACCAAAGATCTAAATTAGGCAAATAAAGTATAGATGGTGTTGTCCTCCGTGCTTCACCAAAAATATGTACCAAAGCCTCCTCAGGCATCTTTGCACTGGGATCTGAAAGCAGTGATGCAAGCCCAAGAGAATGGACGGGGAACTTCTCCAGCTCATGTAAAATAGCAGGCCCCAGAAGATCCTGCAGAACTAAAGAAGTGAGTATAACTCAGTATTGCATTCTTATATTACCCAAGATTAAGCTACTCTCAAATGTTAAAGAGAATTACCAGCCCGACACCTTCATTGCCACATAGCAGAAACCGAGGTCTATAAACAAGTGGAAGAGCTGAACCGTAGGTAAGCATTGACAATTTTGTCAACTCAGATGACACAGCAGCAGCAGGGAAAATATCTGATATGTGTGCCATGGCCTTTTGGAAGTGTCTATGTAAGCATGGTGCAACAAGAGGTGACAAGGGTCTGGAATGAACAACGGAGCCTCTGTGTGCAGCAGGAGTTATTGTTGACATGGCATCAAAAAAGTGATATTTTTCTACCCTAACGGACTCAACATCTATCACAAATTTGTCATCACTAGTGTACACCTGAGGATACTTTTCACGGAAGGCACGAATGGCAGCTTCAGTGCATAGCGCTTTCAAATCAGCACCACAATATCCCACGCAACTAGCTGCAAGTTCCATCCTTAATTCCTTAGATGGAGGATGCTTCCATTTACGAGTGTGTATATCTATTATTTCAGCTCGGGCCTCACAGCCAGGCAAGGGGAAGGTAAATTCACGATCAAAACGACCAGGTCGCCGCAAAGCCCCATCTATGGCATCAATTCTGTTAGTGGCACCAATCAGAACAACTTGTCCACGGGAATCGAGCCCATCCATCAACGCAAGCAATGTTGAAACTATAGAATTGTGTATTTGCTCTTGTTTGCTTGACCTCACAGGAGCAAGTCCGTCTATTTCATCAAAGAAAATGATGGACGGCTGATTTTTTTGGGCTTCTTCAAAAAGAAGCTTCAACTGCCGTTCCGCCTCCCCAACCCATTTGCTGAGAACATCAGCTCCCTTACGCATGTAAAAGCTCACCTTCTGACCAGCTTTTGATGCAGCACAAGCTAATGCTCGTGCAATTAGCGTTTTCCCTGTGCCTGGTGGTCCACACAACAAGACCCCTCTTGGTGGGGTTATATTATAGCTTGCAAAGAAATCTGGATATAGTAATGGGAAGAACACCATTTCTTTCAAAGCATCAATGTATTCTGATAGTCCACCTATATCATCAAAACTCACATTATCATCGACCTGCACAGGTTGAATATCTGCTCCACCCTTGGAACTGGGACCAGCAGTCTGGACTCCAGATGTCAAAGCAGTATAAGAATCAGTCTGGTGACCCCAACCAGATGCAGCAACATTTAACCCCCATGTTGTAGTACCATGCATATCCAATCCACCAAAAAGCCAAGGTGGCCCAGACCTGCTCCCACTTCGAGCCCAGGGAATGGCTGGTCCTTGGTCCATTTCATCTACAAGAAGGGAGTCATCAGAATCTTCAATCCTTGAAAAACGATGGCGTTTATGGACCCTTGTGCCACCCTTTCTAACATCCCTGTTGACTTTAGTCCCCATCCCATGATGCAGAACTCTCCGTGGAGATCTTGGTCTCTGCTTACCTTCCTCCATAGACCTACGGACTTCTGCACGGTTGCGAAGATCATAACGCCTCCGTCCACCCTGCCCTTCCTCACCCTCTTCATCATCACCATCTTCCTCTCTTTCATCCTCACCCTCTCCCTCTTCTTCACCATCTCCATCTCCCTCAGCTTCACCTTCATCATCTCCTTCACCTTCATCATCATTCTGTTCAACATCATTTCCATTTTCTAATTCATCTTGATCATCTTTTTCTTCTGAGGAGTCTTCTTCGTCAAATGCAAGAGATGGACGTCTTGCATCAGTTTTGGATTTGGAACGACGGGGACGCAGCCCTTCACGGCGTGGAGTAGAAATAGTCTCAACAACTTTTCTACGTTTAGGAGATAATAATTCACCTCGATTAGCACTGCTATCAATCCGACTTCTAGTATAATATCTTCTGGGCTTCTGCATTATGAGAAGTGAAAGGAAAATAAAGAAGGCCATGAAATATTACTCCTCCAAGATATCTCATGAACTAAGTAGCTAAAACCCCTTTAACAAATATTACAGAAAATGTGAAATTAAGCAGAGAAAAACTGCCTCGTATGCAAGTCAAACCTTACCATCAAATCCTCATCCGTTCCTGAACTATCAGTATAATCTCCCAGATTAACAGATACTCTCCTCTTTCTGGTAGAACGCCGAAGATTTGACACATCCAACTGAAAACAAGGAGCAACAGTTAAAACAATGACAAGAAGCATGATGAAACAGAAAACTCTCGCCTTATAGCGAGGTAACATGGCAACGAGCAACATAAGGAGTGCTAGAGTGTTTGAAGTTCAATAGACCAGCACAAGCAATCCCTTTCAAAGTCGTCAACCTAGTTGCTATATTAGTTGCCACAAACAAGACTGTGGCAATATAGGAACAGAACAGCAATATAGGAACATACTAGCCCAGATGTTCAAAGCTTTTTTCAACATCCCTAAACTGGTTTCACCATTCTATCTGCATCCTGACTATATGGAGGGTAAACGTGCATCTAAATAACACATTAACAGGCCTCAGTCTTTAGAGATTCACAGAAATCAAGGCATAAAAACTCATAATTATAATGATGTTAAATCATGTGCAGAGTAAGCCCAGTCCACAGTGAACTCTTCAGGGAGTTTAGCAAACCCGACCAAATTGGCGCAGGGCCATTCTACATTCATGTTACTATAGAAAGTAAGCATTACTAATCAAGGATAGCAGGTTAACAGACAACAGATCCAGTCATACAGCAATACAATTTAACACACAAGGAGTACATTCACATTGAAACTCAAGGTAACTCAGTATAGCTAGAACCTCTTCTAATGTAACACTTCTCTCTAAGTGTTCATTTTGTGTCAAGAAAATTGTATCGGATTTGGGTTCTTATGCACAAAAAGTTGTAGTTGGCCATCGCAATTCAGGCTAAAAAGCAACAAAAATCTCAACAATGTCCAAAAAAAAGAGTAATAGCCTCCAGTAGGAAGCTTTATCAAGCAACAATCAAATGAAGGTGGAACACCTACGACAACTTAATCATGTAATTTGCAAGAGACATCTTAGATCTATATTTGACAGGCTTTGGTCCCAATTGATATTTAAATGCTTGTATGCAAAAAGGGAAAAAGAGAAGGACGGCAATGAATAAAATTTAGGCAACGAGGGAAGTAGACTCAGAAAATAGCAATTCGCACAGTAATTTAGGATTTGGTATCCATTGATATTTGAAGAGGATCATTTTTCCTTTTCCAACCAATTGTTTCCCCACTACTTCATTCTTTTCCTGTTCGTTTCAGGGGAAGGGAGAAAGGTGGGGGTGGACTTTACATGAAATCCAATATCCACTTGATCTGAACCTTTGATATCTCTTGTCTCTAGCCTCAGTGTGTTTTAATCTGTCCCTATAACTAGATGAAGCAAGAATAAATGCAGACTTGCACAACCCTTTGTTCTTAAAGAAGGATTGCCTATCCTATTTAGTAATAGTTACCCGATCACATATAGTATATCTTATCACCTTAGAAAGGAAAGGAAGGTTTGGAACAAAGGATTCAGCAGGTGCATTCGTTCGGAGTAAACTTCTTGCCCCTGTCCACCTCCCTTCTGTACACTCTAAAATGATATAAAGAATGCATACAGTAAAGTCCTCATACAAGATGCCTGATTTGATAAACATTAGAAAACAGTGTTAAGATCAAGCTTGAAACTTGAAAGGATTTAGAAAGTCGAGCTGATAATAGGCAGATACTATTGACCCAACTTCGAATTTTCAGCTGAGCCTTTTTTCCAGCTTGTTTCACTCAATATAAACGCAAATCCACCACATAATTCATCCGTTACTTGCACTGTTTTCCTTTCACTTTCTTCTTATACGGTTAACCATCCCCTTCCCCTTCACCTTCTTTTTCTTTTTTTCTTTATTTCCGTTTTCCTCCCCTACGCAGCTTCCCAATATCAAACCATGTGATCACCTTTTAACGCATTCACTGTTTCTTTAAATTGAAGGAAACATTGGCAAGTTGCAAGCCTGCTTCTCACAATATTCTCTTGATATTTTTTCTTATCCTTTTCACTCCCCCCCCCCCCTTCTCTCTCTCTCTCTCTCTCTCTCTCTCTCTCTCCATACAACTTTAACTTTCGAAAATCCCAACATCAGATGAATGCATTGTGTGTCAAAGTGCTCAAGAAAAACAATACAGCACTAGCCACAATTACATGTAAAATGCCATGTGCTTCACAAAGACTAAGTACTTATTCACCCTATGACTATGAAATCAGTTGTGAGTTGCCATGCACTGGAAATTTCTTCAACAATCCCAAATTAGCAACACAAGAGAGCCACAGTACATGACATGGTGAATAGCATTGGAAAACAGCATAAACCACATTACTATACTATCTAAGCAGTTTAGCAGAACTAAAACTTCCATCGAAAGGCAAGGTGGTGATAGACTTTGCATGATAGCATCCTCCGAGACTAATAACCCATGCGTTTCTCTACTTCATATTTTCTTAAATATAAAAGTGCCCACACCACTACCCTACTGGTATCAGAGCAATCAACGACTGCATCAACCACCTATTCTTCTGCCAAGCTTGCATGTCAACAGGTTCAACTGTCAATTTACTGCTATCCTCGAAACCAAAACTCAAAAAACAGAAATTTTCAAAGCCAAGTTGATAAGTGCCAGGTGCTATCAACTGAATTTTGAACTTTCAGGAGAATGTTACTTTTTAAGGCTTGTTTCCCAATATATACACGAATTAACATTAGTCTACGATCAAACCAGCAAACTGGTACAAAAACTTTCATCAAAACGTGAGGAATGACCATCTAAACTTGCCACCATCTTCGCATAATAGCATCCTCTGACAACAATAAGCCACCTGTTGCTCTAAATTCCTAAACTTTTGTCATTTTCTTAATTATAATAATTAAAAAATACCTTTTTCACTACCCTACTGAGGTCAGTCTCAGCCTTTCAGCAACAAGCACCTGTATCACTATCACTCATCACTCATCACTCTTCCAAGCATGCATGTCAAAACCCTCAACTGTCAAATTACCGTTACACACAACATCCACATTCAAAACCCAGAAATTCCAACTATCTCCACAAATCACCAAAAACATCAAACCAACACTCCTCAAACAACACATCCAAAATCAAAGTAACTCAAACATACCCAATGGAAACACAAACCAACTCAAAACAATCCAGAAAAACATACAAAAATCAAACAGGGACACATACATTATTCAAACTCTTATTATTCGGCGTCCGAATAGCAGGCCGACTCCCAGGCTTCAACATCTTGGCAATCTGCGCAGCCGCAGTTCTAGTTTTCGACTTCTTCTTCTTCCTAAACGTAGGCGAAGAGTAGTACAACATACCTCTTCCATGTCCATACCTCGACGCAGGCCTCCTAATCCGATCACTGGTGCGAATTGCTCCACTATTCCCGCCGCTGTTCTTCGCATTGTTACTCACCAAAGCAACTCCGTTGGCATTTTCATGGCCGGATCGCTTCGGATGCATGATTCAGCCACTGTTTTGCGCCTCCAATTGCAGCTATGGAGGCCTAATCACCATGCATGAGTGGCGATTTTGGGAGGAATCGGGAAACCCTAGGGCGAAATAGGGTTAGGTTTTGCGATGTTCTAGGGTTGTTCCTGAGGTTGGGAGGGTTTAGAGAGAGAAAGAGGGGAGGAAGAAGAAGAGAGCTAGAGAGAGAAAGTGGAGAAGAAGGGGATTTTGGGAGTGAAGGAAGGAGGTTGGCTCAAGCAACAAACAAGGGAAGCTTATGAAGGTTTGTTATGATATGATATATTCATATTCATATGGAAAAAAGGGGAAGATGGTATATATATGGAGATTTTTTCCCTCCTATTATATGAAATTTGCAATATGATGTCAATTGCCATTTATTTTATTTTATTTTAAATGTTGTGAATTTGTGATGTAATCCCTGGCAAAATGATTTATGTTATTTTTTAAAAAAAAGTTGTGATTCGTTGATTTAAGATGTAAATTTTGGTAGTGATTAAGCAGAAAATTTTAGGGGATTTTACGTATTTATATTGGAAAAAAATGTGTTACACACCTTTTACGGATGATCGTGTGGTCGAAGGTTAGTCGCGCAAGCAAAAAAAAAAAAAAAAGAGTAGTGCTGTTACATCATTCTGCTTTTCTGGGTCGCGGCCCCCCACACTACGCGCGGCGGCCTTACGTGGCCGTTGAAAAAATGCCATTTAGTTTATTCAGCTAAACTTTATAATTGTTTCAATGAAATGTCAATATTAGTTTAAGGAGGGAACATATTTTTAAAAAATGGGAAGATGACGTATATGGGAAGATTTTTCCCTACTATATATGAAATTTGCAAAGTGGTGTTAATTATCATTATTTTTTTAAAATATTGTGGATTTGTGATTTAATCTCTAATAGTGGTTGACGGCAAAATGACATACGTTGTTAAGTTTTAAAAAAGTCGTGACTTGTGGATTTGTGATGTAATTTTTAATAGTGATCATGGAGAAAAATTTAAAGGATTTCATGTGTCTGTGTTGGAAAGATGACATTTAGTTTAATCAACTAAATTTTATAATTATCGACAATGAGATGTAAATATTAGTTTAGTAAGGGGAACATGATATATACGGGAAGATTTTTTCCTCATGTTGTATAAAATTTGTAAAGTGGTGTCGATTGTCATTTATTTTACTTTTTCAATGTTGTGAATTTGTGATGTAATCCCTAATAGTGATTATGGCAAAATGATGTATATTGTCATTATTTTTGAAAAATGTTGTGGTTTGTGAATTTGTGATGTGCTTTTTAATAGTGATTAAAGAGAAAATTTTAAGGAATTTTATGTATTTCTATTAAAAAGAAGAATACTTTGTCACTTGGTTCAATCAGTTAAACTTTATAACTATTGTCCATGAGAAGTCGATATTGGTTTAGCGCCGACTAGTTATATCCCCCACTTTTGAAAGAAATTTCTTTTTTATTTATTGAATTTGATGATGTGGTGGATACTTACATTCCTCGAAAAATAGGCAGGATGAGCGACCTAAAATTTGGTTTTATAGGATGATGGGGTGTATGTTATATACAATGAATGAAAAGATTGTGGATGGAAATTTTTTAAAAGTATCTTGGGCCAAATTTGGCAAGAAGGGATCAAAGCTTAATGGTCCTAAACATGCGGTTTGGAAGTGGGTCCCTAAAAATCCTACTTGTTAGCCTCTAAGGGCTATTGGATCTCACAAGCTGAGTGACGAACCTCGCGGTCCTACTGGTCCTGGTGTGTGCTATGAGCATAAGTCATTTGAAATTGTACCGGATAACCTTGCAAACTCGCATTCTCTAGTTGATTATGCCAAAAAAAAACCTTTATATAATCTCATCATTACTATTATATGTCATCCCATAGACAGTAGAGGTGCTTCTCGCCTAGGAGCGCAACATGTCTTACAGGCGATTGATGATTCTAAAGCCAGAGAGGAGGATGAGTCGATGGCTACCAACACTGGGCTTAGAGCCCCCATCAAACTTGGGGATTTTATCTTTGGAGGTCCAAAGCACAAATTATAAGAAAGAGAAAAGAAAAAAATTATGTTGAAAGCAAAATGGCAATTAGTGAGACAAATTACACAAAAGCCTATGCAATGATAGAGGGATGATAGGCAAGTGTGTAATAATTCTTCCAAGACTAATTACGAGATAGAGTTGAATGATATAGGTAACTCGGAAGAACCAAATGAGACTCATGTTGATATCGAAGGAAGAAGCACGCAGGACTGTTTTCCTTGTTGAAGATTTAGGCATTCCAATTGTTGGTGACTAAAACAAAGCGGTGAAGTACCTTAGAGAGGATGAGGCTTACTTGAAGAACCATGTTTAAAAAGCATTGTAATGTAGTATTTACTGATAGAGTTTGTGGATTAGCAATCTTCACTTAGCTATTTTGTTGTATTTTCTAATTAGTTGGTGTTCTTGCAGATTTGTGTACCTTTTGATGTAAACTCTACAACCTTAGGGAGGATGTAATTTTCCCCTGTAAAATTTGGGTGTTCTATATTTTTACTAGTGTCGAACACTTGGTTTGGGTGCAACACCAACTTAAATAGACTTTCAATTTGATCAACTTAGGAGTTTCAGTTATGGACTTGGTTAATGTTTATCTCAACGTTTATATAACATCAATGAACTCAACTCATTGGTCAGATTAGGATAAATCCACCAACCTATTAACTAAATTAGAGAAATTCATCGTAAGAGGATCACGCTTTCTAGGTAGAGTTGACTTTGTGTTTATTTATTCTCTATCTCCTTGAATTTGCAATTCAATTTTCGACACCCATAATAGTTCTATTGAAAAATAAATTCACACTTGTTCGATTGAAAATAGTATAACATGGCATAGATGTTATTTTCCATGTACGGATATTCAATATTTTTGCCGAAAATATTTTCATTTATAAAAATAGGTAAGAAAGCATGCAACATATATTTACTTTTACAAAATATTTTATTAAAATTTATTAGGGTGTCTCGAGAAAGTGTTTATATGAGTTATAAATTATAAAGTATATAAAAATCACACTATACTCTTTATGATTAATGGCTATAGATGTTTATTTTACATAATAAGTAGCTAGATATGTTTCCTTATGTTTTGTAAATGATGACAATCATTCATGATATGAGAGGGGTTGCTTATAAAACATTCCATAAAGATCTTTTGGATAAGTTACATTTAACAAATGATTTTGTCCATGGCAACATCATTGGTTATTATTTTGCTTCTACTCCTTAGAAAAATGATATAAACCAAGATGTATGTACAATTCACAATATCAAGAGATATTTTTATTACTTACACAACAACAATAATTTCTACCATAAAATTTCGCTTTTATTCAAATCCTGCCGAGATCAAACATTATAGACCAAAGACCTTTTATTTTGCATCATACTCAAAATCACTCGTTTACACCATACATATTACTTGCATTATATTCGATTTCAAATCTTTGCCAAAAGAAAAAGATTGTTTCATATATTAAACAACATAATCAATTACATAATCAAGAAAAAAAAACTGTTGAAAGAGCAAAAACATTTTCATAAGAGCTTGACTCGGCATAATTCCATAGATTTTTTGATGTTATCTAGCTTCATTTCCAATTTAAGATTATTTGTCACTTTTATTGAATGTATACACAACTGCTGATTTTCAGTGTCCAATGTCACAATAAGACATTAACAAGATTGCTCAAGTTAAATGCAAATTTTTAGAGGTAAAATTGCATATTTTACCTGGATGAGATGTTAGGGCTAAAATATTTTGAAGTATTGGTTTTGATTTTTCTTAATCAAATAAATATCCATCAACGCATTAGGAGACTAACAGGAACATGACTACATAAAAAAAGTCAAAACACGTATACCAACTTTCTCACTTGAAAAGTATATGCATAGATTCTTTCACGAAAATCATATATATATATTTGATAGACAATCCCAAAAGGGCTACATTATTGACCTCAAAGCAACACAAGGGAAGACAAATCACCAGTAGATACCCGTGCAAAATTTCGAAGTACTGGTTTTGATTTTGCTTAATCAAATAAAATTTCATCAACACATTCAAAGATTAGGAGGAACATGTACATAAAAAAAATCAAAACACGTATAGGTCAATCAACTTTCTCACTTGAAAAGTATATGTATATATTCTTTAACGATAATATATACATATTTGACAGACGATCCCAAAAGGGCTACATTATTGTCCTCAAAGCAACACAAGGGAAGACAAACCCTTTGTAGTACATCCATGTCTCTTACTTCTTGGCTTTGTAATGAATGCTAGGGTTTCACTTTTCACTTATACCACACCACAAAAAATGACCCCTCGTGAAAGAGCCAAATGAACAGGGTTTTAACAAATTGAATGGTGACAAGTAACAACTATGCTACAATACATACATGAATGAATCCTCAAACTCGGAGTTGTCCTCTTCGGAATCAGCACCCGGCTGCCCTCAAAAACTTGTCGTAGGGGCTTGCCGGTGGTAACCGGAAAGACTCGTACTCCAACGAGCAAGGATACAATGGGTTATGGCCTTGAATCGGTTCTTTCCTCGTCATAAGTGGGTCCCCTTCCAAAACTTCCGATTGCTGATAAAGACAAAATAGTAAGAGTGTTACGGTATGTTCTAGTTTAAGGTTTAACAGACACGAATCGATCAAAAGGGTAAGGATGTTTACGCATGAGTTGCAACAAGTCCAAACAAATAAGTTGAGAGCAAGTTCCATTTAGAATACGTTCAGTCAAAATAAGCTGAAAGGAAGAGGCATGGATTCTTGCTTCTATTCTAGGTATTGGTTTGGCTTCTATGACCTACATAGGTTTTGCATTAAACATAATAATAAGAAAATCAATTCTCAACATCATATCAAATAGTTTCTGGCTATGGACTCATTGCCCGATCATAAGTTCCATTTAGAATACGTTCAGTCAAAATAAGCTGAAAAGAAGAGGCATGGATTTTTGCTTCTATTCTAGGTATTGGTTTGGCTTCTACGCTTTGCATATGCTTTGCATAAAACATAGTATTAAGAAAACCGGTTCTCAACATCATACCGAATAGTTTATTGGTATGGATTCATGGACTTGGATCATAGTTATAAACCATTCATTCAACTTCACTAAAAACTACATTCACTCAACTGATTCAGGGTCTGTCCATTTCATTGGTCAGGTAAGGTATGGTAAAGTTGGGTTTTGGCAACTTTTGGTAGGTTAGGGTAGGTTTGGGTTTTGTAGGTAAATAGTTTCGGTAATTCTTGGTAAGTTTAGGTAAGTCGGGGTAGTTTCTAATTTAACCATGTTTTACCCATGAAGATCAGTCCGCTAGGACCCACGAGAGGAGATCTCAAGCAGTGTAGCAAAAGCACTTGCTATGTTTATCGTTATCTAACCAAGTTTTCTTCCTTAATCCTTATTCTTAGATCATGTCTCCCTTTTCATTTCCTTTTTTTGGAGGGCGCATGAGGAAATGTGTGATCAGAGGAGGCAGAGTGAATGAATGATCTTACCATGGGTACGACTGCAGCGATGTTCTTCTCACGATCATTGACAACAACAATTGCCTTGGTTTCCGGTTGACCCTTGAAGCTAAGGAGCACTGACATCTTTTGCTGCTTCCCCGTCACAAGAGCCTCACATTGACCTTTCGCTTGTTCATAAGATATAGGGTTTGCAGAAACAGGAAGGCTAGCCACTTGGTGTGCCGTTTCCAACACCTGTTTGTCGCATGAATTAATGGGCATGGTTAGCACTTAAGCACCCGAAAAATCACTTTGTCCATTTGAAGAAGCAATCATTTATGATTCTAACATCATCATATGCATAAACATGTAGCATGTTTTTTAGGGAGTATATAGAGAGAAGGAACCAAAGGGTTTTTGAGGAAGTTGAACAACTCACTGAATCAAGAAGCTGGTTCACACTGAGAATGTCAACAGAACCGGATGACATTGATGTTTTCCGACCAGATTGGCTTCCATTAGCGTCAGAGAAAACTTCATCCATTGATGTCGGATCAATCACCTGAGAGGAAACACGAAAGAAGTCGAAAAACAAGATCCTCGTTTGTAGCACTTCGATGGTAATAGGAGAGTTAATGCGGAGACAATAATAAGAAATCTTACATCATCAAAAGATTGATGAAGCTCTAGCTGTGCAAGCGGGGAGCATGACTGCGGTGTTTCCATGAAAAGCTGAGACCCAAAAGGATAAGACTCGTCTGGAGAAAATCCCTGTAAAAGCTGCTTCTTGATGCTCGATAACTCATCCTGGATAGTACAAGTATGAGAAATATTAAGCAAGCTTCTTCATCCAACACCCCAAAATTCCCGCCGCAAAACTGGGGTTTTTTTTTTGGGTTGGGGGGGGGGGGATATGTAGCAATCTTATAGTGAGTTTGGTTCTTTCCCTAGACAATATTTCACGGGAAAACTTATCCGGTGAAAGAATACTTGACAGTGTTTGGTTTGCATTTGAAATTATGGGGAAATCCATAGGAAAGTTTATTTAAAATGTCCACAAACTACCCACATTTATTTATTCATAAAATAGTTTTTAAGGGTATTTTGGCAAGTCTGATTACGAATAGTTCGCTTCCCCATGGGGAAGAAAAACTTTCCCAACATGAGAAAACATTGGGATCCACCAATAAAACTTTCCATTCTTATTTTGTAGCCAAACATGAGAAAGTTTGGTCAACTTGGGAAACTTGACCAGGAAAGTTGCTCGACCAAAGGCCCACTTAGAGAGACTGGTTCCGATTAACCCAAGATTTTTAAACCGTTCAGTACTTACTACTCCATAGAGAAGTAGCGTAGGTTCTAAAAGGGTTAGCTCTTACTTCCAAAACAGAACTCAGCAAATATGGTTCACCACACCTCTGAGGCATGACGAGCCTGTATTATACCGCCCGGACTGTAACCTTAAACATTATTATCTACCCGAGATAACGGGCCTCATTTCAAAAGTCTGTCCTTAGTAGTATACTAGTAAACACACAAGTTGAGGCATTCAACACTTGCATTATCAGCTCCTATTCTCCATCCTTTTTAGTTTTTACAGCATGAAAACCAACAACAATGAGCAATAAATTGCGGTTTTCCCCAACAGTTAAAGATTTAGAAGTAACGTCTACACTCAATATAGAGAAGCAAATGATTAGTGATTCACCTCTGACAATTTCTCAAACTTAGACATCAGAAGAGCTACAGCAGTTTCTTTCAACTGCTGCTCATTCGATTCTACGGCAGCGAGAGACTTCAATGCAGCAAAATCATCTTCTTCAGATGCATAGCTACCCGAACCTACAGGATTCTCAACTGCTTGAAGTCTGACATTGTCAACCAACTCAAGATAGGGATCCACCTGCGAGCACAACCGTTTTCCATAAGTATACAGTGTGAAACAATTAAAGCTTGTTAAATTTGATGGGACAAATACGATTTCCGAAAGAATAATTCTTGAGTAGGAGAAATTACAGTTGCATCTGTCAAAGACGATTTGACAATAGGGATCAGCTCCGGGAGATTGCCCGCTTTGGCTGCAAATATCAGCATGCATGATGCCAATGTGAAAAGAGACCTTCTCCTTGACGGTTGCAAGCCACCTTTAACAAGGAGATAAAAGCAAGATAAGCAGTTATATCAATTTCTAGGTCTTTAAGGAGAAAGAATATGGTTCAAAACCAAAATCAATACTCCGAAATCCAACCTATGCAGGGTATGGAGGGGGTCAGATGTAGCAGTATTACCCCTAAAATTTTCTATTTAGAGAGATTGGTTCCAACTGACCCAAGATTTAGAAATTGTTCGCTACCGACTACTCCATGGAAAAGAAGCAACAGAGGTTTAATGAGGCATTTTATGTTAGTCCATTACAATCTAAATTGAAAAAACAAACTTTTTCAACTATCCAGACTATGGGCATAAGAAAGAATACTGATGTTTTAAAATTTTCAGCCACATTCTAAATAATGAGAATGAGAACAATGGGTGACCAGCAAGTTCATTAAGATTACTAACCAAATCTGCTCGAAGTGACCGACAATGGTCCAGATTTATCACATTAAGTATTGCATTTGGAGACCACGTGCGACAATGGGAAAGGTGCTCGATCGTGATTCTGACCTTAGACCTTTCCTTTTCAAGTTACACAAAAGAAACGAGATGCTAGGAGCAGACTAAGGTTAAGAATAGAGAATAATACCTTCTTGATCCAAGGAGATGCTCCTCAGAGCAAATGCTAGCTGGAAACACCTCACCAGGACCATATGACTGGATGTCTGTCATTTCAAAAGTTGAAACTTATCAGGTTAACATGACAGCAAGAAAACCATCTTCCAGACTTAGACTGCGCAAAATATAATGAATTCCCAACTTACAATTAGAGAAAAAGAATTTATACTTCCATTATGCCATGTAAAAGTTTTCGAGTTGGCTATTAGTAATAACCTATAAGCCAAATGTAATTTCATTGGATATGCACATCCGAAAAAGATTCCAGAAATAAGTAGCCTTACCTCTATGTTTTCACATGAAGACTAGAAACAATATAATAGAGGGTAAGGCATTGAAGAAAACAAAAACATGTATGGATAAATAAGCATCAAGTTTCGACAATTTGTAGGGTTCTTTTGGGTACGGGGGACACAATCCTTACCTTAGACCGTGTAAACAGCAAAGCAATGTTGTAGGAGTGACCCATGGCCTCGAAATTCTCCGGGGTGTTTTCCGTAAATGTTGCCTGAACCCAGATGGATGAAAGCAAGAGACTAACTTGATGACTACTGAGTCTGAGGGAAGCCAGCTCCTGAAATAGTTCACAACAACAGAAGAGACTCAGCAATAAACAGTGGAGTTAAAGTTTCTTCAATCTGAACAAGACAAGGAAAAAGGGGGGAAAGATTGCAGCATAACTCGTTTCTTACCATCTTTCCATTGGTCATAGCTGTTTTAAAGCTACGTGATTTACTACGGATCCGGTTTATGCGAGATTGTTTTGCATCATTATCGAACCGTTGGTTGTCTCCCATCATAGTCATGGCCTCTGCCTTTGCTTCGGTTTCCTCTGGGATGGAGAAACTTCCACTGCTCCTCTTTGACAACCTGAGATCATCTTGCAAATTCTGCTCTTTTTGGTCCGACCATGGGCAGACCAAGGAGGGCATAAGCACAGTGGAAAAGACACGATGTGCCACAATCCGAGTTTCGTGATCTTGGTGGCCCATTGCTAAGAGCAGTTGGTGAAATAAAGCCTCGGGGAAGGTCTAGATAGTAACCAGAACAGTTAGTCAAGTATTAGACAGAATTCCGGTGGATTGCAATAAGCATTCATTACAACAAAGACGGTAACTCACCTTTTTATGATATGAGACATTTGGTAGAGAAGATATTATCTGAGAAGTTCGATAAATTGACCACATAGTTGCTCTAGCAATAACATTGCTATTAGGAATGTTTTCTAGTAGCACAACCATTATGTCGAGAATAGGGCCAACATCTCCAACCTGTCAAAGCATGTCACCAACACAAATTAGCATCCCAGAAGATAAAATAACAAATAAACCCTACAAGAAAGGAATTGGGAATATTTTTTAAAGTGATTGTGATTTCCCCATAAATATTACTCGACTCATTTCCTAATCATGCACGTGAGGATCACCCCCCCCACCCCCAACATCCCACCACACACACACAAAAAAGGCCAAACAATACAAGAAAGGATGAAAGTTCCATCAAAATTTTAAAATTTTGATCGGGAATTGCCAACATAAAGATGCTTCATTCACATAGTCACATGAAAACTATGGTTTGTCTGCATTCATATACAAGCTTTTTCTTTTTTCAATGAGTAAAGCAAGTTGGTTGTTTTCATGGGCTTCCTAAGCGTCTATTATAATCACAGTCACACCAAGTAAAGCATCGCATATTTGAAAGGGCGACGGATATGGAAAGGCAAAATCAAAACCTTATTGGACAGCTGAGAAATGCAATTTTCTAATGCCGATTGTAGATCGGCATTTAATTTCTCGGCGCCACTCCCAGCATCAGAAGCTTCAGATGAGTATTGCATGCACTTGCGTAAATGTTTCAGAAGTTCAGTCAGTGCACCAATTATGGTAACCGAGGCCTGCTTTTTCACATGCTGAGCAAGTCGTGTAATGACGTGAATGATATTGATCTGCTTCAGGGGCTGCTTGGCAACATTTTTGTGGTCCAAATGCTTCACCAAGATTGACACTATCAAATGAGAATCCTCTCCTGTTGCACATATTAATTCAGTCAACAAGAGATCAAACCCGGGAAATCCACAACAGACATGCATCATTAAACTATAACTAGGACAGTCAAAAAACTGTCTGACCCAAATAGGTGGTTCAGTCCGAAAATCGGGTACGGTCATAGATTTTTCGTCTGAATTTAACTTCAACTAATTTGACTAAAAATCCATTCAGGATATTTTCCATTTCCTATTGAATGAACCCGAATATGGGATTGTCTGAATTGAGTGATGCAGAAAATACCCGAAAAATATTGGGCATCATACATCAACTTTTCGTCTGATGTCCAATTCGTTTGGACCGGAAATTATCCAAACCCAAGTTTTTGACATCTCTAATTATAACCACACAACAAGCATCAAACTGCACCTGATTCTTCCAAAAGCAACTGCATATACATCAAGACAGAGCAAGCAAGGCCCCTTTCCAAAGACCAAGAGTCTTCAGAATCGAAGTTGTGGAAAAACGGATCGAGTACTCTACGAATAGTCGTAGCCTCCTTTGCTAAGCCCGCCATGCTATGCAAACAAACCTTGGACCAATAAGAGGGACTTCTAGAAGCATCCCTGCATAGGCACCAAATGAGATGCAACTTTCTTATAAATAAGTCGATTTCAATAGAAGGTTGAAGAGCAATGAAAACTTACAGTGGTGGTTCTAATTGTTTGCTGATGTTGGAAAAGTCTGCTGAAGGACCCTCTTCTGTGTTCCCATTCTCAGGTTTAGCATGGATATCCTCAAAATTATCCAATGTTGCTGATATGATCTATTCATGTATTGCAAAAATATGCGATTAATCGAACGGGACAATTTTGTCTCTATCTTTTCAGTTTACATTAACAATAGCACCATCCTTACCTTGTCAAATTCCATTGGGATATGTGACTGTTCACCCATAAACCGCACCTGCACAGAGAAATGCACAGAAACGTGGAAAATACCTCAGCAACAAGATCAGCAGTTCAAGAACAGATGTTAACACTGAACCAGCAGAAGGAAGTCATAATTTGACATGTTTATATTTAGATGAAACGCATACAAATGCTGGTTGATACACACCCACTAGGGTCATGTTAATCTTGGCAAATGAATGAAGCAGAAAGCAAATCAACGTGTTTAATCATACAATTTAGACCACAAAGGGTCAAAATATAAGTCCAAGGAGGGTACCATTGAAGATAGTGCTTGCAATCCAGCTGAACGAAGGCATAGACTTCTATCATCATCCCCAAGTTCTTGAGCTAGTTGGCAGAGTTTGGGAATAAGCCCTTCTATGTTGAACATATACGTGCTTTCCACCTACCAGAGTAAGGGTGTCAAATCTCTACATTGAGGGAAATCACAACAAAACAACAGTTATGCGTGTCATATTTGACCTAAGAAATTCAACAGTTCTCTTGTCTTCCACAACACGGCAAAACTCTTAAGTAGTCAGGTTTACTGGTCGGCGGATCATATCTTCAATAACTTCACTTTTTCATTGTTTACAAATTCACAAATGCATGGGGTAAGATCCAAGAAACATGTGGTAAGGTGGCGAATAATGCAGAAGTGGTTACAGGACCTGGCTCTATGAATACCCCGGTAACATTCACACAGCTACAACTGTTAACAGTAGGTTATTAGTTGTTACCTGGATATTTACAAAGTCGGAAAGGGCATTGCAACCAAGTATTTGCAATTCATCCTTGGATGTTTGCTCCAAAAGAGTCCGAATAACTCCTAACAAGCTGCATGCAAACAATGGCCTGCAAAACATAGGGGACCAATATAAATGTGCATCTATTAACTAAAAAACTCGAAATATTACATAGATGAAAGTGGCATTAATTGGCAAGAGCCTGCTGTGTTGCTATGCATAAAAGACATAAACACCTAAATTCTGTTCATTAATTAACATTCATTGGTCATGATACATGCCTTTTTTTTTACCCTTGTGTTCACGAACATCACTCAAAATAGTCTTTGTGGATACTTTCTATTCTATTCCATTTATAGTCTTTTGTGGGAAGGAGGTGGCTGTCTTTATCGATAGTTCTACGTGTTCCTCCACGCTAACACATTCTTTTATAATACTATTTTTCTATCAAAAAAGAAAAGAACAGAACTCAAACTAATCAACATAAGCATACAAGTTGAAATCATTGTCCCTTTTCTACTTTTCTTTTCTGTCAGATACACAGAAGGTTTGTCCATGTCTTTTTATTTTATTTTATTAGTAATAGAATATGTATTAAAGAAAGGACACCAAGGGGATGCCACCCATATTACAAAAAAGAAGCTTGAAAAAATACCAAAAATATAAAAAACCTCAACTTAAACCCTCTACAGCAATCTTATCCACAATTGTCAACTCTACCATGATGAAAACCTTGACACCAAGCTTGGATTAAAAAAGCGCGAGGCACAAAAAAGCGCACAGGTCCCCAAGGCGTGAAGCACAAAGCGCAGAGAACTAAAACAAGCATAGTCACGCAAGAAGAGAGGAAAAAGGGGAGGAAGTCACGCCGTCTAGGGTTTCCTCACAGCCTAGAAAGAGTTTTCCAAAATACACTACACATTTCATATTTTTTTTATGAGCTGAATAGTAAAGGCTCCATAAGGCGCACCATAAGGCGCAAAAGGCCCCGAGGGGATGAGGCGCGCACTTTTTAAAACTAAGACACCAAGTACACAATTTTCTCAAAAAAGAAAAGGTTTTAAGTCATTAAGTGTTCTAGTCTAGTCCTCAAAAATCCTAGAATTCCTTTCCTTCCAATTACACCACCAAATAGTCAATGGGATCAACTTGCACACATTAAGAACCCAACTCATCTTTGATCTCCTTCTCCACGACAATAGGCGCGGAGGGTGGAGGCTCCAACGACAACGAATAAAGTCCGCATCTGTTTTAATGGTCAAAAAACATATTTACTCTCAGTCATCATGACACCACTTACCACAAAACCATATGTCATTTGACGTCATCCAAACTCAGGTTTCCTCTCATCGCATGTTCATATGCCTAAGTAGGAATACACCTGCACTAAAATCTAGTCATTCAGGCTCAACTACAATGCCCAGCAGCAGTTATGCATGTTAAAGTGTTGCAGTATTCGGCTATTTGCCACGTCATTTTGCATGTTTTGCCAAGGTCTGGTTATATCAAGATGTTAATGCCTTTGTACTACAACTTGAAAATCAAATCAGGCAAAGGTTGAAAAGATCTCAGTGACATAGTTACAGTCATGTGATGTATCTGGCCTTTCACAGAAATTTTAATGTCATAAATAATGAGATAGTTTTAAAAAGTGCGCCCCTCGTGCGTTATAGCGTACAAAGCGTGCGCCTTGTCCCCTCCACACCTTGAGCGCCTTATAGAGCTTTTACTATTCAGCTCAAAAAAATATAAAATGTTTAGTGTTATTTTCTGAAAAAACCCCTTCTAGGCTGTGAGGAAACCACAGACCACACGACTCCCTCCCCTTCATTCTCTCTTCTCGCGCGATTGCGCTTGTTTTGTTTCTTTAGAAGAATATTTCGGCGTTCCATCTTAAGTTAAAGACGATTTGTGTGATTTTTTGTCGTATTGAGAGTTGAGTCTAATCCATTATTCGATGCCCTTTTTGAACTTATTGCGCCAAAATATAGCTTGGACAAAACTGCGCTTTGGTGCGCCTCGCATGCATGAAGCGCGCGCTTCTCTCTGCGCTTTGCGCTTCGCGCCTCGGGGACCTGTGCGCTTTTTTGCCTCTCGCCCTCTAGCGCTTTTTAATCCAGAGATACAAAAGATTGTTGCTAGAGTTCCAACCTCTTGCTCAACTAATACTATCAATATACCAGAACATGTGCACACACTGAAACAGAACCAGCCACAAGATTCGGGAAGCAAGTGAGCCTCAATCAAATAGATATTTGTAAACCTGGATGCGGTATGAATGTGTGATGACTGATGAGAGAAGAAAAGTAAAGTAAAAGATTTCACATGTCCAGGGGGAAAAAAGAGCATGTCTTCCTTCGCTTAAACGTAGAATCTCCTATTACAACAGCCGTCATCCCTTAAAAAGAAACTTTTCTATCCACCAGAATGTCCTTATCTAAATGATCAGTCATCAGTGACTAGAATATAAGATGTCTCCGAGTACAAAGGGGGAAACAAATCTAATGGTGCCACAAAGCTGGCAATGCAATAAATAAAATCTGAACTATTGGCCCCATAATTCTATTCATTCATGACTTTAGAGTGGGATGCTTGCATCTTCAAAAGCCTCATACCCATAACTTTAGAAAGAACATGACTTTGATGGAGCAGAATCATCCCAAAATGCTAGAAAGGGATCATAATATCCTTTTTATGATTATGTTTATATAGACGAACAAGGTTGGAAGAAGTTACAAGAAATATGCCACTTAAGAAGCACTTCGCTAATTTGCGTGGGATGCTTCTAGCAGTCATTTTGTACTTAATGGGCAAAGAAGGAAGCAAGACGATATAAACAGAAAAAGACGTGTGGAAATAACATCAGTGAACTAAGATTGCAGTAATCAGTTCGAAAAACAAAATATTTTAACTTACATCTGCTCCTTACATGAAGATAGGAATTTCCTATATACACACAGCACAACCTTTGCTGATCCAAAATTTTCATTCCGCAGATCCTTATAAAATCGCTGTTCTAGAAGTTCAGTTATCTGCGGGGTAAGCAAATCAAAGCGTGAAATGAACTGTGTCAGCAAATTTGTGGGTTCAACGGCATGAATATTGTATGAAAATAACTTGAAATTGGATAAACAAAGCGTTTTCACCAGTTTAGGGCCCTAATGACATTGAAAGCGATAAAGAAGAAAGATCAGTCACCAATCCAAATACCACCCCACCCCGGCATAGTTATTAAAATCCCGATCCTGATCTACGATCCTATGATTTTATATCCAAAATCCTCGATGCGATTCTACTATCTACATTTTGATCCACGATCCTACGTGGGTTAGTTCCGATCCTAACTACCCCATGGATCCCAGTTAGGATCCCGATTCTAACAACCTCTAATACACACACAAAAAGAAAATAAATATGAGAACCAGATAAGCATTCACAGGCTGCATCACATCCATTCACAAAACTTTGTTTGAAAAAGAAGTTTGGTTCTATTGGAAACAGTCAATGCATTGTTCCGCTCTACGAATATTCTTCAATACTGTATTTGTAGGATGCTTGCTGAGCATATGATCTTTGATCATATTATTAGTATATATTTATATTTTTGCTATCAAAAAAAATATTCTTCAATACTGTATTTCCAAGACCCCCATTCTACTGTGTAGAGACATTTCCACTTCGCTCATTGCAATTGAAGAAAGTTATTTACTCTAGTTTCAGTTGGTAATAAATTTATTTACTCATTAAAAAAATTAAAGAGATTGAAAAAGCATAGCCTCGGAAGAGAAAAGAAGAAAATTTCACTTAATGTAACATCCAACTAGGAAAATCTAACTCCCAATGATGTCCTCATTTGATTAACGAACGAAATCCAATCATTTATTAGAATGAGGATTAATTCTATACAAGGCTACTTTTAGCCACATTCATTCTAAAGGTCTGGACCTTCTCAACAGTATGCATTCTTATTCATTTTTCTTGAAAAGAAAACGTAGTTAAATCTATGTTTATTGATAATCATATGATATGGATGCATGCTTAGCATCCTACAAACTGAATAGTATGCACCTGCAAACCCTTGCGCTAACTTTGCAATGCTTTAACAATATCTCTCCATAGATTGCAACATTTTGCACATGATGAACCAGCTCATGCAAAACACCCATAAGGGTGCCCGAATTTCAAATAAAAAGGGTATTTAAAAGCTATCTTTTATTCCTTGAAATTATATTACAATATGTTAAACTGGTATGTTCGGCACGCATTCTACATATCAGGATAAGAAGGCTATCATCCTGAAATAGCATCCAATCTCTTTCCATTCAAAATGATCAACTACCTCCATGCTATTCCTCTGCGGTAATGACTAGATTATGTTGTCAGGATTGAATCTGACATGTAATCTTTTTCCATATCTTCAAAATCGACGTAACAGAAGGTCATAACTAATGTCATTGTACCCATCAACGAGTAGCAGAACTTACAACACTCAATCCATGTAATAGTCAAAATTCATCAAGAAACTTGAACAGGGCAAATGATGATCCCCAATCTAATGGGGCGAAAAATACCTTAGGAATTCTTAGTGGATTCTTTGAGGCATATTCACATAGCTTTCCAATCTTTCTATCATTCGGCTCAACTTCCTGCGAAATCAAAGTTCTGAAATGTCAATGTAACAGATAAAAACATCCAAGAAAAGGTAGAGAAAGAAAGTGGGACAAAAAAAGGGGGGAGGGGGAAGAAGTCCAATTAAAACCCTAAGACAGAAACTAATTAAAGCACAAGCTACCCAAGACAATGGATATCTCATTGTGTTAAAATGTCATAAATGCCCAACTTACATCAATGACTTAACTCAGAATGTTTACCAAGAACAAACAGAAAGCTAATCAACTTGATTCACCAAAACTAAAAACTAGCGAAAGTAGTAAAGCCACTTAACCAAAATCAGGCTCGTGATGACGTTCAAAGACATGGAAAATACCGAAAATTCACCTGATTTCGCGGGAAAATTTCTGCAAGGAGCTTCTTATATCTTTTAACTGGTTGTCTGGACCTTGCTCTCAATGAGGGACAGAAAATGCAGAGGTTACTGCAGGCGGGCACTACCCGTCTGGACATAACCCCCATCTTTCTGTTAAATAGATTAAAAGCCTCCTAGCCCTACAAATTAAAACCCAAATCAGATCACCACTTAGTACAAAAACCTAGATTGACCCACTTATCAGATACCATAAAAAAAAGCAAAATCTCAAACCTAGCATCGTACTTCACTGACCGAAATTAATTAAGCACAAGCTAACACAAGCAATTGAACATCTTCTTAAAATGTTACAAATTGATTAAAAGTCTCAGATCACTACAAAAACCCAGATTGACCCACTTATCAAACACCACAAAAAGGCGCAAAATCTCAGAATAACGACTCTAACTGCAGCAATTACAGCTGCGTTCTGACATATATCAAAATTCAAAAACCCATAAAGAATTCATCCAATCAGTACAACTTCAAACCAAATGAGAGCACTACAAAAACTCAGATTGACCCATTGATCGACACCACAAAAAAGAGCAAAATCTCAGAAAGAAGACTCTAAACTGCAGCAATTACAGCTGCGTTCTGACAATATATCAAAAACCCAGTAATAATTCATCCAATCAGTACAAATTCAAACCAAATGCGATCACTACAAAACCCCAGATTGACCCACTTATCAGACACCAAAAAAAAGAGCAAAATCTCAGAAAAAAGACTCTAAACTGCAGCAATTACCGCTGCGTTCTAACAATATATCAAAAACCCATAAAGAATTCATCCAATCAGTACAACTTCAAACCAAATGAGATCACTACAAAAACCCAGATTGACCCACTGATCAGACACCACAAAAAATAGCAAAATCTCAGAAAAAATACTCTAAACAGCAGCAATTACAGCCGCGTTCTAACAATATATCAAAAACCCAGCAAGAATTCATCCAATCAGTACAAATTCAAACCAAATGAGACCACGACAAAAACCCAGATTGACCCACTTATCAGACACCACAAAAAAGAGCAAAATCTCAGAAAAAAGACTCTAAACTGCAGCAATATATCAAAAACCCAGTCAGAATTCATCCAATCAGTCAACTGGGTAATCTCAGATTGCGATAAATTACCAATGCCCACATAATTCAATACCAAATTAGCACAAATTGAAGAACACCCACCTGAAAATTCGGTGACAATTAAAGGTTTTGGGATCGCTGCGAACAGATTAAGCCTATATGACTGTACAAATCACAACAATCGAAGTAAATCAAGTGAACAAGATGAAAGAAAGAATGAATATGTTCAACCCCAAAATGTCAGATGTAAATTATGAACAAACAAATAATTAAATTAAAGTAATAGTACTGAAAATGAAATTACCTGAAATTGAAGCCAGCGTGGGGGGATGGAGGCTTTCAAATCCCCCTCTGGCCTGTTCCTTTCATTTTCACATGTAATTAAAACTCGATGTGCCAGAAAACGGTTACCCAATTCAAAACCCTTGATTTTCTTCCTTTTTTTTGCTTTGTCTTAAATTAATATTTAATTAACTTTAATTACACTTTAGTACACATTAATTGATTAATTGCAATAAAAAAGACTGAAGCTTTAGTACAACAACGCCGTGTTGACCTTACCACAGAACAGAGTGACTGATGATATCAATTAACGCTTATAAAAATTTGGGTTCGAATAAATTTGGATCGCACAAATTTAGATAATGCTACAATTTGGACAAATTTTATATTTGGACTTAGTTTTATTTTAGTAGATGACTTAAACTTAGATAATTCGAAATTAGGTAAATTCGGACAATGTCTAAATTTGGATGAAAAATTCATATTCAGACCCTGTTTTATTTCTGGTCGTCCAGGTTGGACAATTCTAATGAAGCTAAATTTGAGTCGAAATCGAATCCGAATAATAAAAAAAGAGAAATTCTATATCCAAATATTCCATCGGTATCAAAATTTGGACGAAAAATCTATATCTAGACTCAATTTTTTACAGATCTGACAATTCAGATTCTGAGTCGGACAAAATTTTGTCAACTCTAAGTTATCAATTCAAATGTGATGAAAAGCAAAAATGAAGGGCTGTGATTTTATCATGTTGAAGGTGGTGGGGCCAAGTGAGCCCGTGAAATTAGGGATTTCTAGAGAGAGAAAGCCATCTTTCTCTCTCTAGATGAAGCTTGTCATGTCATAATTGCAGGACAAAATTATGGCCAACTGTTTAATTTTGACTGTGTTCTTCTTCAATGTGATGAAAAGGGACAAGGCATGGGCTAACAACCCATCATTTGAGTGGGGCAACAATGGCTACTAATCAATCCCTTAAATGTGCCAACAAAGTAATCATGTACTATTTTGAGCCCCATGTGGGAACTTGCTACTTATTAGCTTTTGGTTGTCAATTGTCATTACATTATTGCCCACTTTGGATTTCTTGCTTGGTGGTTTTTCAATCCAATACTTTAGGGTAGATCTATAATTATACTTGCCACTTGGAACCATTTCCAGATTCTTAAATAAGGATGTCTCTGTTAGGAGGTGTGAAGAGATCGGGATATTTTTAAAGCATGGGAGACTTGAAAAAATCGTGAGAGAAGTGATAAAAAAAGACCTAAAAAACCTAGGCTTAATAGAGAACATGATGTTAGATAGAACGGTTTGACGGAGTAGTATGAAGATTGTAAGGTGAGAGATGACATTGTGCTTTGAGCTTGTGTATTGGAGAACATGATATCAGATAGAGGGGTTTGGCGGACTAGTATTAAGGTCTGATGTTGTGCTTTGAGCTGATTTACTAGAGAACATGATATCAGATAGAAGGGTTTGGTGGGCATGTATTAAAGTTGTAGGATGAGGAATGATATTGCACTTTGAATTGGTTTATTGTTTTTGGTGTTTGTTTAATTTTGCTGTACAGATACGTTTTAACCGCCCTTAGTTTTATACAGCACATTACTATGTAGTTTTTTTACCTTAACAATTTTTTTTCTTTCCTTGGTCCTTTTTGGGTATTTATTTCAAATGTTTTTCAATGGAGCTTCCTTTGGATGTATTTCTTTGCTAACAACCATAAAGCCATACTTTATGCACTTATGCTCTTACACCATTGTAGTAGTTGTCCATAAGACCATAACTAGCGCTGATAAAAAGTCAGGTTCGAGTAAATTCGAGTCGGACAAATTCAAACAATGTCTAAATTCGGACGAGAATTATTATGGACCCGCTTTATTTCGGTCAAACCGCCGAAAATTCGGACGAAGCAAAATCGTTCAAACAATAGAAAAGATAAATTTTATGTCCGAATATTCATTAATATCAAAATTCAGATTTAAAATCTACGCCTGCACTCCAATTTTTCCTGACAATTCAATAATTCGTCAAGAAATTTTGCGACCGCTGACGATAACCATATGAAGTACATACTTTACTTGGACCATCTTTTAAGACAACCCTCTAATCTTTCATGTACCCATCTTTTTATCCCAATTTCCCCATTAAAAAAACCCTAATTTGCCCCCACAAATTAAAAATCATAACCTTGATCCACTCCAATCACCTAAAATTGAACAATTGTTGAATCAAAATCCATCCGATACAATTTATTCACCTCAAATTACATCAAAATTCGGTCGATCACGCAAAAATTGCCATTGGTATAATCCAATCGAAGGTTCCAACAACAAACGAAGAACCCTAAATCAATACTAATACAACAATATCTCAATCAGTAAAATCCATTCACAAAATCCCCCCAAAATTGACCTCAAAATCAAACTCTAGAATTGCAACTTATCAACGCCGGAGACATCGACGCCGGTGCGCTTGACGGAATCGAAAAGAGGGATGACGAGCTTCCGATGATGCAGCGGCCGGGAAAGTTCTTCGCCGAGATCGATCTGGACGCCGGAGACGCCGATCTCCTTCAGCCGGAACCCTAATTTCTCGCCGACGCGGGAGGCGACGCGGGCGTCCCAGAAGTGGTGAGTCCTCGGAAATCGGCTGAGTTGGGTTCGGTAATGGAGGACGAATTCCTGCTCCGACGAGGAAGCCATGGCGATGATGGATTCCGCCGGATTTGTGACCTGTGCGGTGATTTTCCGGCAGCTCAACACCAGCCGGAGCATGTGTTGGGAATTTCTCGCCGGCGACATCGAGAGAGAGAGAGAGAGAGAGAGAGAGAGAGAGAGAGAGAGGGTGATCGGTGCGGAATTTCCTCCGGCGGAAGACTCTTTCTCTTTGCGTATTTTCCCGCAATATGAACAGTTTTCAGTTTGGGTGTGGTCGAGGAAAATAAAATGAAATAAAAGGCTTGTAGGCATGTAGCATAACAAATCACAAAATTATTAGGAGGTAGTTCAATATTTGAGAAAATTATTTTTTGGTAATCAAGTTTTCAACATTAATTTCGAGATACTTTAATTTTTGAGTTAGTGTTTGCTTAATCTAATTTTTGAGAGCGTTTTTTTGAGTTAAAAAACATAAATTAGGTCAAATATTTCAATACCTCTCCAGCTGTTTGTAAAAAACAAAAATACTTTTTTAAAAATTAGGTCAAACAGACACTTAATTTAGTAAAAGCACTATATTATAATTAGGTCAAACACTTTAATTTAGTAAAATCACTTATACCATAAGTTAGGCCAAATACTTCAATATCTCACCAAAAATGACTTTTATAAAAACAGTTTGTAAGAAGCAAAAACACATTTTTAGAAACTATGTCAAACAGACACTTAGTATTTATTAGATTTTTTTGCCATTAATTTTATTAAGTGACCAAAATGCTCTTATTCTTTCCTTTGCCTAATTAATTCTTCAGGTTGACCACCGTCTGCCTCTAGGCGATTTGGCCGACCAGGTTGTCGTCGTTCTTGGTGTACGTCATCACAGACTGCCTCGAGGCCGAGGTCAATCCCCACCACCTTCTCGTTTACCACCCGCCCTTTGAAAACCTTTTGGAAACAGACAGCCGCTTGGAGTTGAGGAAGATTAAGAGCTAGTTGTTGCAGGTGTCGATGAAGCTAAGTTTTGTGGTGGTAGGGATGTTGTTGGCGGGGAATTGGATTGGTGCTGCGGAGGCTACCATGGTTGTATGGTACTTGGGTGCTACTTGGTAATGCAGAACTTGAATTGACTTATTGTGAATTGAGTAGATTGATCACTTGATGCAAGTGCAACGTCAAAGCTGGATTTGAAGCCTATAACACTATCCATCAACAATGTTCATAATGGTAATGAGGGAGTTTTAATTTTGGAATGAAAAAAGAGCTCAGAAAAATTTTTGCTTTTGAACTCCATTAATGGAGAGGGGGAAGAAAGGAAGAATAAGAGTATTTTGGTTACTTAACAAAATTGATGGTAGGCCAACACCTAATAATTACTAACCCAAAAATTAAGAGTACCATTTGCGTTTTGAAAAGTTTGGGTACCAAAATAGTTTCCCCAAATATTATGATGCTTCCGAGTAATTTTTTGATAAGAAATTAGAAATACATATTCTATAAAAAAACAGAATTTAGAAATAAATACTAAATTTTACAAAATATTAAGTGTAAATTAAACTTAGAAAGTAATATACTCCTTCCTTTCTAAATTATTTGTCATATTAAACATAATTTATATAAAAAAAATTAAAAAAACTTTCATATCATATCAATTTACTTCTTTGAAAAATGTTGAATTAAATAGTAAATAAAAAAGAAAAATGGAATAAAAATAATGGTCGCATATCAATCAACCATCAATCATGAATACAAACATAGACAATCAACAATTTGATTATACCAACATATTGGCCGTGGTGAGGCCTAATAATGTCTTCAGATAAGATGAACAAAACTTCGATTAGGCCTTGTTGTTTGTTTAGGTTTAATATAACTTTCCCAATTTATCCTAATTTATCCAAACTTATCCAAATCTAACACAATTTCCCAAAAAAATATCCACTCTAAAAACACAATTCCCCAAAAAATATTATAACTTATCCCAACCCATCCACACTTATCCAATTCAATCCCAACCTAATTATCCCAGACTGTTAGAGTGTAAAACCATTCTTGGAGCTTCAACCATAAACTTAATCTTTTGGTTGAGATGATTCCACATGGTATCAAAACTTAAGAAAACTATTCTTGGAAAGTGTTAAGAGTATAAAACCATTCTTGAAGCCTCAATCAAAAGCTTAAAATTTTGGTTGAAGCCCCAAAAATGGTTTTATAATCTACACAACCTGATCCCAATTAATCCAGAGAACAGGGCCTAAGTTGGTTACATGCACAGTCCATTGGAATGTTGGCATCGATCGTACACGTATGCTGAGCAAATATTTACGACGACCAAACTTTTCAACATTACTTGCTGAATTTTACCGTAACTTACTTAACCAGCCTTACTTTACCGAATTTTACCATGATTTTCTTATCCAACCTTACTGTACTGAATTTTACCATATTCAATGGGCTAATGTTTGCCTCCAGGTAGTTGTTCCCGAAGTTGAGCTCAAACTAAAATGATGAGCAAGCACAGAATAACAGAACAGAGCTATTCCATTCAGTACACTTTTGTTTAACTCTCCGACTATCGCCCTGATTTTGAATGGAACTCTAAATCTTACATCTACAAAAATTCCGACGTCTTAATGGCATGTACAAATGGAGCCTGTTACACTTTGTTCAAGCTTCTTTTTCTCTTCTTTTCTGGGGTGAACACAATGTAGGTGGATCATACACTTCAAATGTGGCTTCATTGATCGACTAAGATTGAGCTGCCATGGTTCGTAACTTAGCCAACAACTTGGATGCAGCCGAGTTCCTAGCTTCATTGGGAGCTGCACATATTGAACCCTCACTCGAGCACTCGAAATCAGGCCCCTTCATGGTAATACCTGCTCGGAAACCATCTGACAACAACCACACAATCATATTTCAGGACTGAAAACATATTTGTATGAATGCATGCATGCATGCATGCATGTATGTATGTATGTATGTATGTATGTATGTATGAATGCACGCACCACGTTCATAATCCAAAAAAACACCCCACAAAAGATCATACCTAGTGATGCAGATACATTGTAAGTTGGCAACGCCCAACCATTTATCTTGCATATATCATCCAACTCCTGCTTTGTAAAAACACAGGTATAAGCATATACACTTCATGGCTTTAGCTACCAAACACGAATCGTTCCCTTTTGATCATTTTATCATGTCCTGATCCCCGGCTTGAAGGGGAATGTTACGTAACCACGAAACTCAAGAATTTGGGGTGACATTCATTATATTTTTAAAGGAAAGGACTGCAAAAAAGAAAGAAAGCTGCAACACACCTGACATTGACCAGAATTGACGTGCAAATTAGCCTCGCAGAGTCTTCTCCTCTTCATAGCCGCAGGCAAGTTCAGGTTCGTATTTTGTAGACTTTCCCTGTCTTCTATTTGAAGATTGCTTCTTAGAGATGCGTTATTACAACCCTCGATGACAGTGTCGATCATTACACCCAAATTACCTTCATCACCTGCAAAGGTGAACGGGTAAAAATCCAAATCCAATAATAGAAAAGGGTTTTCATTAAAGAATCCCAATGATCAAGAACTATTAACTACCAACTATTTTATACAGAAAGCAGACGAAATATTGTAGCGAAACGATATGCAAGAACCATACCATTTAAAATTGTCTGGATGCTTCTCTCACACAATGCGAAATCATCAGATACACAGCGAAGCTGCTGAGACTGCAATATAAAGGCAAAGCTTAAGACAAACTCGATCGTTGCACTGCAAAACAAGCTTCCTAAATGGTAAGTTCTATTACGTAAAATGATTGTCTCATGATCATGAAAAAGAAAAGAATTAAAGACACCATATTTTTACATCTCGTGCAAACTAGTCCTTTGCATCGGATCATATATCCTGAATTAACTAGGTAGATGCCTGCATCTTCCAAAGTAAAAGGCCTCACTAACATAGCTTTATTCAACTTTTACATGAGTCAACGAAATGATACATGACCTGAAATAATATGCTACAAACGTTTTCAAGCAACCAATATTTCAAACATTGAAAGACCCAGCACAAGACCGTTTAAGTTCAAGATAAGAGAGTTGAACAATTGGTTAGCCGAAAAGGAAAACATGTTCAAGCAATAAAACTGATTGTCCAGTAGAATAATCAATCATAGCAAATGCAGACGTCTCAAAGTTAAGGGCATACCAAGCTCTCTCTTTTCTTAAGCAGAACCTTCAGTGCAGTTTCTGACAGTAAACGTTCCTTTGAAGCAATAGTAAGCTGCATTTTGTGAAGATGCTCTAAATTAGTATCAGAAGAAACAAGAATCGGGGTGGGGCCTTGTTCTTCATCGAGACTAGACATTGCAGTATCAGATATCTTGTTGTCTGAGGAAACCCTTTCAACATCGTGTCTATAGGAAATCGGCAAAGTATCATCCCCTTCTGCCTGCAAAGCCCATACGGGAACATTTTAGTAGAGGGCATATAATTGACTTGCACTTTTTTCGAAAGACTTTTAGACCAACAAACTCAATATGGACTATACATATAATAGCATAGAGTCGAGATTTTACGACAACGATAGCAGTTTCTGTCAATGCAGTTTGGTCAATCTCTTCCGCTAAAATCAACTGCTTCTGATTATCATCATCGTCTTGACAAACGAGACTCTTGCTTTTACCGTCAGCTTGTGAGCAAGTAGTGACAGCTTCATCACTGTCTGTATTATTTGATGAAACAGTCAGTGCACAATTCCTATCACCGTGCATAGAATTTTCAGCAGTAGCATTGCTTTTCTTGCTACCTGAGCTTATGCTAGAGTTGTTGCTCTTTTGACATCTTTTTCTTTTCGTATACACCACAGTTTGGGGACGTTCCTCTTTTTTGTCACAAGTCTTATGGTCTTCAGCCCCGTTTGTTGTTTCGGAACGTTGACAAATGTATAGCTGGTGCTCCTTCTTTAACTCACAGCAACCATCTGTATACTCCTTTTCCACAGTTTGGGGACGTTCCTCTATTTCGTGACGAGTTTTATGGTCTTCCACCCTGTTTGTTGTTTCGGAACGTTCCTTCTTCAACTCACGGCGACCATTTGTAGACTCCTTTTCCACTTTCGTGTTGTCTTCCACTTTCATTGCTGTTTCAGTCCGTGGTGGACTGTTCGTCTGGGGTTCATCCTTTAACTGACAAGGTTCAACCTTTAATTGACGGCTGCCATTTGTAACCTCCAAGACTTTTGGAACAGGCGATAAGGTGTTGTAATGTTGTTCCTCCCTTATTAGGTTAGAACTATCATTGTCTTCCACCTTCTTTGCTGACTCAGCACGTGGCGGGCTGCATTGGAGGGGTTCCTCCTTCAACTGACGGCCGCCATTGCTAACTTCCTTAGCCGCTTGAACCGGTTGTGAAATGTTTGGGAGTGGTTCCTCCTTGAAATGTGAATCATGATTTTCGACCCCATTCACTTCACCAAAATGACCTAGAGGGATTAGAGGCAGTTCCACATAGAGCTGAGGACTGCTGCAGTTGCTTTCTTCTTTTTGTACCTCGGAGTTTATTGAAATGTTTAGAAGTCCTTCTCTGACATCAAAGAAGGAAGTGAGTAACTCTATGAAGTTCAAATATCAAATCACAATCTACAATTGCAATTTATTACATGCTCATGGACAAGTTAGAAGGGACAGGTTAGAACTTTCGAGCTCATGCAAAATGAAAAATATAATCCAAGCTCAGGTATATATAATAGAGGACACTCAAAATCAACCTGTTCGATGTTTAGCTCAGGTCGTCAAAACAACCACAAAGCCTATATTTTAGTATATACACTAGTCAGGCGGTGTTCTTCTGTTATTGGTTTGGGTGTTTTCTCAGTATGATATATTCTTCTCTTTGTAAATAGCAAGAAGCTGATGCATAGAAGCTAGGCAATTTAAAGTAACCACGAAAAGGCCGGAGCAAGGAATGTGCAGCGTGATACCAATAGAACTGACAAAGAGATATACCTGGAGAGCCAATCCATCACTTTATCAACATAAGGTAGCAGGTGGAAGTATTCAACTACAGGGGTTGCTATCCAACTTCCCAACTCCTTTTTGACCAACGGTCCTTGCAAGCTGTATGAATGTTACAGGATCAAACCTTTACAACATTCTACTATCAATGAATATAATGTTGCAAAATTTTGATGAAATATCATGTGAAAACTTTCCGGTCAAAGAAAGACATTGGAAACCATGAAGCATTTAATAAGTGACGGATAAAATGGGAAGGAGGGAGTACAATTGGAGCTTTCTAACTCTCCCCTGAAGGCAAGGATGGGAAGGATGAGAATAGAGCTAAAAGGGGTCCTTGGGATTTTGATTGCAAGTCACTCCTTATCCACTTTGTTCCAGTTTTTACCTCTTCCCTCGCAGTAATTGTCTTCGCCCGCCTCCCTTTTGTTTTCAGAGGACTAGAGGAGTGGTGAATCCTTATTCTTTTCGGATATTTTGTTCCGTTGATAATTAAATTATTGAAAGTGGGGAATGAAGATGAAAGCAAAATTACAAGGAGCTGGAGCAAACCTTTCCAACGCATCATTTATAGGAACCAAGTTCATATCTTGGTTGGTTAGTGTGCACTGCATTATATATAAGCGAACAGCTGTCTTTTCCTTGCCAATTGCATATACCACATGATTCTCCAAAGTTTTGAGGTCACCCCGATCAATCCCTGTCCTCATACAAAGTAATGGATAAATTCAGCAATTATTTTGTGAGCTGAAGCTAATTCACACGAAAAAAATTTGAACAGGATACAAAAGCTAGCACTTTGAACAAACCTTGTATAAGACAGAACTAGCACAAGTAGAAGCAAAATCACACACAACTGACAATCTATATTTTGTGCCATGTGAAAGTAAACACAATGCCGTGAGAAACTTTAAGTGTTGTAGAAGGCTCATTGCCATTCTCCCATGTGAAAGTTCAGTAACCAAACATTTTTAATCCACACTTGGGATAAAAAACTGTCACCGACAACCTACATTTCCTTCATAACCATCAACCACTTTAAAACATCTTTTTATTGCAATGAAGTATCACAATGGCACACTCCATGACAAATGAACTATGAATTTCAAAACATACGCACATCTCTCAGATAAATGCGGCAGCGCAGTTACAAGGACAGGCTCAGATCTTTATGTAACCCATGCAGGATAAAGATAAATCAAGGTACATTTAGATGCATGCAGTGCATTTAGTATGAGCATGAACTTGCATATTTTAAGATGAAGCGTGAACTAAAATTTTCCATTTGTGAACAGTGCACAACCATTTGAGCAGAATAACCAAATAAATCAATCACCAACATCTATCTTTTTCAATTCAAGAATGTTTATCATACCACACGCTTCATTGACAGCTGCGTATGCAAGCTGCTGAAGGCTTGCTTCATTCACAGTTTGATTCTCTTTAGACGGCTTCTTAATAAGTCTTTTCTTTTTGTCTCCAGATCTTGACTGTGTCACAGCTTCTGAACTTTGATTAGGAACATCGGCATCTTTCTCAATCGCTGACCAAACTCCCTGTGTAACGGAACTATGGAACAAATAGCAATTTTCCTTCTTGTCATCAACTAAAAAAACTGCAACTCTATTAACAGGCCAACCGTCAATGACCGGGCTGTTTTTCGATGCATCTAAGCTTTTACATATGTCGCAGGCATTCATGATTGCTTTCTCAGTTAAAGAAATCTCTTGGTCCCCATCATCTGCCTGGGTAGTCTCCGCTTTTTGCATGGTTCTCAAGTAAGGAAGCAAACTCGGCTTCAGAGCCACAGCCATCTTGCAGAAAGATTTAAATTCCAGAAACTCCAGCCTCGGATATCGTTTTCTGTGGTAGTAGTTATAAAGCAAAACAACCGCATGCACCTATAAGAAGGATACAAAAATAGACAGAAAATCAGCATGAAACAACACATGCATTTTCTTGCTGAAAGGGGATGCTAACATTTATCGTCCTGCATTCATGCTTAATGAAGGAAATCTCGATACAATTAATGAAGTTTCCTTCGGAAAACTGTACAATGTTATCAGATCACGATTGCATCCCAAGTTGAACAACTGAATCATGTATAGAAAGCCAAACATAAAAATAAGAACTCACAACAAATCCCTTAAATGATTGCAGTATCTAGGTATGATTCTCGAGTTCCTTTTGTTCCTCTATCTTGCTGAGATACTCGAGGCTAAATAATTGAGCAGCAATGACAGATAAACCCAAGTTTCTAAAACATACACAAAAGAAATGAAATTATGATTTTAACGGTCCGTTCATTGTTTACGAAGTACGATCCTTGGATACATCAGGGAGCATCCCTGAGCACCTTTCTAAACCAACTCTTGAATCTTGATACTAATCCCATAAAACACATAATAATGTAAGGTTGCATTTATGGGGTTATTCTAGTTTCATACTGCCGAAGATCAATTTCTTCTCCCTCTCTAGATGATTTCAAGCCTAAATCCATGACATAATCTTTCAGCTTGAAGTATTGTTCTTGGTTATATACCAACACTAAAATTCACCATGACACTCTTCTATACCAACACTAAATCCATGACATAAACTGAATTTGTCTATCTTGAAACAAGGGATTGTTCTTGGTTATATCCCAACACTAAACCACTATGACATTCTTCTATACCATCATACCCAAAATCTTAATCACATTTTCCACAGCCAAGATGTTCATCCCACTTTTCATTCCTTCCTCCATCATTCAAGATGATCAACCCTGAATTACCATGCATAAACCCCACCAAGAAACCAACATATACAATCTCAACAAACAAACACAAAAATGCAGAGAAAGGACAAAGAAACTACGAACCTGCTTAGCAACAGATTGTTCTTGAGAAAGAGAAATTGCACCCCTGGAAGAAAAGGACTTGGAGGGCAACAAAGGGTCAACCAAGAAGTCCAACAGAGCCAGAATGGTGCCCTCCATTGCTGCTGCAAATGCAACCCCCAAACACATCAAAATTCAGAAAACAAATTAGGGTTTCCCCCCAAAATCAAAATCAAACCAATCCATTCAATAGAGACCCACACAAAATTGGGCAAAATTGTTTCTGTGTCTTACCCATTGAACCAAAACAAAAGTGCCCCACAACCCAGATGATGAATTTGGGTGAAAATCAAGCGAGTATGAGTGTTTGTTTGTGTGTATGCCTATGCTGATGTATAGTGTATACGTAGAATTCTGTGAGCTGAAAATGACTTCAGCGTAGAGAGTGAGTGCTTTGGGAATCGGACAGGAGTCCAATTGGTGGGCAGAATTTTAAGGCTGTTTTTTGGGGTTTTTTTCTGGGTATTTTTGGGGAGATTTTTTTCTTGTTTTGGTGGGTAAGAAAGGAAAAAAAAAAAAGAGGGCGGGAATCGAAACGAAGAATGGGTACACCGTACACTTGTCAAGAGTGCATGGATCGTTGGTCGCCATTGTTTGGATGACCAGATGGCATTCAATTCCATGCAGCAGCAGCGTAATCAATGGAATGAATTAATGCACTGGACCACGTGAGACAACCAAAAGACTCCAAATTTGGCTGTTACACTCTAAAATAGTTGCACAGGTCTCCCGTGCCTGATTAAAAATTTAGGTTTGGGTAAATTTAGGCTGACCAAATTTAGTTAATGTCGAAATTTCGGTTGAAAAATTGATGTTTGGCTTTGAGTTTTTTTTGGGTTGGATCATGTCAGACACATTTAGATGCTAAATTCAGGTCAAGAATCGGACATGGGTTTTTTTTCCTTTTTCTGGGTTGGATCGAGTTAGACAATTCAGATGGAGTTACAAACTTACAGTGCAAATAGTTGCACTGGTGAAAATTTGAGTTCGGATAAATTTAGGTCGATCAAGTTTGCTTAATGTTGAAATTTGGTGAAGAAATTGATGTTCGGATCTGGGTTTTTTCTCAATCGGATCGGGTCAGATCATTCAGGTGAAGCCGAACTCAGGTCAAGAATCAGCTTCAGACAACAGACAGAAGAGAAATATTGTGTTCGAATGTTCAATCAATTGGATCAATGTCTAAATCAGGTTTGAACCAAACTACAGTCTCGTGTTCAAATCCTAATTGTCACAGTTTTCTTAATGGAAATGGTTGCATTAGTTGTGAAGGACCCTCTTGAAATTATAATCCATCCCCCCCCCCCTTCCCCAAAAAACTCATTGACTTGTTAGACTTGCATCATGTAGATTTTAAACAGAATCGATAGGACTAATGACTATTTATTGGAAAAAAATAGAAATGTGGTAGTAATATGTGGTCAAAATACTCAATTTCCTTTCATTATATGTTCATATGTTGTGTGGTAGAATTGTACAACACCATAGTAACATTCAAATCTGATAAAAAAACCTCCAAACATCGATAAATATATTACGGTTGTTCATTTGGAAGGTGTTGCAACTGCCAATTATAACTTTTAAGAAAAGTACTAACAATTTAAGCATTATATATCGTCACTATGTCAGATCTGTAATGTCAAAAGTTTCTAATGTCAAAAATTGATACATTGATGGAGGTTTAGGCCCCGTTCTTTTGTATGTTGCGTTTGCGTTGTGTTGCGGTAGATTGCGGTGGAAATAGTAAAAAGGTAATGGGAATTTGTGATATGTTGCGGTAACTTGCGCTGCGGTTAGTTGCGTTAACGCACAAAATAACAGTGCCTTAATAAGATAAAATATGTTAAAAGGACTACAATATCAAAAGCTCTAAAGGTCAATATCAATTATTTTTTAAACAAAACCAAAAAGTAAAGATTACTAGAAACCAAAATCCTAAAAGGTGGGGTGAACATAACATTAATCCTGTTAAACATTTTGCTAGTAAACAAGTAATTTGACTTGATGTTTAATAATTGAAAGGATTGAGTGACAAATTGGTCAAACAAACCACTTTAACTTAGACATAATATTCAGAAAATAAGTGATTAAGTTATATACTCATTTGTATTCTTATTTGATTGAAGGCAGTTCATGCAATTACCTATAATATAGGTGAATACATAAAGTTTGGGAACAAAACCAAAAAGAGGGATAAAATAACAAAACACATGTAGCGTTTTTCTTTTTCCACTCCATTCCAATTCCTAGTAATGCAAGAAAACAATATTAGAATTTGAACGTCAAACTGAAGCTTCACAAACTCAACAATATTCAATCATTACGTAATCCGGTTATTTTAGGTTCGACTACATGTCATGATTCACAGTTCTTTATTTGTTTGTATAATTTTAGCTCTCGTATTTTGGGTATTCACAAACTTTTAGTGAACTTAGCTATTATTTTTCGCAATAAATATCAATGAAGAGAATTTTGGGTACTTATTCTAATAAATCTTTGGTCACCGTAAAATCATCATAAGCATGCAAAAGTGAGCTGAGTGAGAAGAAGATATAGAGAGCTAGGGCTTTTATTCTCAAAAGCAAGTAAAATGATTAGGATCAAAGACAATTAAAAGATGTCCGAATATTAAGGGAGTAAAATACATCTCCTAATCATAGTAAGGCTAAAATTAAATGGTAACCAAACCGTTTTTTTTTTCCGATTGTTGATAGTCAAAAGACTTAAAAGTTTACAGAGTAAAACAAATCGTAAAATACAACAGCAACCAACCAGCTCTAAGAGCAAAGGTAACAACCAAACAGTTATATACAACTTCCAATATGTTATAAGGGGTAAAATATATACAACTTCCAATCTGGTACTTTCTGCAAATTTTCTGCCATAATCATTGTAACGCACCGATCCTTCTCGGGCTACGGACGTTACTGGGAGTGACTTCAAAGATCGCTGGTTGGCCCTACAAATCACAGCGAGTCTCTCCAGCGTGTTTCGCCCCTGCTCATATACTACATGGGAAAACTTTCTAGGAGGTCCCATCTATCTTGAGAGCACTCCCTGCAGCCAAACACGTTTAACTGAGGAATTCCTAGCGTAAGTGGACACCGATGACAACAGTGGATATAGTGATGATGCAAAAGTAAAAAATAGCATGGCATATGACAGAAATGGCACTTGTATTCATGTTTCCAAACTCAATGAACCTGGTTCTTGCTGGGAGTTGACAGAGAAGCCCTGGAGAGAGCAGTATGAACAACGCTACTGCAACCACTATTGGTCCCCAATCAACCAACATATTTTTTTTAGTTCCTTCACTCTTAATAGGGTGTGTAAACAGGAGGAGAACAATTTGCAGAAATATGTAGAGCTGGAACTTAGGATTAGGAAGGATTTCTATGAGGGACCAGGTTAAGGTTTGAAGGTAGAGGAAAACAACCTCATGAAGGAATTTAAAAAGAAAAACACGTCATTTCCCATTTATCTAAAGTTATCCATTATTATTATCTTATTTTTACAAAGTTACCACTTCCCAACAAAAAGAACCCACCTAGACTGGTGTTAGCGTTGGCAAAAATTCGGTTTCAAGGACAGATTTAGAATATGTCAAAATTTGGTTGAGATATTTATGTTCGAACCTGATTTTATTTCGCGTCAGACAATTCAGACGAGACTAAATTCGGGTTTAAATAGGGTTTGGATAGCAGAAAAAGAGATTTTATATCCGAATATTATGTCAATTCGATCAATATTAAAATTCGTATAAAAAATCTATATTTAAATCCATTTTTTTTGGGGTCAAACAATTCAAATATTTCAGATCGGACAAAATTTTGGCAATTATATCTGATTGTATGGCTGACAATGGAGATGTAGCAATATTCTTTTTCTTCTTTTCCCCTTCTCGTTTGTCGAGCACTACTTTAGCTCATGATCAAAAGAGGGAAAGGGAAAAACACTAATCATATAATGAATCTTCACATTTCGTAGTGTATGAACGCAAAAGCTACAAAAACTAATTGTTAGTAAAGGACCGACTTTAGAGCGGAGATATGATTGACTTGTCATTTGTTGTACTTAGGCCGTGTTCTATACTGCGGTATTTTGTGGTATTTTGCGTTGAGGTGTGGTGGAATTGTGGTGGGGTGTGGTGGAATTGTGGTAGGTTATTGGTATGTGGGGTAGGTGAGAAGAGAGAATGTAAAAAGTAGAGGAGAAAAGTGAGGAGAGAAAAAAGTAATGATTTGCGGTGAAATGTGATGGGTTGTGACAAACTGCGGTACCGTGTGGCACCACAATTTGCCAACCGCAGTATAGAACACGGCCCTAATTGAGTTATGGTTGATCTTCGGTGACTATTAAAATTGTCGGAATATTGTCACGTTGCATGCCTGAGTATTATGATGGTAGACAATGTTGAGAGAATTGGAAAAAGTGTATACAGGAGAAAATTGTATAATACTCCCTCCTTCCCATATTATCTGTCACTTTAACTAACTTTCTTTTTTCTCATAATATCTGTCACCTTACAATTCCAATAACACATTAATTACTAATTTATCAAATTATACATCTTTTTCATCAACTTTTCTCTTTTATTCACCATTTTTCTTTTTTATTCACCATTTTATTCAACATTTTCTCATTTCTAAGAATGCAAATTAATGCAAATTGAAAGTTTTATTGGTTTTGTGAATCATGTCTTAAGTGACAAATAAAATGGGAAGGAGGGAGTAATATGCGTTTCTTTGACGATAAAAATAATTTATACTAACAATTTTATTTTCACATTTTCGTTTAACTTTGTTCTCTATTTAGATGGAACAATAATAACGATATTAATTTCACTCCTAATAATCAAATTTCATTTAAGTCCTTCATATATCAAATTCTATCTCACCTCATTCATCTCATTGAACCAAATAAACCCTAAATTAAGGTGATACAACACAAATGAAAAGGTTTTGGCTTTTTTTTCCCTTTTAAATCACAATGAAACAATTTTTTTTGTTCTACCCCCTCAATTTCATATTATTTTTCATCTTTAAAAATTTTACAGTCAAAATTTTACAATTTTAATCATAAATTTCTTAATATATACAATGACTAGATTTATAATAAAAAAGTTATATTCAAAGGGTATAATATTGCAAGGGATAATAAAATATTACATAAAAAGTTATAGTGATATTTAGCGCTGGAAAAATTTTATCTGATTTGAATTCCTGAATTTGTCCGACTCAGAAAAAACTGGTTTTGTTCATACTTGATTTGGATATCGACTGAATTGATCGAATATCCGGATACAATGTTTCTCTTTTTCTATTGTCGGAACTTAATTTTGACTCAAATTTAGTTCTATCTGGATTGTCCGACCTGATTTGACCCGAGAAATAATGTTCGCACATCAATTTCTCATCTGAATTTTGATGCTGAAGAAACCCGGATTTGTCGGATCCGAATTTTTGCATGCGGTAGTGATATTGGACTCCGTGATACTCAAGTGAGTAAATAATCGAGGCAGTAAATCACAATAAACGTCGTCGTTTTGTCTGAATTGAAAACAACCTAAATCTTCTTCCTCGTGAAATCTCACTAATTTCTCCATCTCTTTCCCTTTTCATCATTTTCATTGCCCGCCGATCCACCACGTCATAAGCCGAGCAACTCTTCAGATCGCCATCAGGTATGTATTGGCTGAAAACTCTGTTCATTCATGTGAACTTTGATTGCAACCTTTTCTTATTATGTTTCTTTTTCTAGGGTTACCTATCTATGTATGTTGATTATGAGTACAAGCTTCAGTGTGAATGTCCATGGCATTCAGCCCTTTTGTTTTTTCTGATTGCTTATATGCACATTTGGGTTGTGATGATGATTGATGAGGATAGTAATGCTGGTGTATAGAAGGTTCTGGGCAAGTTAGTATGTGGGCGAGCGATGTAACAAACCCACTGATACCCAGAAAAATTAACTTGCTAAATTCGTTTTTTGCTCTTATGAGGAATCTTATCTTGGTCTTAGAATTCAAGGGTTGGGGGCTTCGCTTTCTATTTTTCTCGTATGGTGTGCTCATCTACATTGCACACCATCTGTTCGAGTTTATGCCTTAAAGAACAAACACGAAAAAGAGCTCTGTTATTACTGTATTTTGGGTTGTTGACTGCGACCCAGATGATGTTTTCAGTTCAATTTGAGAGGGTATCACATTTTTTGAGATTTTACTCATGTTTTAGAATCTGGGGTTTGTGGGGTTTTTGATTGGGCATGATGAACCTGATCTAGTAAACGGCTAAAAGGACTTGTTTTCGGGTTATAATCTGTGACCCTGGTTATCCAAATGATGTTTTTCACTTGCAATGTGTGATGAACTTAGTGTTTGACATTTCAAGTTAGTGGTTGTTTTGCTGTTTGCCCTGATTGATAGCTTCTTACTCTAATAAACTTAGATAGCCCTTTGAAACAGTATATACAATGCATGAAGATTTTGGGTTTCTTGCCTTTTGAGGATGGCATTTTGCTGGGTTCAATTTGATCATTCGGAAGTGTAGATTGAAGTTGAATGATGTGTTTCTAGATCTGGATTCTGCTTGAACGTTTTGAAGGGTTTTTGGGTTGGATATTGGGTTTGTGGGAGCGAGTTTATATACGGTAGAGATTGATGAGATTATCGTGGAGTTGGTGTTGAACACGCCAGACTGAAAACATTCAAGCATTGATGATTTATTCTATTGTTATTACTATCATTGTGTTTCTATTGGGTATATTCGTTATGCTATCTGTAGAAGTTGTAGTTTGGGCTGGAGGGAGACTTGCCCTAGCTATATTAGGGTCCTGACTGTGTTAATGGAACTAGGGAGAGAGGGAAATTTTCTGCTTGGCTAAACGCTGAAAACAACCAATGGGAACGCAATTTGCTACTCAGTTTGGTGACTAGTGAAAAGCAAGTGGTCCTGTAGTGAAAAGATGCATGTCCTGAATGTGTTAATGGAACTAGGGAGAGAGGGAAATTAGGGCCCTCCAGAGATGCCATGTTTGTGTGATTTCCTATCTTCTCGATGGTTTATTCTTCTGCTCAGTGCACCATGCCAATTTGTCGGTCCGCAAACTCCAGACGGTTTTCACTGTAGGACGATCCATTTATCTCTTCAGTAGGGTGCATGTTGGCATTCCAGACCTAGTATGGTGGATTCATTCATGCTGGTTTGTTTATTTACAATGTCATTGTAATTGGGAGAGAAGCTCTCTCTGAAACTCTGTAGAACATATGGGTATTGTTACTGGATTTTGTTGGTTGTTTGAATCTAAACATGGTGAATTTTTCTCAGTCTAATGCTGTATTTCTGATATTGCAGTTTCTGACGTTAGAAAATACCCCAGATAAGGATATGCAATCTGAAGATTCTAAAGAAGATCCAAAATACAAAATTAGAAGGCTAGAGATCGCCGACAAAAGCAAGGGATTCATAGAGCTTTTGGGCCAGCTGACCGTTTGTGACTCTGTCTCGGACAAGGAATTTGAAGATCGCTTTCATGAGCTTGCCTCTCAGGGCGATGACCATGTTATTTGTGTGATAGAAGATGATAACACGGGCAAGATTATAGCCACCGGAAGTGTATTCATCGAGAAAAAGTTCATAAGAAACTGCGGCAAGGTTGGCCACATTGAAGATGTGGTGGTCGATGCCAGCTCGCGTGGACTGAATCTAGGCAAGAAAGTTATCCAGTTCCTGTCTGAACATGCCCAAAAAGTGGGATGTTACAAAGTGATTCTTGATTGTAGTGCTGAAAACAAAGCATTTTATGAGAAATGTGGGTTTAAGCCCAAGGAAATCCAGATGGTCAAGTACTTCATTTAGGCTGGATTTTCCATTTCTCATTTTTTTCTGTGTACTAGCCAACTTTTAATAAAACTGTGTCAAGCATTTTCAGCATGTGATCTCTACAGTCCATTTATGTTTGTTGAGAAAATGGCATATTATACAACTGGTTTTGCTTTCGGTTTTCCAAAGTTTTTTTGGGTCCACTGAAAATCGAAATCAACCTCTTCATGTACTCTGAAGACTATTATCTATACATAGGATTGTTGTTGAGAAATGGCATATGATTTATGGAGTGAAATTGTAAAATATGAATGCATGGATGAGTAACAAAACAAACTTACTTTGTATGATGAATTTACCTTGCAAAGCTTATTTTAAATGCTTATCGTGTAACAAAAACAAACCTACATCGTACAGATGCATTGTCGAGTTCAATATGGATCAGTTTTGGGTTTTATTTAGATTTTGGATTTGAAATCATGTTAAAAAAAACCCTAAACTTTCTGGTGAGTTTGGTTCGGGTCAAATTTTGCCAGGTCTAGGCAGCTCAGCAACACAACACAACAATGGTTTACTACGAGAAACTGCAGTGTTCAATCGTTCATGCATGCACACATGTCAAATGTGCTGCAAATGATAGTTTGATAGGAAGATGAAGGTGGTAGAAACCAACACAAGCTTGCGAAATGTCAAACCATCAATGTTTAATGTTTAAGATGATTCAAGTACATTTTATTCCTGACCAACAACATCCATTTCAAATTCTCAAAATGGAGGAGCCTGCCTTACAATGTCAATGTACCACACTACAAAAAATTTTGGAAAACATCTTCACGACCGAATGGTGTTGGAATTCTCAGAGCACTTTACAGAGGGCACCTCAGTTTTCAGTGTCAGATCGGACAGCTGCCAAAACATGAAAGGGGTGGAGGATTAGTCGCATTGTAACGAAGGAAGGAAGAAATCTTCACTCAAATCATACATAGTATGAAGACAACCACCCTGCCTATAGCATACCCACAATGGCCATAACTAAGGGCACCAAATCTTGTATAATACAGCAAAATACACCATCACCAATCACATATACTCTAACACAAAGGCAACCAGGAGGATACGAGCACAGTTGAAATAAGTGTCATTAGTATTCTGCTTTGGAGAGACCAGTTGCCATTGCTTCACAAACTGAATGCATGGCGAAAAGGACATGTATATTTAGCCCTCACAAAAGTGGTCTATAATTCAGTTTTCTAATTTTCAGTCCATCACTTACTCAACCCCCCCCCCCCCCCTCAGAAAACAGTAAAGAAAAAGAAAATAGAAAAAATCACGAAAAATTTACACCACCGTCCGTCTTCTGTACTTCCTCTTCACTTCCCTCCTTTCAGCACTATATCTAACATCCATGATCCGCTGCCTCTTAACACTAAAATTGACTCCACCTCCACACTTCCACCAGTCCACACTACCTTAACGACTCACCTTTTTGCAATTCGCCTTTCCACGTACACTTTAACATATGATCGATATCTCTACATCCTCTCATTTCATAAACAATACTCACACCAACATAAAGTTCCATCAAACGACAAATACCCAAACATTATGTCCTAGCAAGAACACCTTGGCAGAATGTCAAGCCCCTCCACCAATCTGTTTCCAAATACTACCAAAAACTTGTCACCAAATGAAACTCAACCAACACCGCAACACTCTCATTGCGAGATGATGCAAAGGTTAGACAGTTAACTGCTGAAAAAGGTTTCACCCATGTGGAAATGGAGCTATTCAACAATCTCAGACTATGCAATGCCATAAGGATTATACCGACGGACTTAGTAAGGCTTTATCATCATGATCCATACCACTACATTCTACAAAAGACTAATGAGTCAGCCAAAATCTAACTGGTCATCAAAGAGTTTACACTACAATTCATGAGCTAAATATAACACGTCAAACAGAGAATAGAAACCCAAGTTCACATGGGACATAAAACCCCCCCGACTTAGCAGCCATAATCCTAGACCTTCACCAAAATCCATTGCTCAGTTAGACACTAAATGGCTTAACAATCAATACATCATTACTCGGGATGTGAATTAAAACTGGGGCGAAATGCACTACATTTTGGAAATCATTAGAGCCACAAAATTTTATCATCAACCACAAACAAAAAGTCTAGCCCTTTGATCAGAGAATCAAAACTTACTAGCAACAAAGCAAACAAATCAATCCTAACCCTCATAAACAACAAAACCCGCAAACCCTAGACCCAAATAAATCGCACAAAAAGCAGACCGAAACCCTAATCACCCACAACTACAACTCAAAAGTCCAGGGAGAAATCAAACCCATCAAAGCAATGAACCAAACAAGTCAATCCGACCCTGCATTGAACACAAACAAAGAGACCCACCCAGAAAACCAAACCCTAGAAGATCCCAATCAATCAGAATCAAACAAACGCAAACGCAAACGAAAGAAACGACATAGAATAGAACCAAAAAGTCAGTCAATCGCACAAAATAGCAGATAAACACTCTAACCACCCACAACTACAAACAAAAACTCCAGGGAGAAATCAAACCCATGAAGCAATGAACCAAGGAACACAAACAACGAGACCCACACAGAAAACAAAACCCTAGAAGATCAGATCCCCGAATCAATCTGAATCAAACGCACGCAAACGAAAGAACCCACATTGAATCAGAAAAGAGAAAATTAGAAGACTAACTGGGTTTTTGGGGCTTTCCATCCTCCCACTTAGAAATGGCGTAGTGAACCTTCTCACGAGCGACAGCTTCGGATCGATGAGGCTCTTTGAGGCAATTGCGAACGATGTTGGCGCAGATGTTTGAGTAGCTTATGTATGTCATCCCTGCTGCCCTCCAGAACGGTACTGCTGCGCTGCTCATCTTCTCTTTCTAGTTTCTCTCTCTAGTTTGTGTTTCTTTTTCTTCTGATCGAAATGATGAAGAAGATGACGTGACCTAGGCCCCAAATATATGTTGCGTTCAATCGTTCATGAGTCATGCTCCCGCGTCCCATTTGTTTGTTTAAATATCTTTTTGTGAAAGAAGTGGGCAGCAAGATTTTGGAGCGCAGCGGTTTCAGTTGCAGTTTTTGTATTACGAGTGAGGGGTTCGATCTTGTACAAGATAGAAATTATAGTTTTATTCTGTTTACATTTTTTTCTTCTCTCTTTTATGTCCATTTTTACTATTTTTTTTTAGAGAAATTTTGTCCAACCTGAATTGATATGACCGCGAAATGTTGCAGATCAAACAGGAGAGCTCATCCCAAAAGACTAGTCTGACAGGAGAGAGAGCCCATTTGATCTATAAACCTCACACCGATATCCCATTCTACCGATGTGGGACAAGTCCCATACCTTGCAATGGTATAAAACATGTAACAATCGACCCCCCTTAAGGGCCAACGTCCTCGTTGGTCACGGCCACATTGGGTCACGGCTGGGCTCTTCCCAGGCCACCCACTCCGTGGGCCACCACTTCGAGTTGGCTCTGATACCAATGTTACAGATTAAATAGGAGAGCTCATCCCAAAAGACTAGTCTGACAGAAGAGAGAGCCCATTTGATCTATAAGCCCCACACCGATATCTCATTCTACCGATGTGGGACAAGTCCCATACCTTGCAAGGGTATAAGACCCGTAACAATCGACCCCCTTAAGGGCCAACGTCCTCGTTGGTCATGGCCACGTTGGGTCACGGCTGGGCTCTTCCCAGGCCACCCACTCCGTGGGCCACCACTTCGAGTTGGCTCTGATACCAATGTTACAGATCAAATAGGAGAGCTCATCCCAAAAGACTAGTCTGACAGGAGAGAGAGCTCATTTGATCTATAAGCCCCACACCAATATCTCATTCTACCGATGTGGGACAAGTCCCATACCTTGCAATGGTATAAGACCCGTAACAATCGACCCCCCTTAAGGGCCAACGTCCTCGTTGGTCACGGCCACGTTGGGTCACGGCTGGGCTCTTCCCAGGCCACCCATTCCGTGGGCCACCACTCCGAGTTGGCTCTGATACCAATGTTACAGATCAAATAGGAGAGCTCATCCCAAAAGACTAGTCTGACAGGAGAGAGAGCCCATTTAATCTATAAGCCCCACACCGATATCCCATTCTACCGATGTGGGACAAGTCCCATACCTTGCAATGGTATAAGACCCGTAACACGAAACAACCAAGTCCAATCATAATCCGAATTTTAACTTGATCGAATCGAGTCTATCGACTGAAAATTTGGACACAATACTGATCATATTACTATTGTTCGATTCCAATTATAACCTGAATTTACATCTATCGAGATGTCCAATCTGAAAAAAAATTAGGTGTGTAAATGTTGACTTGACCGACCCGAATTTGACCCAGACCCAAATTTTTGTCAATGCTAAATTTCTCTCCTTTTTTAAATTTTTTTTTCCCAATCTTATCCTTTTGCACCTGTGTCTTCTATGAACCCTGTTACTCCCCCTGAAGAGTGAAGTCCCACCAAAGAAGCTAGTGGATCATGTATCACAAAGTCATGAATTGGTGATCCAAGGAAATTAAATAACATCACAAAGTTATAAAAGTTTTATGCCAAAAAAGCTAGTGCAACAACAATGCTATTTGGACAATCCTCCCACAAAGTCTGATGTGCAGCCTGGTCAAGACAAGATCAACATGAAAATTGGGCTGCATTCTTATTGGCACTTGCTAAACCACAGATATTATGATAAATGTGAAACAAAACATTCAAAATGTGGGTTTATAGCCATAGAAATGTGCACTTGACCTGCTAAATTTCAAACAAAACTGTATCAAGCATTCAAAATGCTTACTGTGAAACTGCATGTAACAAAACAAATCTACTTTGTATAGATAGATGCATCATAATTTCAAGCACAACACTTTCTTTTTCTATGTGATTTTTCTGTCCTCACACTTTCAGGTCTTAACTCATTCAACACAACAAAACACAGAAATACAGAACAATTGACATTCAGAACACCAGAAATCTGAGATACAATATCTTCACTCTCCCATGCATTCCTCAAGCGAGAATTTCTCCCCTTCAAACTCCGGTTCAACCCCTTCATGCCCATCGAACTCATCGAGACCCATCACGGTCTCAATCGGAAGATTTTCAGAAGCCAAATCAGCATCATCGTCGCTCTTCTTTCCCATGACAGACACCAACCTCATAATCTCAGCGACCGATCTCAATGGCATTGCTCTGACCCTTTTCCTGTTACTACTCCCATGCTTAAACTCAGCTGCTTTGTTCGAGGGCAAAATGACCATAACGTCCCTGCTCGATTTACCCCCAGAAGTAATCCCAGACTTGAGGGCTTTGGACTTGAATTTGAAGCTCTTAGATGCACATAAATCTGATGTTTTCAGGGTTTTCTTCTTGGGTCTGAACCTGAGCCTGACAGAACTCGATACTGAAAACCCGCCTCTAGGAGAGCCCTTTCGAGGGGATACGTTGAACGAATCCCACGTCGAATCCCATGCACAATTCTGATCAGACGGCCAGAACAACTGTCCATCATCATCCGTGTCCTCTACCAACATATCTTCATCCCAGTTGTTGTTATCAGTACATTCAGAGACAATGTCAGATGACAGTTGATCAGCTTTTTCTGCAGCCTCTTTTGTCGGGGTTTCTCTGGGCGATTTCCCTTCTTCTAGAACATTCTCGAGTATTGTAGGGACAGCAGACCTTCTTTTGAGCCTACCCCCTCGTTTTCTCCCTCGTCGTGCCTTCTTAAACTCGATCATCTTCGCTGCACTCAGACCTGACACAAACAGGATTCTTTTCCTGAGTGCTTCTTTGGAGGTGGATTTCCTAGCATGAATTCTGACCCGGATGGATTTAGACCCGTCTTTGATCGATTCAAAGTTGATCTTAGACACCCCTTTTCGAGGTGAAATCGAAAAGGGCTCCCAACCCTGATCATCCCAGTTGACATCCATCCCAAAGGGCCAAAAGATGGGATCCTCAGCATCATCATTCTCCCAATCCATAGAATCCGACAGAAGCTCAGAAGACCACTCGCTATGCGAAGTTTCCTGCGTCGATCTTGCAGAAGAAGTGAAACCCACATCAGACGAATACGAATCATCCAAATTAACCTCATAATTGGGACTAGGAAAGTTAGAATCCATCTCCTCTGCACAGTCCATTTCAGATATCCACCTCGAATCCTCACCGTTGAGGTTGATCAAAGACACCCAAACTCCTGTCCTGTCTGTGTTCCAGAACGACGAAGGGGACCCACTTTCGATCACGTGTTCTTCGTCTCCTCCTCTTGTGGGGCCCACATTTGTCGGCCCCACATCAGGAGGGACAAACGAGATGACCCATTCATCCAAAGACGGGTCAAGGGAGCTCATGAAGAGGCCGAATTCTTGGGGAGACATGTTGCCTGATGACAACCAAAGACAGTCATTTTGGTCATCATTCTTGCCTAATTCCCCAATCTGTTTGTCAAGACATACATCGACATCATCTTCTTCGACTTGGGCTTTCACAGGAACTTCCGAAAGAGAATCCTTTCGCCTTTTGCATATAGGACCCAATTCCCTGATCCTAGACTTGAATGAAGAAGAAGAAGAAGAAGAAGAAGACGGGTTTTTCTTTGTTTCATCCTTTCTTCCTTTAGAGACAACCGGCTTGTCTTTCTTAAGAGAACAAGATAATGATGAAGATAATGAGGAAGACGACCTTTGAATGAGTTTTTTCCCTCCTTTTGGGACTTCATGAATGTCCTTTTGAGAACTCACTCTTTGCTTTTTCTCCTTCTCCTTTGTTGAAGGAGATGGAGATGAAAATGAGTTCGCTTTTCGAACAACCTTATGAGAACTCGGTTTCTTCCTCTCCTTCCTAGGAGAAGATGAGCAAGAAACTGAGCTCACTCTTTCAATGGCTCCCATAATATATTTTCCTCTGATTTTTTCTGTTTTTTTGAACTTTTTTTGGTATTTTTCTTGCTAAAAACTTGAAACAAACAAACTTGAAAGAGAGAAACCTGAGTTTTTGATCAGCACAATTTCTTCAGAACAGCTTTGTTCAGAATCTGCATCCCTTCTTCATATATGATATGATAGTTGCCACTTTTTCCCTGCTGAACATGAACAAATATGCACTGAAATTTGTAAATTTTGAATGAGAGTAGTAAATAGATATCAACTTTGAGATTGTATGTATTTGATGAAATGAAACTTTAGCATAATTTTCAGATACTTCAAACCAATTTTTGGGCTTTTTTTTTTACTACCAAAGGATAGTTATTGGTGAAGTTCACATTGTTTTTGGAGACAATGTTAAGGGATGCTCAAATCTCAACAGAAGCTGCATTAGGTTATTTATATATGCTGAGAAATTCAGCTCCTAGGCAACTTTTTCATGACATTTTCAATAGGGCCCTCTAAGATTTATGGTAAAATAATAAATTATATTCCTTGATGTGAAAATAGTATCATTTTCACATGAAGGTAAGTAAATAGAATTGACCTAAATTTCCACAAATATTTTATTTCCTGGTGTTTGGTGTAGAATTCATTTTTGGTAGGTAGGGTAAGTTTCAGTAATTTCCAGTAACTTTCGGTAACTTTTAGTAAGATTTTACCATCACCCACTTACCAACCAACTTTATAGGTTCTTATAATAAATTATATTACATGATGTGAAAATAGTATCACTTTCACATGAAGGTAAATAGAATTGACCTAGATTTTCACAAATATGTTAATTCTCTTGCACAGAATTCATTTTCATTTGTATATGTGATATGTCAACTTCAAGAGGAATTAGTGAAATTCAAAAGATGCAAGATTTATATTATCATATCATCCTTTCTTAGCATAAATAATTATATTCATTATAATAAAGATTAGAAGTGATCAAAGTATATAGTGTCACTTTTGCAATAGTCCAAAAGAACCAACAATTAGTAAACAATATCAAAAGAGAGCAACATTTATTTTTATTTAACAATTTGAGTGGGTCAACAGAAGAAGTTTCAGCAACTTTAGGAGAAGATGTGAGAGAACATGATAGTTTGTTAGTTGGAAAGGGCAAAACAATTGAAAAAAAAAACATAAAGAGAACAAAGTCCTTCCCACTATTTTAATTTATTTTTGTTTAATTGACAAAGAAACAATCCAAGTTATATATTTTAATAATACTAAAGTATAAATTTCTATATCATCCCCATGACTTCACCTTATTTTTACAAACATTTTCAATAATCTATAGTATTTAGATGATGATGTGTACAATTGTATAGATATGAACCCCCAAAAAAACGTATATAAAATAATGCAAATTTAATATGAGACGGTTTCATGTATGTAATCTTATCGTGAGATAAACCACTTACATGATGATATTTTAATCTTTTACAATGACTAATAATTAATGTTAGAACTACTTTTCAATATGAATGTAACTAATAATTGGTCAACAGATGACTTTTTTAGAGTTACCTGAAATAAATTAATAATCACCTCTATATTCATAAAAAGTCACCACAAAATTATACATTTTACGATAAATTTATGGTGACACAGTTACATAAACTTTATAATTAAAATAAATAGCATTTTATTTAAGAAATAGGTGATATTATGATACCTTGAATAAACCCATAACATAAGTTGAGCAATAAAACATGGAGGGCATGATCTCAAAGAGACAAATATTTTAGTATAGGAATACATTGTCATTTGTCACATATCTTTGTCTTGTCTAGGAAAGTAACCACTATAACACCATAAACATGGGTTCATTATATTGGGGCACTTCTTAAATTCAGGAAGTTGTGTATGGGCTTCAATTAGGTCTACTCTTAGGGGGGTGATTACTGATTAGGCACAAGTTTTCTCTTAGGGTTATCCACAATTTTAGATCATTAAAAACAGGGGCGAAGTTAGACATGATATCAAAAAAAAGGGTCACGAGTAAACTTTAGTATTTTATATGTCCATAATATTAACATTAGTAATTAGTAAAGTTATTCAGAGGATGCGATTTCATCTGTTCACTTAATGCTTTGTCGTTAATTAAGAATCCTAATTTCATCAAATTTCACATCTTAGGGAATTAAGGGTTGAGGCTGATTTAAAATAATCTAAAATTCAAATTTAGACGAATGACTATATATAGTCTAAACTTTATAGAGTAAACTATGACATATATAAAGAGTAAGTCCAGATATAAACTATCAACAACATACAAATATTTTATTTTATTTATTTTTCTAGACATCCTAAGAAAATTAAAGCAACTATTTTTATGAAAATATTGATTAAAGTTTATAATAAATTGTTATATTAACTAAAACTTATAATAAAATATCAAATTTAATGTTTGATAAAATATTAATTAAAGTTTAGAGTAGATTATAATATTATACATCCTAAGAAAACTAGCTTTATATAATGGAAGAAGTATTTAATTCATTTTATAATAAATAATAATTGTAATCTTAAAAATACAAATTAATTGTTTCACTGGTGGGACGGACATTTTACCTAAAATTTTATATAAACAAAAATTTTCTTTTTAGTAAAATTCAGGTACAGTATTGTCTCATTTAAAATTTTCTTTACATAACAATAGGTAACATTGTCGTCCCATCTAAAACTTTCTTACTTTGACAATTACGACCGATTAAAGATGAAGCATCCGCTAGTCAATTTAAATTATAACATAAAACGTCATTTATTTCTTCTTTCATTGAATAGTAGGTGATAAATAACTTCTAAATCTTCAATAAAGGAATAAGTCTTTTAAAAATATAAATTTTAACGGTAAAACTAATATTAGTAATTACTAATATATTCAACCCTCCATACTTCGATGTGTGATGAGATTTCGGAGTATCGGGTTTTATTTAATGGTCAAATTAATCAAGAAATTAAGAAGCTAAATAAAAGCAACATCAGAAAATGATTACCTGTGGTTGTGAAGTGTAGCCGGCAGAGAGAGAAATTGGGGAAGATGAATTTTCGTTGATTTTCGGCGGCAATGGCGGATTGGCGGCAGAAGAACAATCTGGATATTCTGCAACGATTTTCTTTTTTTCTTTTTTTATTTTCTTGTTTTTTTGGTTAATGTTAATATATATATGAGCTTTACCGCGTAAAGTCGTGAAAATACGCAATCATAGTGGGATTATAAACATGAAAATAAATCCATTTTGATTTATTCATGATATTGGGGGGATCTGATATTTGATGATTTGCAAATTTGTTAGCAAAATTTTATTAAGAAAATAAACAACTTTGAAGTTTTAGAAACATAGCATATATATGATTAGATATCATGCTGAACTTTAGAAGAATATTTACATATTATGTATTCATAAGAACTTGATTAAATTTTGTCTGAATTTTTGGGCTAATCATGGAATTATCGTCATTTCATGATTAGTTACGTTATATTCAAGAGATGCTAATAGGAAAAATGTAACAAAAACAATAGCTAAACTGAATTATAAGAAAAAAGTAAAACACAATAATATACTACTAATTGTGAATTAAACCTCAAAAATAACTATCAACTCAATCGTAGTCGTATCTAAATGTAAAAGCGTGAATGAAACATAACTATTCACCAAAAAAACATACCATATCCAACCAACTAATTGATTTGCAGTGTCCAAATTGTTGCTAGCTAATAGGTACATTACATAAATATTTTTCTTTGAAAGCTAAAGAAAGCTATTCATAGATAGTGTACTCTATATCCATAAGTAGACAATTAGAAATGGCATCATGTTGTTTGTGCAAGGAATAAAGTAGCTCATTCCCTTGCTTACCTTCAATCCCATGATTCGTGGAGGAGGGGCCCGATGAAGCTATAACTTCAACCCAGGATGATATATATTGTTTCTTTAATAGTAATGAATAGTTCTCGCTCATTTGGCGGTTTTTTCTCAAAAGAAAATGTAGGGCATTTGTTCCTTGGACGCAACATGTTCAAGATGAAAGAAGTCTTGATCGAGTTTGTCCTTAGTGCAGTGACAGTAAATGTTGAGGTGTTTGGCGCATTCGTAAAAGACCGGGTTAGTAGCAATGCGGATCGCAGCCTAGTTATCACAATACATAGTGACGGGCAACTCTAAATGAATATGTAGGTTACGCAGTAGGTGTGCAATTCATTGTAACTTTGAAACCATGTAAAGAGGGCAAGACAAAATAGAAAAGGGGTTGTTTTTGTATTATATTAATGTGAGAAATACAAACAAGCATATGTACAGAAGAACTCACTGAAATACAACCTAACAACCTGAAACCCTTCGAAATAGCTTCACAAGGGCAACCAAATTCAAAGTTCAAACCATACCTTACGGTAATCAAATCTTTTTGCAATATGGTAACCAAATTGAGGATACCTTATATTAACAGTATAGTTAGAAATCGAATCTAAAAAATAATTAACCGTATTTTCGATATAGTTAACGATGGTTGTAGTTTGATTCCAATTTCCAAACTTTTCATAAGTAATTCAGTGGTCAATCAATTTAGGTTTACAAAATCCATAAATCGAAAAATCAATTGATCCCAAGTTAGTTATGCCCACTCCTAGACTGCACGTTCTTTGGTACGTTTCGGTTGGAGTTGGAGGACAGAGGGCTACTGAAACAAGGGTGCTGCTGCTATTATTTTCTTGATTAGGGTTTATTTTCCTTATCTTCTCCCTCTCAAAATCCCCGATTTACATTCCAAATTTTCACTGCCTATTACCTGAAATCTCAAATTCAGATTGCAGTAAAAGTATCCGAATCCGAATTTGATCGTATATTAGCAAGCAACCGCCATTCGTCGCACACTTCATTAGGTCTGCATTTTCTATCTTTCTTGCTCAGAATTGCAAAATTCTCTAATTTCCCCCCTTGATTTGGCGCAAAATTGAACTGCTTCGTAAAATTTATAGGTATTTAATACGTCGAACTTAATCATATCTGGGCTTGTTTCATATGTTGAGATGTTAATCATATCTGATTTTCCTCAAATGGGAACGATTGAATACCTAGTTAGAAAGTGTGAGAAATTCAGAACTCGTGAATTTATCTATAAATTCGTTTCTGTACAGTTTATGAACGAAACTTTGTGGGATAATGTTTTTAGTTGAACTCAGAATGCTGAATTTTGATGTATGCAGAGGAATACCAACTTGAAACTTTTGTGATTCAACTCTAAAAGGGCTCATTTTATAGGAAATTCTACTTCATTATCATGCTGAATGAGCCATAGTTGTATCTCTTAGAAGACATTGATCTGAGTAGAATCCGAAAAATTGTACTCTAAAGGGCTATTTTCTTAGGTGAAATTGGAGTCTAATTTCATGGTGGATGAGTTATAGTTGAGCAATCAGCTCGGCTAAACTAGATTAGACTTTATTACATTTCTGATTCTGTTCGCTTTTTATTTGCAGTCTGATTACTGAGGTTTGTATCCCAGGTGGTCACACATGAATTGTACGCGTTGCTTAAAGATTGTTTCTTCTGTTAAAGATGCGATTTTTATGGGTGAACGACAGGATTAGCAAGGTAGATCATGGAGGAATACAATCTTGTTGAGGGGCAGGAGTTTCCCGATGTCAAGGCTTTCCGAAACGCGATAAAAGAAGCTGCAATCGCGCACCACTTTGAGCTTCGTGTAATCAAAAGTGATTTGTCCCGTTACTCTGCAAAATGTGCTGCCGAGGGCTGCCCGTGGCGCGTTCGCGCTGTCAAGGTTTCTAATTCTCCCACATTCGTGATACGCAGTCTGGAATCTGCGCATACTTGTGGGTGCAATGCTCAGAACGGGCACCATCAGGCTTCTGTTGACTGGATTGTGCGGTTCATAGAAGACCGATTGAGAAGCAATATAAACTACAAACCGAAAGACATATTACGTGATGTCCAGAAACAATATGGGATAACTATACCGTATAAGCAGGCTTGGCGAGCTAAGGAACGGGGGCTTGCTGCAATATACGGCTCCTCTGAAGAAGGATATTGCTTGCTTCCCTCTTATTGTGACCAAATAAAGAAGTCAAATCCCGGGAGTGTGGCGGAAATCTTCACTTCCAGTGCGGATAACCGGTTTCAACGTCTCTTTGTTTCTTTTTACGCTTCCATATATGGATTTCTAAACGGTTGCCTGCCGATTATTTGTGTTGGTGAGTTAGAACTTAAGAGCAAGTACCTTGGAACTCTACTGTCAGCCACTTCCTTTGATGCTGATGGCGGGTTGTTTCCACTCGCCTTTGGCGTGGTTGATCTGGAGAGCGATGAGAACTGGGCATGGTTCTTGTCTGAGCTACATAAAGCCCTTGCGATGAACACTGAGAGGGTTCCGCTGTTTACATTCTTGTCAAATGGACAAAAGGGTGTTGTAGATGCGGTCAACATGAAGTTCCCTAATGCATTTCACGCCGTTTGTATGCGTCACGTGACCGAGAGTATCGCCAAGGAGTTCAAGAACCCGAGATTGGCCCATCTACTGCCGAAAGCGGCCCATGCAACAAGCGTTGTCACCTTCAAAGAAACAATGGCAGAGATCGAGGAGGTATCACCGGGAGCAACCAGATGGATACAACAGCAGTTCCCGCCTTCTAGGTGGGCCCTTGTGTACTCAGACGGGATAAGGTACGGCCATCTTCAGAGATTGAAAGATAATTTTGTAAAGTCTCTCTTCTTTTGGCTGAATGGGAAGTTTCGCTCTTCCTGTTTTGATGCGATAGATTTTGTGGATAGTTATTTTTTTGATTGCACATAACTTCGTATGGTGCTAGTTGAGCATCAGTTCTTTTAATCTTGTTATTAATACATATCTTTTTCCTATAAAAAAAAGGTACGGCCATTTTACTTCCAACGTCGAGGAATTCAATAAATGGGTTCTCGAAGCGCGTGAGCTGCCCGTTATCCAGGTGATGGACAGGATCCACAGCAAGCTCGCTTCTGAGTTTGAACTGCGACGTCATCAGAGCAACGCGTGGTCATCATTTCTGGCCCCTTCTGCTGAGAAAAGGGTGTCGGAAGCTATAAACTTAGCATCTACATACCGAGTTCTTCGGTCCGACGAGGTCGAGTTCGAGGTTATATCCCCTGAGCAGTCCCACGTGGTGAATATCGGGACCCGTTCCTGCTCATGTCTAGATTTGCAGCTGCATGGAATCCCATGTTCCCATGCAGTTGCTGCACTGGTTTCTTGCAGGAAGGATGTGTATGCTTTCACAGAAAAGTGTTTCACCGTGGAAAGTTACAGGGAGACATATTTACCCCAGTTACACCCTATCCCGAGGAGAATTGAGTGGAAAAGAGCGGGGGACGGTCCGGTGGAGGAGGACGATGATGATGTTCAAGTAGTCCGCCCGCCCAAGATCCGGCGCCCACCGGGCCGGCCCGAGAAAAAGAGGGCTTGTGTCGATGATCTGGGCCGTGAGAAACATACTGTCCATTGCAGCAGGTGTAACCAAACGGGGCATTACAAGACAACCTGTAAAGCAGAGTTTGCTGCAGCAACTGTAGAGCAGTATTAGGCATTGTAGTTAGATAAATCCCCTCGAAACTCTATCGGTACGTTTAGCTAGAAAACTTTGTCAATAGCGGTTAGGTTAGCCAGATGAGATCTTAGTTGACACCGCGTAAATTTGTGTAGCTATGATTGATCTGTGGGCAGATTTATGAGGAAATTATCTATCAACAGGTGATCTTTCTGCACATTTTCTTGCATATTGACCAGTTGATATCAGCAGAAAGGGCTCTATGTGCAATTTATCCATTTCTTGTCATGATAAACAAGCTGGTCTGAGGAGTCGACTTAATCCACATTTGAACGAATGAGAATTTCCGATCAAGTGGTTGATCATATTCAGATCTCCTTAGATCTAGTATAAGCGGGACCCACATTGAGACGCATACAAAGAGGGGTGGATCAGGTAAACTAGCTTGTCAGCAGTCACCAACCTAATTTAGGGATTGATTTAGTTTTTGCACATGGGAAAAATGCCCACATGCATTTTTTTGGACATACATGAGGAAAAATCCATTGAACCTGAAAACAAGAGTACCTTACCTAAACATATGTTCTCTGTTCTTACCCACATGAACATCATGCAAAAGGGTACATACTACATAATACATTACTTGCATAACATACATTCATTGAACCCAACTTGCTCCCCACCTCTATATAAAACACTCCCTCCAAACAAACCCTTAAAACCTACTCTCTCTCTCTCTCTCTCTCTCTCTCTCTCTCTCTCTCTCTCTCTCTCTCTCTCTCTCTCTCTCTCTCTCCCAGCATGGCAGAAGAGTTGTACCTCTGTTTGGCAATCTCAGTAATAGGGTTTCTGTACTTGCTAGTTGAAGTGCTTGAATCCCAATGGAGCAATTCAGTTGTTTGGCTGCTTCATGACTGCTGCTTCCCGCCAATTTTCGAATCTCGAAAGGCGAGAAAACAAGGAGGAAGAACAAGTAGCCAACTCCATTGTTGCCCCCTTCAATCTATCTTCTGATAGTCGTATTGATGACTTGCTAGTTTGTAACATAATTCCGGGATATGGGAAATCATTCATGCATGATAATAATAGAATAATGCAGTGTAAGTTGTTGACATATATTTCTACTTTCTATGGTAGATTGTAGTTGCACATTTGTAATGTTAGTAAATGAGAAACTTAATCTATTGTGTTTTACCTCCTCGTTCAGATTTTGTGTCACGGTATAGGACATCAATAATATCAACTTTGAAGGTATTAGATACTAATAATACAGATTAGTATCTCCGTCAATATTTTCTACACACATTCGGACATCCCCAAATCTGAACCCTGTCCGAATTTCAAATTCGGACATTTTTTGGCGTACGTGTCCGAATACAACCAAACCCGAATTTACATTAAATATATACATAATTCCAATATTTTGTCCGAATTCTAGTATTCGAACACTGTCCGAATGCGTTCGAATTTGTTCGAACCTGAATTTGACACAAAATTTGGGCGCCCGAATTTCTTCCCCCAAACCCGACCCCGACCCAATTTTAGAATCGGACATGAGCAAATGTCCGAATTTAAAATTCGAACAAAAAATTGATGAACAAACCCGGTTTAATTCAGGTCGGACAAATTCGGGTATTCGGGTCGGACGAATTTTTGCCAGCGCTACATGGAGGGCTTGGGAAAGTATTTTTCCCATGGGAAATGGAAAGTTTTTATAACTTTATTTCCGAAAAATGCCCCTAAAAACTATTTTGTAAATTAATATATGTAGGGTAGTTTGAACATTTCAAATGAGCTTTCCTCGAAGTTTTCCCATATTTTCAAATGTAAATCAAACGCTGTCAATTATTCTTTCTCTGAGAAAAATTTCTCAGGAAAAACTTTTCTGACAAAAAGTATTTTAGGAAACATTTTCCCAGTAAAGAACCAAACGCACCGTTTAGCTGTTTAGAAATTTTATAGCATCTTTAATACAAATTTTAACCTTTATTTACTTTCAATTATGGAATAAAAATGGTACACACCAGGGGGGAAAAAACAGATAATAACAAGCTGGGAATTTGGTAAATTTCCCACACAAATCCCCTAAAAACCAGGAATTTTGCAAACTCCAAATAGAAAACAACCACCAATTTTCCAAAAAAGAGTTTTCCCGCTCAACCATCCATTTGCAGAGCTGCCATTGTTGGAAAATCGTTCTCATTCTTTCTCCCCCAATTTATTTCTTCTCCATCTCCACCGAACACAATCGCCCCCTTTGGTCCTGGATCATCCCATTCCAGGCTCCCTTTCAATGTCAGATTAACCTCCATCGACATCCATCCATCTCTGGGAGGGGGCCCAATTCAAAACCCTAATTATAATCCCATCTTCAATCTCAGCAAAAAATCATTAAAAAAGAATGGGAGGTTGCATTTCGAAGACCCCATCGAACGCGTTCCGGCACCGGAGAAGGAAGCCGAAAGACGGGTCGAAATTGGTCCCGGCCCCGATCGAGGACTACGAGCAGGAACAGGAACGGGAAGATGACCCGTTGAACAGGAAGACGACAACGGGGAAGAAGAAGAAGGGAAGTCTTTCGGTTAAGGTGATCACGGTTTTGCCGGGGTGCGATTTGAATGATGATGTGAGGGGGAAGTATGAGTTCGGGAAGGAGCTCGGCAGGGGCGAGTTTGGGGTTACGTATGAGTGTACCGAGATCGCCACCGGGGCCAGGTACGTGTCTTCAGGATAACACAAAGCTTTCTGAATCGATTTTTTTATATGATCAGTATTTTCGGTATGAATATGATAGAATGGGGGAAGTTGAGTCTTATTGACACTTCAACTTTGCTGTTTGAGACGTGATTAGATCACTATCTTTTGGACAAGACTTGTTCATTATAGAAATTCTGGGCTCAGTGGATCGATTTCTTATATAATCAAATCTATCATATTATTTTATAGGATAAGATAGGATAGGATTGACGTGTTGTTAGTCTATTACGTAATAGTTTATTGAAAATAAATAAAATAGATGTGATAATTGTGTGCAAAATTAATGGATAAAAGACAATTGTATAAAAGTTAAATTTTGGTAAAATGAAATTACCATGAATTTGACAAGACTTGTCCATCATGGAAATTGAGGTCTATCCGGATTGATTCTTATATAATCAATTCCCTCGTGTGATTTTATAGGACAAGATAGATAGGATTGACGGTGATTGATAGTTCAACTCTATCTATCTGTCGAGCTGTTACGTAATTGTTTATTAAAAATAAATAAAATAAATGTGATAATTGTCTACTTAGGGTGTGCAAAATTAATGGGTAAAAAATAGTTGGCATTGATTACGTGTATTTGGAGACTGTAGTATGTGCTTCGAAATATTTGCAGTGAATAACAAGAATGAACGATCATAATAACAAGAGTATTTTTTTATCTCATCACACATTTCATCGAATTCTGGCCAAAAACAGCTGGAATGCTACCTCCAACTAGTTTTTAGGGTGCGTTTAGTTGGTGAATAATCCCGGAGAAATGGTCAATTTTCTCGGGTTGATTTATTTTCCCATATTTGGATGCGGGTTGACTTCGGGAAAGTTTTCACGATGGACTCACAATTTTCTCCATTTTCCTAGGCAAAATTTCCCTTAGAGAGGCTAAGGGAAATTCTTCCCTTGGAAATTGGAAAACTTTCCATCCCTTGGGGTTCCTACCAAACACTCCCTTAGAAAAACAGGGCAGTCGCGAATGCATTAAAATAATGTGATGTTTTGAAAAGTATCTAGCACCTTCTGACAATTTTATGTCTGAATAGAATAGGACGAGGGTAAAATTGAATTTTTATGCTTAATAAGCACTTCTACCATCCTAGTGCATAGCTTTAACCCCATGGCTTTATGTATTTATAAGTCCGTAATGCTTTGAGACTTATAAAGAGTTAGAAACTATAGTTTTCTATTTACATGAAACATTTGTTAAGAGTAACAGATTTATTTCGGTAACTAAAATTGTTGTTGAACAAAGGTACGCGTGCAAGATGATATCGAAGAGCAAGCTTCGGACGGAGGTGGACATCGAGGATGTGAGGAGGGAGGTGGAGATAATGAGGCACTTGCCGGAGCACCCCAACATCGTTTCGTTCAAGGAGGCGTTTGAGGATAAGGAGGCCGTGTATTTGGTCATGGAGTTGTGTGAAGGGGGGGAGCTCTTTGATCGGATCGTGGCCAGGGGGCACTACTCTGAGCGGGCCGCCGCTCAGGTTGCTAGGACCATTTTTCAAGTCATCCAGGTAAATTATAAATAAATACATAAAAATAAATATCGAAAGAAAGAACGAAAAAGGAAAGAAGAAAAAGGGGAGCTAGCTTACTTGGAAGTTGGTTGGGCCGAACTAGGTCATGTCGGGTCACAAGGGTTGGGTTGGGCCTGGTCATTTTTTGAGAAAAATGAATAAGATTGACGATTTTAGTGAAAGATAAATTCGGGCAAAGTTGGATCTTGCTATTTATTTTTAGATCATGAGGTTTGGGTTGGGTGGGTTAATTGTTGGGGTTGGTTGACCCTTCTTCAAGTTGCAATGGATCTTTCGGGTTGGGTTAAGTCAATCCGTGGTCATGTCAAGTCAATCTAGGGTTATGTACTCATGTCGGATCACATCTGTCCATTAATTTCCGAATTCCAAAAATACACTTAATTAAGAAGTTTTTAAAAATGTGTATTTTTTTTATACCAAAAGGAATGTAGGACTTAGAGGTGATGACTGGACATTTAAATTGACATGCAGGTTTGCCATAAACATGGAGTAATTCATCGAGATCTTAAGCCTGAAAACTTCTTGTTTGCGAACACAAGCGAGGGAGCCACTCTTAAAGCCATTGATTTTGGGCTCTCCATATTTTTTGAACCAGGTACTCAAATACCATACAAGATCCCTAAATATTTACATGACAACACGAGTTTGTGCTTAAATTTTGGATCATTCAAATCAACTAAGATACATATGACCCAACACCAAAATAATTAGAAATAATTAATATAAAATTGGATTCAAAGGCCAATTCATAAAGTTTAAGGTGGATATATAGTGTGATTACACTTTGATTGATAAAACTATGAAATAATGTTATATATTTTGAAATGGTAGATCAAAGGTTCAATGAGATAGTGGGAAGCCCATATTACATGGCACCAGAAGTATTAAGGAGGAATTATGGAGCCGAAGTTGATATTTGGAGCGCTGGTGTCATCCTTTATATCCTACTATGTGGAGTACCTCCTTTTTGGGCAGGTAAATTCACTGTTTTTTAAGTTTTGAGTTTTACCGTTAATTATGGGATATTTTACATATCAAAAATGATAAATATCTTGACATAAGATGACTCTTAACCATCTTGCATTTCTTCTAAATCACTAATAAAGTGAAATGTAAGTGTATTTAAATCATTCTAAAGGTATGTTTCATTATTTTTAGGGTTACTACAACTTATAAACAATTTAAAAATAATTATTTATTTATATTTATTTCATAAATATAAAACTATGTATAAAATGTGGATTTTCTACTATGATTGATAAAATTAGGCTATAATTATATTTTTTCACCTAACTAATAAGTATTATATTATTATAATTGATAAATATATATAATTATTAAAGAAAATATTAATAAAAGTTACAAAAATGTGAAATATAAATAATTCAAGATGGTTAAGAACCATCTTGAGTCAAGATGGTTATCATGGTCCTTTACATATATATGTGGAATTTCTCCTTTTTGGATGGTAACTCACTGTTTTTGAGCTTTGAGTTTCACCCTCGATCATTGGATATTTTACATATATATATATATTTCCTGAGATTTACTGAATTACAAAGTTATTTATATTATTTACAACTTAACTTTCATATTTCTTCTCATTTGTTACTAAATATATTTTTACCAAAAGATTTAAATGGACCAAAATGCCATTATTTGTATGTTTTAACTTAACTTTTCTTGACCTCCTAATTTTTATTTTTCATTTTGGTTTCTTTTATTTTTGGTTTAACCAACCTTTTTGTTTTGAGTTGAAATTTTAATACATCAAAACGGACATTTTGGTCTACTCATATCTTTAAAGTGATTTTTTACCGAAATTGTATTTAACAGCAAAGTTGGTAGTAGCAAAGTTCAATTGTAAACAATATATAGCTAATTTTATAACTACGCTTAACCTTAGACGATATATATATATATATATAAATATCCATTGATTATTCTATTTGTTTCAGAATTATATGTCGCTTCAGATTCAGGGAAATAGATTTGAATGAGAGTTTTGTTTGTTTGTTGTAATAATAAATAAATAAATAAATAAAAAAAACAGAGACAGAAGAAGGAATAGCACATGCAATAGTGAAAGGGGTGATAGATTTTGAGAGGGAACCATGGCCCAGAATTTCCCCAGAAGCCAAACACCTCGTCCAAAATATGCTTCATCAAAATCCTTACTCCCGTTTAACCCTTGAAGAAGTTCTTGGTATGTTCTTTCTACTCTTTGTTTTTGTTCTTGGTATTCTTCTTCATCAAATTCAACCCTAATTAATAATTATGATGCTTTTTAATTTGCATTATTTTCTGAATTGAAGAACACCCTTGGATGAAAATTGCTGATGCCATTCCTGAGGTTCCATTAGGCCACACTGTCAAGACTAGGATCAAGCAGTTCTCTTTGATGAACAAGTTCCAAAAACAAGTTCTCAGGGTAAGTTTTCTTTTCCTAATAGTGCGTTTGGTAGTTTCCCGAGAAAAAATTTCCCTTGGGAAACTTTTTACTGAGGTTATGAGGGAAATAACAGATGCCACATCAAAACTATCTTATATATTATGGAGAACCAAACATGGAAAAATTTGTCAACTTGAAAAAGTTTGATTAGCTTTCCCGAGAAAATTTTTCGACCAAACATAAGGTAAATATAAACTTAGGTAAATTTGGGCAAAATTTGTTAAGTGTAGATTATTGAAAAAAACCCAATATTAAGTCTTATATAATACCGCCTCATCATATCGTGAGATATACAATTTTACGGTGATATTTTACTAATACAGAGGTGACGAATAATTTATCTGAGATGACTCTAATTAAAGTCATCTTTTATTGGTCATAGTAAAATATTAAAATGCTACCCTAGAGCTCATTTCACGATAATTTTACGTGAGATTGTGTCGCCTTAGAATTTGCGAATGAAGTTATGCTTTGGATATGTTTATGGTTGGGATTCTTATGATTGACATAATGTATTCCACCCTTTTGGATATGTTGATGAATGCAGGTTGTAGCAAATAGTTTGCCAGATGAACAAATAGACAAATTGAGAAGAACTTTTCAGATGATGGATACTGATAAAAATGGCAGTTTAACATTTGAAGAACTGAAACACGGCCTCGTTAAACTCGGCCATGTTCTTCCTGATGCCGATGTCCAAATGATACTCGATTCAGTAAGCTTCTTGTCGTTAGATCAAATGAAAAAAATTTCCATATCTTATCATCTATCTAACATATTTTTTCTTTCTTTTTTATTCATGAAAGGCGGATATAGATGGGAACGGAACATTGGATTGCGAGGAATTTCTAACGCTCTCGGTTCACATCCAAAGGATGGGTGGTGACGAACAGAATCTTCGACGTGCCTTCAAGTACTTTGATAAGAACCATACTGAGTACATTGAGTTCGAAGAGTTAAGAGATGCTCTTGGTTTCGACAATCCCGACTCCCAAATTAGTGAGCAAGTAGCTCGAGATATACTCTTCGATGCAGACTTAGATAAGGTAAGTGCATTACTCGATCCTACTTAAAAACGATATTGGGCAAGAACCAACTCAACCAAAAGTTTAAACTGGTGGTTGAAAGCTCGGTCAGGACCTAACATGCCCTCTCACGCTCTAATACTATATTATAACAGATAGCATACAGTCGTCAGCAAAAAAACTTAAACCCAAGGCACTCGAGCATTCATAGATTTTGATGTGATTTATGTCGATGTGCAGGATGGTCGTATAGGCTATGGTGAATTCAGAGCGATGATGAGCAACGGGATGGATTGGAAGAGACCTTCTCGCCAATATTCGAAGGCCATGCAAAATAAGTTGAGCTTCAAATTGTACAAGGATAAATCTATACAAATCAAATGAAAAAGAGTCCAATGTGCTGTGTAATGTTCATTCTTGATTTTAGGGTGCCTAAGCTTTTGGCTGTGATCTTCAAATTGTACATGTCTCTATAGCCAAATCAGTAGTTAACTAGCTAGTTACATATCTTTCATTTTTATAGGGGGACCAGGGCAGATTCAAGTGTCTAACCTCGACGCCCAAATAAAACCCAGATGCCCTCTTTAGGCTGGTAAACACAAGGTTGGATGAGTTTGCGTAAGATGAGAATCCCAACTTAAGCAAATTTAACAAAATTTTACCTAAACCCAAATTTACCCAACTTCGCCTTACCACTTACCAGCAAAAAAAAGTATTATCAACGAAAAGAATATGCCCTAAATTGATCAAAACCCTAAGCAAGCAAACCAAAACCCTAAGCAAGCAGACCAGAGCCCTAAATCAGTCTGAGTAAAGCATCAAGTTGAAGCCTTGCCGAAACCCCACATGATAACCACAGAATCACCAACTTTGCTATTTGTGAATTTTTCGATCGTTCACCATTCATGAAAAATAATAGCAAACAATCAGAGGATCATCACCAACTTATCATCTGTAAGTTAGAAAGTGATTAATTCCACACTGGTTCATACATCATTCATAAGCTGCAATTTATTATATACTCCTGGAGTTTACGCTCCAAACAGTGTCATTATTTACTAGCAAATATCATATTATTCACCCTCAAGACTATGGTTGCTCACTTTCCGATATTCTAGAGCATAAACTCTAGGTCTATGAAATACATATTGCTCATGAACCATGAAAAGTAGCAGCATATGCTGTTTACCCAAAACTAGAACCTGCTGTAGAGAATTAGTGGCAACTAATACCTCAATCCCAGAAAGATTTTGGGAAGATGCTAAGAATTGTGCAGAAATTTCTATACCACGAGCCAAACCAACGTGCGAATTCATCCTCGAGAACCAAGTTAAGATAACCCTACACATACAGCAAGCATGAAGCCCTAACAGAACAGACTTAAGACAGGATACGACAGGACCCCTTTTTATCACATACACTTTCGTAGTACCATAACATTAGTAGATACAGCAACAATAACTGCCATTGCAGCAGCTCGGGCCGGTGCTTTTATATACATTCCCCCTAACGAATATCCAAATCAAGGAGGCTGACTGAACTAGAGCTTCATTCATTTCGACATTTGCTATTACCTGAGCAATTGCAATTGCAAATCGTAGAGGGTACATTTGATAGAACTTGATCGATTGTCCCCGGATTAGACTTTTCAGAGGGCGCCCCTGTCATTATGGCACATTTGACATGAATTGACCGAGTCAGGGTTGGCATAAGTGCACCGGTCGCAATTCCAGTGCTCGTCGTCATCACCATCCCTGCCTCGACCAGATCTTGAAGTCGAGCCTTTTCCCTTGCCGCCTTTCCCTTTCCCGGCTTTACCCATCGATGTGCTACAAGCTGCTTGTGTATTCACATCTGATAAACCGTTCTCCAATGCTCGAACCAAATTCTCAAAGTAGGAACGAGTGACCCTGCATGAGTTCAAATAAACCATCAGCACTCGAACAGTGGTGCCACGAGCTTATTATATGGATAAAATACTAAATTGACTTATGACTCGCTAGATCATTACCCGGTCAGCCCTGCGAGTTTTGGCCGAAATGCTTTAAAATCTGCTTGTGGCTCCTCATCACCAAGGAAAACCATTAGTTCCTTCTCCGCACACTGATGGAGCTGTTCAAGGCGAGCCTCAGCCTCACCTGTGCATATTGAGAAGATTAGATGGCAGAGTAGATAATTTAATTTTAAATGGCACGTAGAGAGGGAGTGGTAAAAAAATGAGCTTTTACCTTGTAGATATTCGAAAAGTTGCTTCTTGGCATGCTCATGTTCAGGCAAATAATAGCCGTAAGCATATGTCCATTTGAGCACTCGCCTACACTCAATGATCTGAAATTTCACATTGTATCTCTTGTTTAGAGCTCCAGTAAGGAAAAAGACAGAAACAACACAACACATTTCTATCTCTATGTTTTGCCCAGCATAGCAGTCTTCACATTTAACAGGTCAACTCACAGAATGACAACAAAATTCAAAAAACCTACAGTACTATATATCTTAACATTAATTAAATTCTGCTGGAACAGAAAAAGAAAAAGGTGGGGGGGGGGGGATTTACCTGTTGCCAAGCTTCTAAAACAAACTTCAGTTGAGACTCGGGTTCTTTTAGCTTGTCGCTAAGCTTCTCCAACTGCAAAATTCAAACCCAGACATCATTACACGACCATGCACAAATTCAAAATGAGAAGGGGGGCACACATAATTGTTTGCGATTATCCAGAAGACAATGTATAAAAGGAAACAGAAAAGGCTTTGAACACCAAGTAAAACCACTTAAATTTACTTGTTCCTGAAAGCCGCAATCAAGGAAGAGATAATTCTACCATGCCCAATATACAGCTTCACCGCATCTAATCATAAAGACCATTAACTAAAATTGTCCAGAAAGATAAACATGGAAAATAATTCATTTCATTGTATCATCATTCTTGTAAATCTACATAAAGTCAATTTTGACCGCATTTTTTAGATGACTCTAAATAAACCCATGATCAACTTTTTGGGTGCACATATTATACACGTCTTTATTATTGTCATCTCCTCCTTCCTTTTCAAATGGAGCAAACACCACAGTAGAGTTTTACTTACATGAGTAAAAAAGAAACACCTTTTGACAAGAATGAACACCCATTAATAATGTACTTATATTATTGTGACCCAGCCACAAAGGAACAATTGAACATTTGAAAAACCACCAGTGTTCCAACAGAATGACTATGCAAACACCACAGTAGAGTTTTACTTACATGGACAGTCTGCATTTGGTGTAAATCTGCAATAGCTTTTTGCCTCGACTGCAAAAGGAAACACGAATCCAACATCAGTCCCACAACTTAAAATGAACCCCTAGTCTGCACGTAGGACAGAACAAAAGCATCCTCGCAAGCCAATAATAGATGAACAAACATTATTCTTTCAAAAGTTCATCCAAATACATCTATGAAGTATGAACAAAAGACGTGAAGATCATCATTCATTTTGGATTGGAATATGTATAGCATAGGTTCTTTTAGAACTTGAGGGTAGTAACTATCCAAAAGATTCAGAAAAAGTAAGTTAGGTGCATTACGGAATCACAATCATTTAAAAGTTTATACAACCTGGGGTCACCATCAAGAGTAAATGTGAATCAAGGCTATTTATTAGAGTAGAGTACCAATTGAGATTAAACTTTACAATTGAATTAGCTGGTATATTAGGAAAACATAATTAGGAGTACACCGTTTAAGGAGCCCAAGGAAACTAATATCCATACCGTTTGGTTACTAGCCCACCGCTCATAATAGTGTGTATATCTCTCCAGGGAATTCTTTGCCATTTCCCTCCTCCTTTCAGCTTCATCATACTAGCAAATAAGCGATTAAATATAAGTGTTAGTCTTTGCATTTTGAAAATTGAGATATACAAGCTTATCATTGATGGAGTATCATCTGGCTAACTTACCACTCCCTCTTGTTTTGCAGCCTCATAACGGTTGCATGCATAGAAACCACCCGTTCTTTCACCATGATCGGACCATGCACCAAGGCACAGCCTGAAAGAAAAATGATTTCATTTAAACATTACCACCATCAACGGTAATAATCAATGGAAGTGTAAAACTATAACCCCCCATAATTAACTAAAGTGAATATCAGATTGAAGCCACAGCTCTTCATACCCCACAAAGAACCCAACATGTAAAAGAGATCAATAAAAATGAATTAAAGGTATTCCAATTCTGTATTCTATTGGGATTGAACAAGAAGTTACCAGCAAAACTCGAATTTGCATGGGGGTGTGCATGTCATATGCATGCATCCCTGATTCTTCTCGATTGGGCGCTTGCACTTGGGACATGGCTTTGAATTAGCAAGAATCCTGAAAGTAGCGGAAACAGATTAGCCCATCCAGCCTCACCGAAGGATATAATTATCAAACAGCTCAGATAGCACCCATTCAAGCTCGCTATGAATATGAGCGCCACTACAATAATGTTATACCGTGAATATATTAAGACTCTGATAAACGCGACTTTCTAACACCATTGGCACTCATTTAAATTGCACATTTCAATGTTGTCACCTATTTAACGGCACTGAAAGCAAAACAAAAAGGTGTGACTGAAACATCCATGCATCCATCAAAACATGGCCACCACCCCCTCATTACATAGGCATGGTACGATTATTTCACCAGAGATTAAATTCTGAGGCAATCTAATGGCATTGTATACAGCAATCACAAGAATCAAAAATAGGCCATGGACATAAGAACCATACCAATTCATATTTTCAGATTCTGCACTGTTCTTTAATATCCATTTAGCCACCGTTCCACAGTCCACCGGCCGATGAGCTTCTTCAGTACACTGCATGCCACACAAAATCATCAAATCCAAAAACAAATGGTTATCTCAAATGAAATTAATCCTTCACACTGGCGCTTGCAGACTGCTCAGACATTCACATTCAGTTTCAAAATTCACCTTACAATATCAATCATCTACATTGTTTCTTCTTTCATTATCTTTCGAAGAGAATTAAAAGATAAAGATCTTTTACTCCAAAACTTAAAATGTCTAATTCAATCAGTTCCTTGTCATGTCTGTTCTTTTTCTTCTTTTCTGTTTAATCTTTTTAGGGGTAGCGGGTGCCGGGGACTAAACAATGTTTAACTGCTCAGCACTTACATTCCAGCAGAAAGCATGAGAACAAAGGCAGGTTACATCATAGACATTGTTTCCAAGTTCATATTCCACTGCATTTTCACATCCTGGAGCTGGACACCATTTGGTCTGAAGGCAAAAAACAAGTTCATGAATCACAATTCAAGTAACAATATTAGCACTGAAGAAACCAAAATAATCATCATAACTTCACACATCCAATCAAAATTGAAAAGAAAAAAAATCAGCCAAATCCTACTATCAAATTCAAAGCAATCCATTGCTAAACATTGTATCCACATCATTTGTGTATCTTGCCACAACATATCCAGTTGAATGCCCACGACTAGTATAGTGTCAATGCAAGTAACCAACACGTTGGTAAAGTAGTATCTTGAAATATCCACATCACATACCAAGAGCATGGACAGGAAAACAAAGTTAACAAATCGACAGATATATGACAGGAGAGGAGAGTTGCCCATTCGACAAAATAAACCAAAAAAAATCCACAATCAACTACAAGTTGTAATGCTTGTTTTAATAAGATCACAAGTTCATAGCTCTACTCCAGTGAGTTCACAGCAAGATTCTAAAACATTATTCCACTACAAAAGACATCAGTACACAGTCCCTCTTGCGGCGGACCACGAATCGACAAATGCACAAACAGATACACATCTCCCCCAGACACTAAGGGATACCAATTGACCATCCTTAGTATAACAACTGAACAGAAGAATAGATAAAAGAGAGCATCTTCAATGCAACTGAAATGCATACACCACAAAGAAGAGTCCTGGTTGCAATATATAAAGCTAATTCCCAATATAAAAGAAATTGTAACCCATAGCACTTATTACCTCAAGGTTATCATATAAATAGAATCAGATACATACTACAGTTCAAGTTTACAGCATCAGAAGCACTTAAGTAGGACAAATCTCAAACATGAGCGACGGACACCAGGGTTGGATATCACATAAGTGCATCGATAAAACAGTAACAAGTTCGCATAAAAGCCAAATGAAATCAATTATCTAGATTACATTACCTTTTTCTTGTCCTCAATGTAAGACCTTACAAGATAACGGGAATACTTCTCCTTATCCTCATCAGATGTTAACTTAAGGATCATGTCCTGACCAACAGAAGCGTGACATGAGGGATCTGGGCATCTCAATAACAAGCATCCAGGGCCATCATTAATGGCAGTTGTAATATAACCTACAAATGTAACAACCATGTGTCAATGCCTCCTGCACACAGAAAAACTATGCATAAATGCATGCAGGTCCACTTGAGCAACCACATGCAAGGACAAACACATTTCTTGAAAGGATAACATATCTGTGAATCAGAAATGATAATTTAAACTTTAGACACGTGAAAATCTCCACTGAGACAATGCAATACGCCACAAAATCCAATAAAATGACAAACCGAATGTACATCCAACCGGAGCTATAACATCTTATAATTGTATCGAAAAAACAATACATTTCAAAATCAAACTAAACCTAACCTCTCCAACATGTTGCGCAATAAGGGTGACCACAAACCGCTGAATGTATTTGATCAATAGGATGGGACTCGAAGCAAATTCCACATGTCAACTGCCGTGAGAAATACACAGGGTCAGACAAAAGGTAAACAGGAGCATGCTAAGCATGAGGGACATTACAAAAACATTAGGGGGAGAAAAAGCAGGACATCTTACCTCTTTTGCATTTGGAAAATGAACAACGGGTCTACTTAGCAAGCCAACAGTCCTCCGAACTCTTTCCTCATTGGCAAACCATTCATCATGCAACTGAGAAACATTCCTTAAGAAGCAACAGATTTTATTCATATGAAAGCACAAGATGCAAAGATCATCAAAAACTTCAACACTACAATGTGCTGCTATGCATCACTGCTCGGAAATGAAAAATGATGAATTAACAGGCCCCAGAAAGCGAGACATAACCAGAAGAAACATGTGCAACTTACCATTTGTAATGACAAAGCAATACTAATGCTGCAACTCTAGAAATGGAAAGAACAGAAGAAACATGCGAAATGCTTTCTTCCTGCCGCCGCTGAATGTCATTCACTTTCAAGACGGTATACATTTTCTGAAAAATATGAAGGGAGAAAAACATGGACTTCAGTAAGGCAAGAAAATTGACCAAAACTAACAAAATATACACGTTATCTTTTTTACTTTGGGTGGTAAAAGCAAGCCAGCACTAAATCCAAGGATAAAAAAATGTATCAATACATTTGACAACTGTGCTGGACCCTGACAACAAACACCCACCCAACACCACCACCCCCCCCCCCCCCACCAAAAAAAAAAACCCAAAAAAGACCGAAAACCCCAAAAAAGACACAATGGTTCTATGCAGTACTTGCATAAGTCCTACCAAAAAGCAAAAAAATTAGCTGGAGCCAAAGACATGGTAAGAGTACCCTTCCTACGCTTCTTTTCTTGCCCGTTAGTTTGAGGGATGACCTTTTTTTAGTTGGGGGGGCAGCACGGTAGTTTAAGTCAATCTGCCCAAGGTCTTCTTATAAGGAATCCATTGCCACCTTGAAAGGATAATGCTAACCAGAAGCCTTTTCTCATACAGATAAATGGGTGAGCCTTTAAATGGTTGGCCAGCAGTTTCACTCTCCAAATCTAATCCATGTCTTTGCTCCTACACCCATCACCACTTTATGTCCGATAAGATTATGGCTACATAATATATTTCCATAAGTAGTTACTCAATAAACCCCACATTCTATGTCCTTAACCCTCATAGCATTCACCTAACATACACTACAAAAGTTGTACATATGGACAACAGCTATCCACACCCATCAGCATGACCCTATCTTTGGGAGATGAAGCTTTAGACAAAGAAAGCAACAGCTCCCTTCTTTCGATCCCACAAGAGGAGGGCGTCTAAGTATATAATTCAGTGAATTTTACCAAATATCTCTTCCAGTGGCTACATCCTAGTACTACAACCAAATCCCACAACTGCTTCAAGTCATTTTGGATGTTCTTAAAGAATCTCGCGCAGCATAGACCACAGACATTGAAAAAGTATCATTTCAATTACCAAGAGTCCAATTGAAGTTTAGTGCATCAACACACCTAAAAGTACCATTCATAATACAATGAACTAGCACATATTACTCATTCAAGATGGGCACAGGCTACATTCCCCTCTTCAGTTTCGACTATTATATACCTGAGTTCTCCGTTGATGCTAGCACAAGTGAAATGTCAAGTACTTACGCCTTTCACAGATTTACAACCAAGCTATCCCCCATCATGTTGAATTGCAAAACATATATGCAAGTAACACACACGTCTTCGCTTAACAACTACTTTCTATTATGATCACAATGTAATCAGCCAAGACGGACAAAACAAGAAAGCTGCAGACCACAAATTCAATAACACAACGCCCCTACAAAACAGTAAAAAAAAAACTTCCCTTTATAGACTGGATATATGACTAAAACTCCAGAAACCCACTAAACCATCCGATTATGCAAACTAAACTACACAGATACTAGTACACTAAATTCCCCTAATCCCTCCACTAAACACCTTAAATCGAGAAAAAGGTTAAAAATTTCCCCAAATTCCGCTATACGGGCAACAAAAACAACACACCAGTGTTCCTCCATTAAAGACCTATATAAAGCTACTTTATCAGAGAACCAAAACCTAAAACCATCATCCGCTTCAAAATCAAGCGAAACTCAAAAACAAACACAAAAACCCCACCTCAGAGCGAAGCGTAGCATCATCATCACTAGCATAACCATAATCACCGACATCGTCGTCATCCTCATCAGCGCCGGCGAGAAAGTCTCCGGCGTCGGAATCCCCTCCGCTGTAGTAGTAATCCTCGGCGGAATCTTCATCGTAGGCATCGAGAAGATCTTCGTCGGAATCCATCTCCCTCCGCAAAACCCTAATTCGGTCAGTGATTCCTCAGCAAAACACTCGAAACTGGATCAAGAAATCCGGAATCAATCAGAGATTCGTAATTGGGATTGTTGGTGATAGGGTATTGAAAGAGGGGGGATTTGGGAAAGTGGAGATTTTAGGGCGGTGAAGAGAGAGAGATGTGGGTGTGGGTAGGAGAAGAGGAGAGAGAATAATGGGGGGGAGTCCCTAAAAACTAATGAATGAACGCAATTGCTAAGATTGTTAATGCTAATGAATAATAGTTAGTTTTTTTTTGTTTTTTTTTTTTTGAGATACTGTGTACAGAGTACAGACAGGACGGGGACAACCAAGTCAAGGATAGTTGATGAGATTCTCTTTCTTTTGCGCCTTTTTTTATGGTGGGCTTATTTATGCGCCTTTTTTTATGGTGGGCTTCTCAATTTGCCCTCTTTTTTTTCCAATGATGATGAGCTTTTATGGGCCTCGTATAGGGGTGAATAACGGATTGGGCCCGTTAGGTACGTATAGACTGTGTCGGGTTGGGTCAAGGTTAGGTCATTGAAGCAATGGATTGGGTCACAACTTTCTAGTAAAAGTTAGTGTCGTAAAAAATTCGGACATTTGATGTTCGATATCCAGTCCTTTGGAACATTTTTTGGGTCGGACAAATCGAATAAGCATAAATTCGGGTTTGAATCGGGTTCGGACAATAAAAAATGGAAAAATATTGTGTTTGACTTTTTGGTCAAATCGGTCCATGTAAAAATTTGGACGGAAATTCTATGATCATACCCGCTTTTTCTGGGTGGGACTGAACCGGATTTTCGTGTCGACTTTTTTGGATAGCCCAAGTAAGAATAAGGGGCTATTGATCACAAGGGATGGCCCAAGAAGCAAATTGACGATGAAGGATTATGAGGACAATGAGATCCCAAATTGTTAAATATTTAGGGTCGCCAAAGCTGAGGTGGCATGGCTTTTTTTATTTAATTTTTTAAAAAAAAAATTCCGAAGCTATGCTGAAAATTTTACGCCCAGAAAATTGTTATGGATTGTTCAAATTGTAACTATGGTTTGCTACTAAGTAAAACCATGGATTATTAAAATTGTAGTCATGAATTAATAATGAGTGTATCCCATGAATTGAAGGACAACAAGTCAAATCATATTAAAATTCTTCCTGAGTTTAAACATTCCAGATGGATAAGAGTTATTTATGTTAATGATAAAGAATAAAGATAATCTAATAGATAACAATTCTATACATAAGATAATTAAATCTTATCTAATACCCGCTTTTTCTGGGTCGGATTGAACCGAATTTTTGGGTCGGACATTTTTTGGACATCCCAAGTAAGAATAAGGGGCTATTGATCACAAGGGATGGGCCAAGGAGCAAATTGACCATGAAGGATTAGGAATTTAGGAGACAATGAGGTCCCAAATTGTTAAATATCTGGGGATCACCGAAGCTGACGTGGCATGTTTTTTTTTAATTTATTTTTTTTATAATTTTTTTCCTGAGTTTTGCTGAAAATTTTACGTTCAAACAATTGTTGATTGTTCAAGTTGTAACCATGGTTTGCTACTGAGTAAAACCATGAATTATTAAAGTTGCAACCGTGATTTGATACTGAGTGCACCCCATGAATTGAAGGACAACAAATCAAATCATATTAAAATTCTAACTGAGTTTAAACATTGGCGATGGATAAGAGTTATTTATGTTAATGATAAAGATAATCTAACAGATAACAATTCTATACATAAGATAATTAAATCTTATCTAATATGTTATTTTTGAACAAAACGTTTTTAATTAGAATATCTATCTTATAATTTCCTATTTAATCACTTTTTGTTTTAAGTCACGCAACAATGAAGCTATAATATGGAAGCATTCAAAACAAACTCCACGTCTATGAGTATATTTTTCTATCTAATGCACATATTTTTCCTGTTTAATTAAACATAATTGCTCACCTCAGTTTCCAATTACCTACAAAAAGTTAAGCGATGAGGTAGTACTGTAGTAGGGCCTTCAACCATCAACCATCAGCCATCAGTCATCAGTTTAAGTTTTTGGTTGAGATGGTTATATATATGATATTAGAGCTAGACTGATGAACAAGGGACCTCATGCTCAAATCTCAGCACCCGCATATTCATTTGCGCAAGATAAAAAAAATCCATGTCATGTGGACGGCGTAAGTTGCACACTTTTCTATATAAGACTCCTAATTTGCACCTATGTCAACCACACCCCTAAAAACAACTAAACACTTGCTCAAAATGTCTATCTATTCCATGGACTACCTTTTTGAATTCATTATATCTGTGTTTTTCTTCCTCTTTTTCTTTGTCTATCTCCATGCCATTCAAAGGAAAGATGGCCTCCCAACTAAATGGCCTCTGGTTGGTGTTCTTCCAGCAATCCTCAAAAACATCCATAGACTTCATGATTATATTGTTGAACTCATGGAAAATAGTGCATTTGCGTTCTTCGGAGAAGGTCCCTGGTTCACCAATATGAAGTTGCTATTGACATGCGACCCAGAGAATGTTCACCATATATTCGTCAAAAATTTTGGAAACTATCTAAAGGGGTCCAAGTTCAGATAAATATTTGATGTTTTTGGTGATGGTATCTTTAACTCATATTCTGAACTTTGGAAGTACCATCGAAAGAAATTAAAACATAATAGATCCTTGACTATCTTCTGCTTTTTTAGCCGAAGACTCGGCAGCTCAGCTCCCAATCCCTTCACCCCACCGAGGCAATTTTTTGATTCGCTTAACGAATCTCGTCTATGTGATGGTCGTACATTCTTGTCATTTTCCGATAGAAGGGTTGTTTTTTGTGCCTTGTTAGAGGTTTCCATCCGCTCTAGTTCTCTCTTAGCCTCGAATTTTAAAGGATCTATCTCCAACGCCCGGGTATTTCCTCGCTTCATCCAAGCTCCCTAACTTAGCGTGGACAACACCACTTCGATATAAAGCTTTAACATTGTTTGGGTCAAACTTTAACACAAACCCACATGCTTCAATGACCTTTGAAAATCCTCCCAACTTCAATTCACATACAGAAGGTTCAAATTAAGCGACACAGCCAACTCCCACAGCAACAAGTACTCCGATTTGAACATTGATTCGCCAACACAAACAAGTTGTGGCCTTTCCCATAGAAACGGACAATATTGTAATACTGTCATGTTCTAAATAATTGATTACCTTCCTTTTAAACACCTTCGCTTTAAGGATGACCTGACTAGGATGATCCATATGCCCCAAAAGATTAACATATCCCCATCAAATTCATTCTCCCAGAATGCCATAATCTCACTCCAAGGAGTATTCTCTCTCATCCTAAAATAAAGGTCACACTGCACTGACATAACCTCACACCCCGCTGTTAGGGACAAGCTGGGTCAATCCAGCCAAACAACAAGTCCAAAGACCAACTAGACTTCCACCTTAGCTAAAGCCAAAAGATAAACTATCAAAAACAAACCCACATCCAAATCCAAATACTCCTAACGCTAGACAACAAGAAGACGAGTATCCAGAACACAATTACAAAATAATGTCCAACCTTGCAGGTAGTATGTGAGGAGGAGAAAGAATCGTGCACCTGGCTCACCAAACCTATAAGCTAAACCCTGAGCCCAACATTGGTTGGACCCTTGCCGGAAGCATGACAAGCTAGATGACGTAACCCAATCGCGCGGTCGCACACCCCCAAAGACGCCCAAAGCTCCGTAACCTTTACGCAAGTGGGAAACTCGTCGGAAAAGACGTTGGAGCAATGGACAACGATGCCCACAAACCTGCCACAGACTTTCTGAAAACAAAACTAGAAAACTACCTTAACAGAGAGAATGGTTTAAGGAATCGGATAAATCAATGTGGTGCTGGTGACAACTGTTAAGCGGTCATCACTGACACCGGCGAAACTGAACTAAAAATTGGAGTACCAGAGGTTAAGCGGTAGTTGAGAATCCTGAGATGCGTCCCCCATTATCATTTTGATTTTGGATTTAAATGCATTTAAATCCAAAATTTCGCAGAGTGGAGCACATCAGACGAGGTTCACGTGCAAGGTGATTGCCCAATGCCGGCTACCTCCAAAAAGCTAACCGATGATGCAGTAGGATAAAGCCATGAATAATTCTTATCCATCGACCATCATATCTCTTCAATTAGAGCAAGCCACCCGAGTTACGACCCCAAAAAAAAATGGGGTGTACATATAGATTTTTCATCCGAATTTTAATATTAATCGAATTGACTGACTATTTGGACATAAAAAAAAATGGACGGTGGGACTCACTGTCAAAGTCTATGTCCAGAACCCAACTCATGTCATGCTCTTCACTCTGAAAGCTTCCCTAAAACTTACCTGGGAACAAAGGCTGAACTGCATAGATCCTGACCTTGAGCAGAACGTGATCAACGCAATCCAACAGCAGGAGCAAGATGATGATCCCCAAGTTAGAGAAGTTATCAATAAAATTCGTGGGTTCCTTTACCGAGAGTGGGTCGTGTCCATCAATTATGTTAAGAGGTTCATTACTCTTGCGGTGGCCATGCTTGCTGATTTTGGGGCGGATCAAGAGCACAACCTTGTCATCCACAACAAGCCCCCCCCCCCCCCCACTCCATTGATCTGGCCCTTCAGCTGGATGAACGAACAGGCCTACTGGTACGAGAAGAAGATCAACGAACAACTGAATGACCAGGATGATTGGCAAGGAGAATTACAAGTTTGAAGTGTATATGAGTGGGGTTGTCTTTAGGTGTGTTGCTGTGTACAATCCCCCCCCCCCCCCCTGCGCCCCCCTTTTGTATATCACGGGCTTTAACTTAGAAGTCGATACAGGCCCAGCCTTAACCCTCATTTTCTGGGCTACTTGGTGGGTTAGGTGTTTTGTGGCGTCCCAGGTCCCCCCTTTTACCTTTAGATCTTAGGCTGGAAAGTGGTATGTTGTGTATTTTGTCTGGGCCTGTCCTGGGCTTATATGTATCTTTCCTATTTAATTAATATATCGCCTTTCAATCAAAAAATAAAGTCACACCCAACTTATCAAATCTCAACATAACCCCAAAGAATCTCTCTTGAAAAAGAGTTTGCACAATTGCACCCCAAAGAATCTCAACAATAGAATAGATGACATGTAAGAGGGCCTCATTGGCTCATTATATAACTATGGTTGCCAAACAAGTGGGATATGTACCACCAGGTCCACCACTAGTCAACTACTTGTCATTATTCAATCATTATTTTGATTTTTGAATTATTTTATTTGACAAGATTAATGACTTGGATGCATTTAAATCCAAAATTTCGCACAGTGGAGCACAGAAGAAGTGGTTCACATCCAAGGTGGTTGCCAACTACCTCAAAAAATCTAAGCGATGATGTAGTAGGATAAATTAAAGCCATGAATAATTTTTAGGAAAATTGAATTCTAATAATCCTTATATTCATGAATTGCACAACAATAATTTATACTATCAATTTGAATTCTGATGATCCAAAAATAAATAAAATCAGACATTATGACGCCATCGAGTCAAAGTGTGTTTGACCAAAAAATTATTACTTTAGTTGTATTCTAGTGGTCCCCTTTAAATTGCTATTGTATTCTAGTAGTCTCATTGACATACTTATTGTATTTTGGTAGTCCCATTTCATTGTTGATTAAGTTATGATGGTCTAAATTCTTGGTCAAACACACACTCGCCGATACATCGCCACAAGAAACCATCGAAATACCACCATTCGACTTTCGGTGGTCCCACCGTAATATAATTTTTTTCGGCACCACTAGAATCCAAATTGATAGTAAGAATTATTGTTATCCAATTCATAAAAGTAGGGATTATTACAATCCAATTTTCCTAATTCTTATCCATTGACCATCATATCTCTTCAATGGTAACCTAGCTCCATCTGTTAGAGTATATAACTACTACTGGGTCTTCAAAAATCAGCTTAAGTTTTTGGTTGAGAACTTGAGATGGTTCCACATGGTATTAGAGTCAGATTAATGAACAAGAGGTCTCATGCTCGAATCTCAACACCCTCCATATTTATTTATGCGCAAGGTGTAAAGGGGGCCTACGCCACGGTGGATGGTATAATTTGCACCCTTTTCTATATAAGACTCCTAATTTGCACCTATATCAACTACACCCCCAAAAACAACTAAGCACATACTCAAAATGTCTATCAATTCCATGGACTACCTTTTTGAATTCATTCTATCTATGTTTTTCTTCCTCTTTTTCTTTCTCTATTTCCATGCCATTCAAAGGAAAGATGGTCTCCCAACTAAATGGCCTCTAGTTGGTGCTTTTCCTGCATTACTCAAAAACATCCATAGACTTCATGATGGCTTCGTTGAACTCATGGAAAAAACTGCATTAACTTTCCTCGGAGAGGGTCCCTGGTTCACCAACATGAAGTTGCTATTGACATGTGACCCAGAGAATGTTCACCATATATTCGTCAAGAACTTTGGAAACTATCCAAAGGGGTCCAAGTTCAAAGAAATATTTGATGCTTTTGGCGATGGTATTTTTAACTCGGATTCTGAACTTTGGAAGTACCATCGGAAGATGGCTCTGTCAGTTTTCGCCCATCCCCGGTTCAATCAGTTCTTGGCCAAGAAAACCTGGGAAAAGATCGCGACCGGGTTGATTCCAATCTTAGACCATGCTTGTAAGAACAAATCTGAAATTGAGCTGCAAGATTTGTTCGGAAGGTTGACATATGATGTTATTAGTACAATCATCATGGACTGCGATCCAGGAGCACTGTCGATTGACATGCCCAACCTTCCATTTCTCCAGGCCCTACTCAATGTCAAAGAAACCTTTGTGTCTCGTCATTTGGTGCCATCCTGTGTGTGGAAATTCCAGCGGTGGCTAGGAATCGGCCAAGAGAAAAAGTACAAGAAAGCTTCAAAAATCATTGATGACTTCATCTACGGGTGCATATCTAGGAAGAGAGAAGAAAACAGCAAGGAGGGCACAGAGTTGGGGATCGACCTCATGGCAATGTACATGGAAGACGAAGTTGGTGACACTGACAAAATTCTGCGCGACACAATTGTCAACTTACTTGCTGCAGGACGAGGTCCTACCAGTGTGGCCTTGTCATGGTTCTTCTACCTTCTATCCAAAAATCAGCATGTCTTGTCCAAACTCAAAGCAGAATTGGATGCTGCAACAATCACACTGCAAGAAAAACACCATGATCATGCTGATGTACTTCATATTCTGTCAACCAACTTCCAAGAGTTGAGCAACAGGCTAATCTATCTCCACGCAGCGATACTCGAAGCCCTGAGACTGTACCCTCCGGTGCCGTTCAATGCCAAAGCGCCAGTCGAGGCGCACACTATCCCGAGTGGGCATCGAGTGGATCAAAGCACGGAAATGATATTCAGCATGTATGCAATGGGAAGAATGAAGTCTATATGGGGAGAAGATTGCTACGAGTTTAAGCCGGAGAGATGGATACTGGAGACGGGGAAGCTTAAATATGTGCCCTCACACAAGTTCTTTTCATATAGTGCAGGGCCAAGGACTTGTCTCGGGAAAAACATGTCATTGGTCATGATGAAAGCCGTCATTACTGCCATTATCAGCCAATATCGCATTGAACCAGTACAAGGACATCCTGTCATTCCGTGTACCTCTATTGTCCTTCATATGAAATATGGGTTCAAGGTTAATGTCGTTAAGAACTGCTAAATAGGTTGCGAAGAGGGGAGCTAGCTTGCGCTCGGGTCGCTTGATGTCATGGAGAACTAGTATACGTATTTATCGGTGTTTGTACTGCAATAAATAAATAAAATTCTTTTTTTTTTAGAGGAAATAAATGCTACAAATTTCAACATTCGGGTCAGGTTACCAGGTCAGGTTGAAAATTGACAGGTCTATTGTGATTATTTCTGCACTAACCTCAAATTGATACAAGATTTGTCATTGTACACTTACTGTTGCTGCACCAATTCATCTACTGTACAAATGCAGATCTCAGCAGCACTTGACCATATATTAATACTCTATATCGTATCCAAAAACCAGACCAATCTTGCAAACCTTACAACATCGCGTTCATATAAAAATCGAACTCTGAAGAATACAACAGTATGCTTCTATAATGTAATTCTGTCACACAAAATCAACAAAAAAATGGCATTCAACTGGGGACTGATACAAGCCTGCACAGTTTGCTTCAGACAGGCATTTTTATGTCTAAGAGTTCCCACTAAACAACTACCTGGAAGGACTAACATAATATAATCAGCAATGCATGAACCCGATGCTTCTAAAAAGGGAGAGATTATAAGACAAGAAGCGCATGGCATGGCCTATGTCAATAAAACTGAATTTCGGTGAGGAACCTAAGAACATACTGTTCATGCAGAAAGAGAAGCTGGTGCTGCCTGTTTAGTTTTCGCGAGCAATCTTGCCATAAATGCTGGGTTTGATTTCAGTCTTTGCTTGACATAGGATGTTCGTGTCTCCTGTATCAGAGCATCGGCTTTGCCAGCCTCCTCGATGATGTTTAGGAGAGTTCTAAGGCAGTCCTTACGATTCTCCTCACGGTGTTCGAATCTGGAAGCGAAAGAGTTAACTTGTCAGATTGGTATTAAACCTCAACTACCATCATACGAAACCAAGCACACTAGGCAACTATGCCAATTTGCTCTTATTTTTCTTCTCTATCTTTATGATTTTCTTATACAATATGCATTCGCACTTGATTGGATTCCACCCCCCCCCCCCTTCTTTTTCGTCAACTTCTCTTTGTCTGTCTTAAGCACACAACGCATTTCTCTCTTTTGCCATGTCCAGTTGCAAAAACTAGGTCACGCCATCTTATGTTGTCTACCATGCTATAGCACATAGGCAAAACCTAAGACAATGGCTAGATAATGGAGCTTCCATCCTGCAACAAATGATGGGGAGCCCAGGAACTCAAACTCTGGTCATAACAGGTGCCTTCTTATCAACAGATAATATTTCACATCACAATTCAAAATACCACATACTAGGATATCCCACAGCAACAGAAATCTCAAGTTGCAAAAACATATTTTCCTCACGGCCCTAGACCTAATCTGGCTAATCAGCTAATCCTTAAGGACCTTAACACTTTTCTCATATTTCTTCTTTCAAGAACCCCAAATATAGAAGATATAATCATAACCAAACATAAATGCTAATATATACTTCAGAACCTAAAATTTTAAAACGCAACAGAAGGTTTTAAATCATTAGCCACAATAAACATCATTTATCTTTAGGACAAGAGAAGGTCATCCTTGAGCTTACCTTTCACTTGTGATAGTTAGCTCATCTTTTCCAGGATGATACCGTTTTCCAACAATTTCCCTCAATCGACGGAACTGGTACTGAGAAAGTCCAAGCTCCTTAACAGTCACTGACAGTTTCACCTTTCTGTTTTTTGGATGCCATGCGTCTCCACCTGGTGCAAACACTGCCCGTGTCTGCCATCTGAGAATTGGGCCCACACCAGGTGGGTCGTCCGACCTTGTTTCAACAGGCTGAGCCAAATCCTCAAGCTGTGGAGGCTCCTCTGCCTGAATTTTCTCCATGTAATCCTTCACAATCTGATCCTCGTACTCTGCGAAGAGCTTGTATGCATCTTCAGGTTCAAGTTCTTTCCGCTCACATTTATCCCCCAGCTCATCAAACTTTTGTTGGACCTTCTGCTTGATGTCATCTGAAAAGAAATTGCACAACAAGAAGTTGATAAGAGAGCGGAGATGCCACTAAATCAAACAGCTACACAAGTACCGTTCATTTTCTAATAGAGGGTCAAAACGTGGTTTATGAATCACCATAGCAATAGTCAACAAGATCAGAATCTTCAAAGTGTTCTGCATAAGTGATAAGTAGGAGGATTATGAATATACCAGGGAGGAGCTTGTCAAAATGGAGCATATCCTCCAAAATCTCTTCACACTCTCGCATATCCCCTAAATCTCCTTCCTGGACTGCTTCACGTATCATATCGTTCCACTTTTTGTCATCCATGTTGAAGTACTCATCATCTTCCATCATTTCCTTGACGACATGTTCTTTAGCATTATACAAGTCTTGAATATCTTCATCGGTTGAATATTCCTCCTCAAAATCTGACTCAAAGTCTTCATCTTTCACACCATCCACTGGGCCAAGGCGGAGCTCATCCATCAATTCATCATCTGTATCTTCATGCTCCCCTGACATTTTTCTTGCCAATATGGCTTCAAGGACTGACTCAAGTGCGTCTTCCTCGCCTTTGAAGTATTGATCTATCCTCTTCTTCAGTTCTACATTCATAAAGTGCAAAAATCCATAAATTTCCATGATAACTCTTCATGACAAAAGGATACTATCTATTCCCCTGCTCAGTTTCTCCAAAAAAAAGGAAGCAAAAGGAAAATATAAGACCCTGAATTTTAAAAAATGATGTCAGCAGCAAAGTAGTATTCAAAGATCTAAATCTTTTTTATTTTTTTTTTTGGGGGGGGGGGGCGTACGGGGCAGTGTTGGGAAATTAAACCTTCACCAGCTTCTTACATTATATAGGTTTGAAGTTTCAGTTTGATTTATAGTTTCAATCTTCATTTTCATGTTCTTTTAAACACAAAAGCACAAAAATAGATAGTGCCAGTAAGCGGTAAGCACCTAATCTCCTCAGATTGATTTAGTTTTTTTAATTTTATTATTTAACTCAAATGTGACAAAGCTTCACTCAAACCTATGTATTTGTCAACTACAATTTGTTTCAGAACAGACGACAATCATAAGGGCCCAAAAAAAAGGACTACCATCACATTCAGAATCTGAAACCGCGTCACATTCAGAACACAAAAAAAACAAAAGAGCAAAACAAAGCATGCTAACAGAGTCTTTTTCATATTAAAAAAGCCTTTTCTTTATTACTAACAAAAGTGAAAAAAGCTCAAACAGATTGAAGAGTAACAAAGACAACAATGAAGGATCAAGTATGTGAATCATGTTTTTCTTTTCATTTAGTTTTTCCCTCAGGAGGGACATGTTTTCAGAGACCCATCTCAAATTGCGACCTTAATATAAATTCTGAGGCATCAATAAGCTAACCTAAACCCTTTTCCCGATCAAAAAAAAAAAATCACAGCATTGTCAAATTCTGCAAACGGAAGTTACTACAACTATTATGACACTAGGTGGATCCCAAACAGAGGCCTATTGAGAGTTCCTAGGTTCATGATCGGATAGCATCAAAACAGTCAGAATCACTACCAATAGGCAAAGAGGGAAAACTCAAACATCCACCTAACATAAACAAACATTAATATTAATATAAAAAAGGGGATAATTCACCTGCATTGTCCACGTCTTTAATATCGAGGCTAGCATCTTTTGCCTGGGGTTGGACCAAGCTGCTTTCAGGAGGGGATTCAGGGTTTTCATCACCAGGGCCACTTTCAGATGAGAAGAACCTGAGTGCCCTGGAAGTGGAGAGAGAAATAGGGGGTAGCACATTTTGGGTTGGGTTTCTAGAGATCTGTGGAATAGAGAGAAAGCTGCGAGTGGAGATGAAGGAACTTGTTAGCGGTGCTCTTCTGCACGCATATGTCCAGGAATCAGGGAGAACCCCACGAACAGTAAGCAACTCTGCCGAAATCAAACAGACCCAAAACGATTAAGAAATGCTCTTCGCAAACAGAAACCACTCTAGATTTGTGGATGAATTTCCAGCCAGATTATGACTAACCTTTCAGCTTGCAAGATAGGTCCTCTGATGCCAGGGCCCCAATCGCATAGGCCTGTCTAGTTGACAAGGAAACAGTCCCCATCGCTGCTTTTTCTTCACTGAGTAATCACAAAGCCACCAAGCAGTATGTCAAAGTTTCAGAATTGAAATAATGAAGGAAGAAAACCAGATAACAAGAAAATGACCCCAAGCTAGAAGCAATACGGAGCAAGAAATAACTTCATTCACATCATAAGGCTTAAAGAAAGCTGAAATTAGCAATTGTGGTGATGCCAAGCAAATAAATCATCCATCCCCTCTGAAGCTATTTAAAGTCTCTAAGAAGAATTTTTCCAGACTCAGATGAAAGCAAACTTGGCCTCTTGGGATGAACCCAAAGATGAGAGATGAAGCCAAAATTGTGGGTAGATTTGTTTTCCCTCGTGAAAAAGTACCGTCTTATCTTTCTCATTTTGCAAACCCAGCTCAAATTTCTCACCTTTTCACCCCTTTCGGGCTCAAATCTGAGCTAATCAGACCCACTAAACTGAAAGACACCCAAACATGATCAAACCTTCATCTTGATCACATACTTTCTCTCTCCCCCCAAAGAACCTCATATTCTTGAAATGTATGATGTCTAGGGCTATGAGTACTACAATAGCTGAGCTATCTCTCCACCCAATCTATCCGGTTAACGGGATAAAGCCTGATTTCAAGCCAATTGCCTATTTTTCCAAAATTTGGTGCCACCATTTGGAACAATAGGAAATGAGTGGAAAGTCACATATGATTGATTTGAGCGTTAAATCTAGCTCACCAACTTAAACTACCATGAAATCGATTAGAAGCTCCCGTTCCCCCACACCAAAAACAAACTGTGATCCCCTCTAAAACAAACCCTAATTTCCGTCAATTTGGTTGAAATCAAACAATGGAAATCTACATAATAACGAACATTAAACAGACCACATATCAAACTAATACAACAAGATATGACCAATACTTGCAATCATTCCAATGTAATTCGGATAGATGAACGAAGATAACACGAAGATATTGAGAAAAAAACAGCGAATGAAATACATACTTTTTGAAACCATCGGCTTCGGTGGACGATCGGAATCCGCCGGAAGGACATCCGCCGGCGATCCCGCCGGCGAAGACGGGGCGGAGATGGAGGAGAGATGAAGTGCGAGAGAGAGAAAGAGCGCGAGAAGCCATTGTTAGGGCTTTAGCCAAAACCCTAATTACAGAGTGACTGAGATTAGAAGAAGGTGGCAATGGAAAATAAAAATTATTAGGTGTTGTCAGGAACACCCGGGCACATGCTCCCCTATCCAGCTCGCTGGATTAGATACCTTGATCAAGATGAGAAAAAAAAATTTGATAAAAAAATAATAATTTAAAATAAATAATAAAGAATTGGGCCATTTGGGCCTTATCAGAGACCACTCCGACCAGACCATGGAGAACTGAAACATTTAAAAAATAAAAAAAATTGAATTCTAATAATCTCAACTTTTAGTATTTGCAAATCAATAATCTCAATTTTTATTTTGTAATTATAGTGGTTCATAAAAATAAAATTTGTGTTCTAGTGTAAATAACTTTAGTATTATTATCAACAATTAAATAAGCAATCCATTTTAGAGTTATTTTTTTAAAAAATATATTATAATTCGAGGACGTGTGATTTTACTATGTCATTATGAATTTCTTAGTAGTTGATTTAGTTGGGGAGTGAAGGGTGGAGCCATGGAGAGAAATAATAAAGTGAAATTTGTGGCTTTAACTTGAGATAGCCTTTATATGGTTTATTACCTAATTCAATGATCTTTTGAACCTTAATCTTAAAATAACCAGCTCACATCCCAAATTCAATCACTCACATTGAGTTTAGCCAATTTGATCTATAGTTAAATTGTTCAATTGAACTCCAACCAAGTTTAGATTTGGTCAAGTTGTCCATATTTGAACACAAACCTAAACGATTAGTGTTCAATTTCCAAAAATATCAATCACAAACTTTTCTATAACAAAATGATCAAGTTTATATGAATAATACCCAAATAAAATATAAGTTTGATCAATATCTAAATGACAACATTCAAATTTCGTCGTAGATTTGATCAATTAAGCTCAAATGACACAATCCGAACCTGATGCAACTTAAATCTACATATTCGATCAAGACTACAAAACATGGGTTGAAACCCCCTTTTTTTTAGGGAAGACACAATTTTTAATGCACATTAGTTGCATCATACCTTCTGTAAATATCTCAATATTTTTATCTTTTCTTTTTTGTATTGTTATTCAAGTAATATACTAAGCAACCAATAAATCCAATTAACCATTAAAATAAATTATGCTACGAATATTCTCATTAAATTTTAACCTTATATCACAACTGAAATTATTATCACAACTAAAATCAATTAACCTTGAGAGTCCAATTTATCTGGAAATTCTACCCTTCGCAACCTCAAAAATTTATTAAAATTCGTCGCACTTACAATTATATGTATTAATTTCTGTTTTTCTTAGATAAATATAGCAGAAATCAAACCAATATCTACCTCAATGCCATATTTTTTTTAATTCTTTTTTCTCCATAAATATATGTGGCTCCGAGATCCTTAGGTTAGATCCTTAATTATGTTATAATTGATCATTGTACAATTGTGATAGTGAAGGAAAGATCACGCCACATGATGTATGCATTTCAAGACAAAATATATAAACCCTACTTGGTATACAAAATATTGAACTACTGATTTACTAGGGGAAAAAATGATTTATGAAAAAAATTTATAGATATTTGGTAAACAATTTTTTCACTTAGATGATTGGATCTAATAGACTGAATTTCAACATGCTGATATAAGCAGCCTATTGAATTGACTGTTTATAATAATTACCACATAATTCAAAATTCACCAAAAGTTACATACATGTCATCATAAAAGTAATTGATATACGTTATTTTAAAATTGATGATAAAGGTATAAATGAAATTTCAACAATTACTTTTTAAAAAATAGCTAACTTTAACAAACTCAACTTTTCCAAATCGTTACTCAAAATAGCTAATAGTAAATAATCAATCCAAACGGCCAACGGCAAACAACTAACCGTTGTTTACCAAATAGGACCATAAACTATGTATTGTTTCTTTTCTTTTCTCTTTTTTGTTTAATTAAGAGAAAGTAAAGCGAAATCTATATGTGCTATGTTGATAATTTCATAATGAATTAATGGGTGAATTTTACTCACAAATAAGAATGTTGGTCTTGCACACTATTTTTACAGACAAATTTAAGGGTAAATTTGGTTTGGTGGTTTTTTTTACTTAAATTTATCAAAAATTACCAAAAATTACCAAAGTATAAAATAAAAGGAATTTAATTTTAATATATTAGAGTAAATTTGACAAAAGTTACCAAAATTTAACTTTACCCAATTGTTTTTTACTCGTGAATTTGACGCACCCGAATACATTAGTTGCATATTGAAAGTAGTATTATTATCACAAAGAACTTTAAGCATTATTATCACAATATCCACCTCTTTAAATTCACATTCAAAAATACATTAATCCAAGAAACTTTCAAGCATCCAACATAAACTACTCTCCAACAAAAAAATAATAATTTCATTGATACACAAGGCAACAGACCAATAATTAAGCAGCTACAAAAATGGCGTGATCCTATTGATTAAAAGTAAAGAGTTTTTCTTTTTCTCCCTGGATTTCTAAAACTCGTGAGTTTGGCAATTTTGTGCATGAAAATTAATTGTATAGTTTGAATAAAATGGGAAAAAGACGAGATGGTGCATAAAAAAACAAAAGGTGGGCAAAATGGAAAAAAAAAAAAATCACAGGTGGGCAAAACTTAGCCACAAGGTTTGAAAATGAAAGGTAAATCTGTATATGTCCACATGTGGACATTGCATTCATGTGGACCGTGGTTGTTTAACCAATTTAACATGTTTTTAATCTTACATATTAATTTTGAATAAACAAATTAATTAGGGTGTTTAGTAAAAGGGTTATCCACTGGCCTGTCGATAAGTTAATTTTAGATAAATTTGATAGATTTGGAGAGATAAGTTGTAAAAATTGTGATAATTATAGATTTAGGTAAATTTGGATGCTTTTAGGGAAATTTGGGGAAATTAAGAGAAATTTTAGTAAATTAGGGTAATTCTAATTTATCTATAATTCACCCGTGAAGTTTATATAGGCTCAAAAATTGGCTAATTAGCAACTTTCATTTTCGAGGTCAAGAAGTTGAATAAACGCTAGGGCTACATAGTCATAACATTGTCCAAGTGAGGTGGAAACATACTTACTTTGCATGAGTGAAGTTGAATTTCGATAGTTCATTAAATCACCAAGATACCATCACTGGTTTCATCATCTGTGATCATTTGGGACAATTACGAAAAGCGGGTGCCATGCCAATATGCTCACAATCCATTCTCTAGACGGATGCATTGACTTTTCGCTTTGGACTTCAACAAGTTATCCAAGAAGGGTTCAAAAAATTAATATTAAAGGAGATAACTTTGTCCTTGTCCAAACTATCTGGGGTGCCCTCAACACCCCTTAACACGTCGATATGGTTGTCAGATGTATCAAAAACCTCACAAAAAATTACTAAGATGTACCCTAACTTTTTAAGAAACTATTTTTTGGTACCCCAACTTTTCAAAACTAATTTTGGGGTACCCTAACTTTTAGGATTAGCAATAAATAGGTTATTTTCCGGCCAAAATCTAATGGGTACCCTAAACTGACCGAAATACCTTTAATTTTTTTATAGAGATTGACTGTAATGCCCTTTTACTCCCGCCTTGACTAATTGTGTGTTAGAACGTTATGTGTCTTGTCCGATACTCATCTTTCCATCGACAATGAATCCCTTCAGCTCCCACTCTCTTCGATGTTCGGTCTCTCCCTATGGTATGATTAGGGTTTAGCGTGTTCGTTCTTGTTGAAGAAGGATTTGAGGAAATCGTTCGGAACTTGAGTTCGTCACTTGTCCATTGTCGATCGTCTCTCCAGTTGATCGCCATTGTCCATAACAAGTAAACTTCGAAAATGGTGAGTGCATCTATTATTGTCGAAATACTCTGAAAGTTCGATGAGTGTTTGAATATATGGGACATGAAATTTGCGTTTTTTTTTTGGTCTACCCTTAATCAATTTCAGAACCCATAACCCCAATTACCTCAACCACCCAAAAAACCCTAACCCTAACCCCAATTCGTTTTCAAAATTAGATCCTAATTGACCCCCAAATTCACAGTTTAACACCAAAATTTATATCCCAATTTCGTTTTTAAGCTCGTTTTTTTCCAACCCTAAACACCACACTTTGATTTTACATCCCAAAATCGTTTTCAAAATTCTCAAATCCCCAGCCAAACTTTGATGTAATAACACAAACTTAGTGAAATACATACCTTATCTCTTATTTAACTAATCTTCCTTTCAATGGCTTCCAATCTTGTTTAACCAGTCTCAACTCCCTTTCAATGTCTGTGAGTGACAAGTGACAGAGAAGAAGACACAAGAACAAAATAAGAAGAGATGAAGAAAAATCCATATGAAATAGAAGAATAAACGAGTGGGGGTGGGGGAGGGGGGAGGGTTAACGACCCTTATTTTTGTTTTCTCACAAACAAAGGGCATTTTCATCCACGAAAGACATTAATCAATTTCGCGCCTAAAAGTCACCGGTGAATTCAAATCATTGGCCGGAAAATCACCTATTTATTAATGATCCTAAAAGTTAGGGTACCCCAAAATTAGTTCTGAAAAGTTGGGATACAAGAAAAACATTTCACCTAAAGTTAGGGTACCTCTTAGGCTATCAGCAATGACATACTTTTGGGGTAAGAATAGAGGAGAGAGTGTAAATAAAAAAGAAAAATAAAAAAAGAAGGCATACCAAGTATGCTCAGACTTACTTGGAATGACTGGAGAGATAAAAGGGGGGGGGGAGGAGAGAGATAGGGAGAACTAGGAGAGAGAAAAACATTAAATAAGATTTGTTTTGTTTTATTTTTTCTTTCTTGTACTTTTTTAGTAATTATATATTACCCATTCTTCAACCCATTCTTCACCATTAACAATATTCATTCTCCACTACCCATTAAAATAATACTAAACCTACTATTCATGTACTTGTCATTCTCCATTTTGGAGAATGCCATTGTGGATAGCCTTAGTGATTTTTTGAAAACCTCATCATGCATATGGAAGATTCTACAATTGGGCCACATCTACCGACAATCAAATGTAGTGGTAGACTGGATGACTATCCTTGGCTATTCGTTATATTGTATCGGTTTTTGGAATTATAGCCGCTCGTTGACATTTTCTTTTATTATCAGATAACTTTAGAAGATGCCTTGAGAGAAAGACCCCCTAAAATTTCAATTGTGTTAATTTTGTTTACCCAAATTTAAAAAATAAAATAAAAAGAGAATATGCCTACCAACGTGATTTTCCTTGTTAATATTATTATATTATGATGATAGGAAGAGGAATTCGGTTTTATGACATTCCCAAACCTATGACTTTAAAATTTAAATCTAACTTAAATACTCTTATCATATACAAACCCCACAATGATTTGTGCCATTTCTTGGTTGGTTGGTTGAAGGCTCAAGAGTCAATTTCATATTCATGAAATGGCACAATCTCAATCACACATTTATTTAGACGACAACATATACATGTATGTGTAGGTGGAAAATTTTCCTAAATATTCAGTAAAAAGTTCAAAAAGTTTGACTAATTGAGCTAAATTAGAACCAACATAAAGAAAGAGCTTAGATTATCCTTTTTTGTTATTTTGGACATTAAATAATAAAATGTCATTTAATAATGACAAATTAAATAATTAAAATTTCTATTTTTTTAAAATCAAAGGTAAGAAGTATAATATTAGGTAGCCTTTCTCTTAAAGGATTTACCCAATTTATCCATTCACAACATCGAGGACAAAGACAAAGGCGTCGGCAAAGATCAACAAGCTGTTGACTGAAGAGAAACACCAAACTTACAACCTTATTACCTTCCCTAAAAATATGAGAAATAGAGAGACAAGAACAAAGGGGAAAATTCTATAAATTTTACTTCTTACAATTTTTTTTTAATAAGCAAGGATAAATAGTGAAATGATGTTATTAGGAAGAGAATGAGTAATAGTCATGCAAGTAATCAGTTATCATTGTTTAATAATTAATCCCCTCATGTAGACTTTTCTACTCCCATATATGATATATCTTCTTGGAGATGATAACTTGATCTATTGTACATGAATTGTCATATTTTAATAAATTAATTGCATTAGAAGAAAAAGACACCGTCAGCTAAGGAAATTTGTTTGATAATAATTAATAAATATATATATATGTGTGTTTATTTTTTGTTTTTTAATTAGTCTTATTGGAAGGATAATAAGTAGACTTCAATAAAAAAAAAGATAATATATAAGTAGACCAGTGGGAAAATCGAAATTTAGTTTGCCAAATAATTATTTCTTTTTTCAAAATATGAATTCAGGAAAGAATGATCCTAATATTAATTAACATGAGGAAAAACTTATATGGTTGTGAATCATAACAACCATCACAATAAAAATAAATTTCATCCATACATGTGTCAACTTTTATTGTTATCACTCATTTTTTTATTTAGTACAATATTATAAAATATATTTTCTTAATAATCTTTTTACAGTTTTTTTAAAGTAAATATCTTAAATCTAAGTTTTAGCCTAGTAATATTTTGAAAAGTATTTATTTTAACTTTTTTAATAAATTAAATTTTAAAAATATTTTATAATTTTATATCAAATAAAAAAATTAACAGTCAATATAAAACTTGACACATGTATAAATAAAATTTATTTTAGTGATGATGGCTGTCATAGTTAACAACAACTGTAAACATATCTTTTAGCAAGATAAAACTTTCTTTGAGATAATTTGAATATGATGCATCGAAGTCAACATTTTGAAATAGGTGGTCTACGCTTAACACCCTAATGTGTTGAATGAGCCTCCACCTCCGATTCAACGAATGAAAAAATTAAAAAATAATAATTTACATTAATCGCTAATTCAATCGTTAAATTGTCGAACACAATATATATTTAAACAATTATTCCCTATTTAAACCATTATTCGCCATCTAAGACATCATTCACCATTTAAATCGCTAATTTGCCAAACATAGTCTGAAATTTTCTCAATATATTTTAGAAAGACACACTTGCTTAGTCCACAGACTGAACAAAGGATAATTAAAGTATTTTATTGGATGCTAGAAAATAATACTAGTTTCATCACAATCTCTAAATTAGCGTTGACAAAATTTTGTCAAATGTGAATGTCTGAATTTGTCCGACTTAAAAAATATCCGGTGTTGTCCGAACTCGAGTTTGACATTGATTGGTTTTCTGGACAAAATATTTCTCTATTTTCATTGTTCAAACCCAATTTTGACCGAAATTTAGCTCCGACCAAATTGTTAGACCCGATTTGGCCCGAAAAAATCGGGTCCAAACATTAATTCGTATTTTAATACTGACCGAACCCAAATTTAAGTGAACCCAAACTTTTACAAGCGATACTCTGAATCCAATCCGTTGTAGCTAGAACAAGCAACAATTCTTTCTCTGGGGTCTTCCAAATCTCAACATTCCAACTTAGCACTCGCATAAAATCAGAAAATACTAAAAATACATGCCCAAAAATCTATAAATTCTATCTCTCTCTGTTCTTTTTTTTCGAAATTATTTACAATATCTTTTCTTTGTCTGATGCGACTCAATCAACCTGTATTTATGTATGAGTAACGTTTTAAAGCTGCTCTCTTTCCCCGTTATTCTTGCTTTGCTTCACTCTCAACAGGAGAGACTAGAGACCTTTCTCTCTCTTCTTTCTCTCTCTTCCTGTCAACACTCTTTCACCCTCACAAGCACCCAAATCCATCACGCATCATCATATCCAAACCCCATCAAAATTCCCAAAAAAAGGGGGGAAAAGAAAGCGAATTTGCTCATAAATTCAATCTCTACTAATTAATTGCTCCTACTACTACACCATTTCTGGTCTGAGTACTATTTTCTCATCTGGGTTGTGCTCAGAATTTGAAGTTTCTGGGTGAAAACCCATCTTCAATGTGAAGGGTTTTCTGGGTTCATTTGATTTCTCATACAATTTGCTCTGTTTTTGGGGTTTTGGGGAAGAAATTGGGGGTTCATCATGACACTTGATTCAATTCCGGGAAGTTCTGGGTACTTGGATGCTTTTCCAGAGAGAAGAATCTCCTATTTTGGCAACAAATATGTGCTGGGCTTGACTGTTACTGCTGGGATTGGTGGATTACTCTTTGGGTATGATACAGGTAAAAAAAAGAGAAAAAAAAATCAAATATTGTTTGATATTTTCCATGTTTGATGAGATTATGTATGAACTTAACTTCCTTGGTTAATTCTTTTCATGTTTGCCTAATATTAAATTAGAATCTGGGTTGCTTTTCTTTTGTTGTTAACTCTAATGGGTTATTGATCTGGTAATTAGTAGGACCATTATTATTTAATTGCTATTTCCCAATTTGTATGATTGTATCTAGATCTGTCAATTCGGGTGGGTCGGGTTCGGTGGGTTCGGTATGCCCAGTACTCCGGGTTAGTAATATTTCATGTTTAAAAAACTGGGTCGGTCTCGGTTCGGGTCAGCTTTTGCGAGAACTAATTGTATCATGGTATGAGATTTCTCTGTTTATATGAGTATTAAGCTCATTTTGGTTGGTGATGTTGATTATATCATGGTAATTGATTTCTAGACACTTTGATATAATGTCTTGACTTGTTCAAAATGTTAAATCCTAGTTGAAAAGTTGCTGCCAAATTATCCCTTGAAGTTGAGAAGCATTAACTAGTATACCATCTATTTATCATACTACAGTTAGGATAGATTCTAGAGAAGCAATTTTGAGTATCTGGATCATAGTTACCGGGAACACTAAATAGGCCTGCGACCCGCGTTCTGGGAACAAGCATTCCGAAGTCAAAACTAGACTAAACTTGTGTAAAAATTAGCGATCCGAGAAGCGTTCCTGGTAGCTATGATCTTCCAGATGGTTTCCAGATGATTCTTGAAACTGAAGGGTTGTGCAACTTTTGTTTTAATAATTATTGCTCGATGGGGTCCGGGAAGGGATGTTCACTTGGATTGGAATTGAAGTTTGGGAACTACAGTTTAGTGTCACTTTTTGTAGATGTTACATGTAATTCCTCTATGATCGCATGTGGAACATGGGATGTAGGATGAAAGTTTGATATAGGTCCCAGCCATCATCTTCAATCGAGTCTTTTCGATCACTATTTCATTTTGTCACGGTAGCATATATGGATAGATATGGTCTTATACTTTTATTTGTAAATGTCTATAGTTAAAAGTTTATACCTTATTTTCCAAAACTATATTTGTATGTCCTGCAATGTAATTCCATTTTGCGAAGATGAGGGTATCTAATGTAAGACTGTGGTGGTTGCAGGTGTTATATCGGGGGCGCTCCTGTACATTAAGGATGATTTCGAAGCAGTCAAACAGAGCAGCTTCTTGCAGGTACTATTTTCGGTTTTCTTGTATGGTACATTTTTCTAAGGTTGCATTTGGCTTTTGAAAAATGAGATGGACAGAAAAACTTTGAAAAATGATTTACTTCTCATCCACATTTTGACATTGACTGATTGGATCCTCCCGAATTTGGCCTGGCCCTGAACTTTCTGACACTGCCAAGACTAGTTGATCATGTTTTCGATATCTTGTTTTGTTCAGGAAACAATTGTGAGCATGGCATTGGTCGGTGCAATGATTGGCTCCGCTTCTGCCGGATGGATTAACGATACTTACGGGCGTAAGAAAGCCACCCTTCTTGCAGATGCCATCTTTGCTGTCGGGGCTATTGTTATGGCTGCTGCCCCCGATCCCTACATTCTCATCGTGGGCCGGTTGCTGGTCGGATTGGGTGTTGGTCTGGCATCGGTTTGTGCTCCGGTTTACATTGCCGAAGCATCTCCTACGGAAGTAAGAGGAGGGCTTGTCAGCACTAATGTGCTCATGATTACTTTTGGCCAGTTTGTTTCCTACTGCGTTAATCTTGCCTTCACCGAGGTCAGATTCATCTTGCTCCTTTCTCGCTTTATTTCTTGGATCTTCTAATCATTCTGGTGAAAAGTTGATTTCTTTATCATTCTGTCGAAATGGATTAAGCGATTTGCACAGTACTTAACGCAAGGAGTACCCAAAAATTTTCAGGAAATGACCCGAGTTCAGCCCTTAGATACCCCATGTTGAATTGCCTGATTAGCATAGGTGACTGACCATTGTCGGTACTTTCTTAGTGCGAAGAGTTTCTGATTTTGTGCAGTTTGAAAGAGGCAGACGGTCGTCATAGAAAAGATCCTTACATATTATGTAATTTAATGTCAAACATGACTAAAGCAGAACTTTTTCTGCCTTTCTTTGTATCTTGCCATTGTTTTCTCTGAGATAAACTTGATAGTTGGATTTCAGATTTCCAGAATGTGGATCATCTTCAATACCTTTTTACAGTGATTTTTGTGATCCACATTATATTTTTTTTGCCTCAAATTCAATGCGACAATGCGTGTTTTCCTTGTTCTGCTGTCTTAAGAGCTACATTCTTTTTCATCTTCACATGGTTTTTGGTAAGATTTAACAGCTCGAGGGTGGAGATCTTACCACACTGTGAGTGGTTCTGGTTCAGAAGGCGATGATCCAATGCCTGGTGCTGTCCTTGCTACCAACCATGCATGGTGGAACTTTTTCCCCTCTAATTTTTCATTAATCGTGTTGTCAAGCGAATTTTAAAGTGAAACTTTGTTGTTATTTGGTCAATAATTGATGGTGAAAATAGCTTCCGTTAGAATTTGGTCAATAATTCGAAATGCCATTGGAGGATTTGATCTTATCAGTGTTTTTTTTTCTTCTCCATGTTTGTTTAGGTCCCTGGAACTTGGCGTTGGATGCTCGGGGTGTCGGGTGTGCCCGCTATCCTTCAATTCTGCTTCATGCTCTGTTTACCCGAGTCCCCACGATGGCTCTACTTGAAGGTGAAACTTTTTCACCACTCAAACTGATATTCTCTTATCCTCAAAATATCGCCTCTTTTTCTGAGAGGCATTGAATCTGTGTCATTTGGTGTTTCTGCAGAAGGAGAAAGCGAAAGCTGCTGAAGTACTCGCAAACATCTATGACCCATTCAGGCTGGAAGACGAACTGGATTTACTTGCAGCTGCTGCCGAGGAGGAGCGCAAGAAAAAGGATGTCCATATATCGGATGTTTTCCGGAGAAAGGAACTCAGATTGGCGTTTATTGCTGGTGGTGGTCTCCTGGTAAGATTTCCGTTTTCTGGTTACATATAGCTGTGGCTTATACTGAGGAAAATAGCTCACTTTTCAAATGTTTTCTTCCCTTTTTTCGATACCAAAGGCGGGTCATAGCCTAGTTATTCAAATAAAATTAACTTAGCCAATTTCGTACGACGAATTCTTCTATGGGTCATACGTTCCACGTTGAGCAATTGTCGAGCCTCCATTTAAATACCATCCAGGGAGGTTCACCAGTTGCTCCATGTAGATCGTGTGGCAGATAGGGGAATTCGCCGTATGTGATTCGCTAAGTTAACTTTATTTGAATAAAAGGGCTTCAACCCAACTTTGATACCAAAGAAAAATAAAAATTACAGACCATCATGTTGAAAATCTTGCTTTATTTCTTGTGAGCCCAGCCCATGAAAAGTTCATGGTGTTTACTGATGGTGAGTTTGGTAGTTTACTAGGAAAGTTGTTCTCGGGAAAGAGTTTTCCTAACCCCCCTTGAATCCCACATTGAAACTTTCCCATCTATTTGGGATAACCAAACATGGGAAAGTTACGAACTTTCCCAGGAAGGTTTCCCAACCAAACGCTCCCTACTGATCTTTGCTCCTCTGCATCCATGCACAGGCATTTCAACAGCTTGCCGGAATAAACACAGTGATGTACTACAGCCCCACGATCGTCCAGATGGCGGGGTTCAGTTCAAACCAGCTGGCCCTCCTAATCTCCCTCATTGTAGCCGCCATGAACGCGGCGGGGACCGTCTTGGGCATCTACCTGATCGACCACATGGGCCGCCGCAGCCTCGCCCTTGCCAGCCTGTCGGGTGTGTTTGTGTCCCTCATCATGCTCTCCGTCTCCTTCATGCTCGGCGGGTCCCCCGCCCTCTCTTGGGTCGCGGTGGCCGGGCTCGCCCTCTACATCGCGTTCTTTGCCCCCGGGATGGGGCCCGTCCCGTGGGCCATCAACTCTGAGATCTACCCCCAGGCGTACCGGGGCCTCTGCGGGGGCATGGGGGCCACCGTGTGCTGGATCGTCAACCTCGTGGTTTCCGAGTCGTTCCTCTCGGTCGCCGAGGCCATCGGGACGGGGCCCACCTTCCTGATCATTGCCGGGATCGTGGTCGTCGCCGTGCTGTTCGTGGTCCTGTTCGTTCCCGAGACCAGGGCGTTGACTTTTGAGGAGCTCGACCAGGTGTTCAGGGAGCGCGCTTATGGTTCTTCGGGGGAGAACACGCAGAGCTTGCTCGAGTCTGCGAATGGGAGCGGGCGACAAAACTAGTGCATTCTTTATGCTACTCTTGTGCCTCCTTTATGGCATCAAACAAGAGCGTCGTTGTCGACGTGCTATATGTGTGCATGTATGTATGTATGTATGATCCCAGTCTTGGGCGTGGTTCCGTGTCGAGTTCTTTTTGGCTCGCTAGTCCGATGTATCGAACCGTTTTTGTATTGCTTGGGGTTGTCATAGAGCACTAGGGCCTCCTCTTTTAGGGATTGTGCCTTTCGTGGAGATAACTTCTGTGGAATAAGATGCTGCTGTTTGAGAATGTGAAACAATATTTTTGGATGTTGTCACAAAACCGTAAGCATCATCAACTGCAATTTATTTATTATGTGCTCTTTGAGTTTAGTGTTCCAAATAGTGCGATTGTTCACTTATTTCGTGCACGTAATCTGTGTTGAGCATCAATCCTTAAGAAAAACTTCTACACATGCTGAAGAGAAAATACCATAAAAGAAAACTGGTAGCAACAATGACAAGGAAACATATATTGCAGCACATTGGTTCAAATTTTTGTTAAATATTTATTTCTCAACCTTTACAAAATCATAAAAAAAAATCGATAACTAAAAGCCAAAAGGGGCTAAAAATGCATCAAAGATGCTCCAGCAATCCGGAAAAAAAAAACCTGCATTTGAGAACCTACACCAGCTCATCAGATCATTCTCAGTCATACACAGCAAGTTTCTGATACTCCTCAGAAGATATGGCCAGTTCCATGATATCCCCAGGAGTAAAATGCCCTTCTTTGTCAAAGAACATCTTCATCAAATTCTTCGAAAACCCGCTCAACATCGCAACTCCTTTCTGACTAAATGTAACCGGCGTAGCCCCCGAATGTCTAAGGTTCCAGAACACAATCTCCGGGACTCGATTGAACCCCTTCTCCTTGAACTTCCTCACTATCATCTCGTAATCCGTCTCCCACCCTCTACTCCTGCACTCCTCTGCTCGCTTGCTCTCATCCTCCTCCTCATCGCCCTCATCCTCATCATCATTATACACGGTGGTCGCTTGGTCGAATTCCATATCACTAAACACAAACACCCTCTGCACCATCTGTTCCTGGGCAATTTTCCCATCTACAGCGACCTTCAAAATCTGGTCGAAAACCTTCTGGAAGTTGGTGCAGTAACCCCAGTCCATGCTTCGGATGAACTCGGTCTTGGATTTGAGGTCGTCCCCTTGGATGATATGGAACTCGGGGTTTTCACTGAAGGTGATCACTTTCCCCTTCCATGGCTCCTCGCTTAGTTCGGATATCAGCAATCCGAGAGCAACAGAAACCTCCATTGGAGTGCCCCCCATACTACCAGAAACATCACAGACTGCAACACAGTTTTTCAACTTCCCCTTTTGTTGGAGATCCTCCACCATTCTTCTCCATTGAAGCTCAGCCATATTGGTTCCTCCTTCTTCGTTCAGAGACGATATTATCTCATGGGGAAGCAATGCCCCGGCTGCAATCTTCGCCTTGCCCTTCCCGACGTCATCTAGGTACTCTGAGAACCGTGCATAGTCGTGTTTTTCAAAGAGTTTTTTGTATCTTTTCATGGCGACTGAGGGGACCCTATTGTAGGGCAACAACCCCCATCGATTGGCACCCATGTAGAGCTCCGGCATCTCGAGCGCCCTATGCAATGGCACAAGTACTTCCTTTCTAAGCCTGTCTCTCAACTTATAACCAGCACATTCAGAGTTTTCTTCAGTAATAAATACTCTCCTCGCAATCGCTTCGCATATGAGGGTGGATTTATCATAAGCCGAATCAATCGAAGGGCACCATTTTGATGCCAAACTAATCCTACCCAACTCCCCTGAATTCAAACACTTGAGATCTGCAATCAAACAGTTGGCAAAAAGTTCTGCAATTTTATCATACAGAAACCTATACTTACCATCTTGATCATACCTCTCCTTAGCTTTTTTCGCCTTCTCAGCTTCTCTAGCTTTCTTTTCTTGTCTGGCTTTTTCTGTTTGAATCTTCATCCTCTCCAAATTAGCTCTTACTCTTTCCTCCCTTGGGATTTTACTCCTTTCTTCTCTGAGAAATTTGATCATCTCTTCTTTCTTTTTCCTTTTTTCTTCCTTCTTTACTCTAATCTCTTCCGCCTTCATCTTCCTCTTCTCCTCCCTCATCTTCTTCTTCTCTTCATCTTCTCCCCCCTCTTCATTATGATCTTCCCAATGATCATCAAGCCAGTAATGGTCATAATCAACCTCATTATCATCATCATCATCATCTCTAACCCTTTCCCCCTTTTGCCTTTCTTCCTAATCAACCAATCCTTTCTCCTCACATCCCTAACATCCGATCCCTCGAGCAATCGGAACAGGATCTCGACCAAATCCTTGAAACACCCGAACTTGGGGACGTGTTCGAGATTTAGGGCTAGTGTTTGGGGATGGTGATCGTGGAGCCAAAGCGCGCAGGTGAAGAACCCTTCCTTGTTCGATTTTCCGGTGCCGCGAACTCCTCGGAGATTGAAGATCAATTTGAGAGTGGTTAGGGGGTTGTGAGCCCATGATTTGTGAAGAAATCGGGGGATTTCGTCGGCCGGAGTGTCCGGAACGACGTGGAAGAAGAAATCCAGGCAGGGGTCGCCGGTGGATAAGAACGTCAGGGAGTTGTTCTCGGTGAAGCCGAGGGCGGCGACGGAGGAGGTGACGGTGGTTGTTGGTGATGGTCGGTTGACATCGCCGCCGTCGGAAGCCATGATCGGTGGTGGGTGGTGGGGTTTTGCGATGATTTAGGGTTTGAATAAAGGTGGTTAATTTGTGTTTTGTGATTATGAGTGAGATTATATACGACGAATTAAGTCAGTTGTAACTTTTAGAGGAAGCCATTGCTCATATGTTGTATATTAATTGAGACTTTCATTAAATTTTGATCCTCAATTATTCACAAATTAAAATGAATTATAAATTTATAATACTATATTCGTCCCTAACTAATTGTTCATTTGACTAAACTTTGACTATTAATTACCATTAGAAAGATATAATATTAAGGCATCATTTTTTTATACAAAATTAATGAGTGTTGATATTAATAAAAAGGTAAATAGTAGATTGCGGAAGATTGCGGTGAGTTGCGGTAGGTTGCGATAAATGCAGTACGGTAAGTTGCGGTACCGCATAAAAGAAAGGTGCCTAAAAAAGTAAAAATTACAATGATATTAATTTTATATTATCATCAGAATTTATAAATCAATCAAGTTAAAGTTTAATTATTTTAGTATGAAATTACCTCTATTATAATTATGGGTAAAGTATATTTCTAATGATATTAATTTCATATTATTAGTCAAAGTGTCAATTAATATGAAACGGGGGATACGTGAATATTAATGGCAATGTATGTATGTGGGGCCCAACAAATTATGTGAGGAGATTGAAAGTCGGAAAGCAAACCAACACAGCAACCCAAATTGTTCTTTTTATAATACATTTTCTATTATATGAATATTAAATCCAACTTTTCCGAATTTATGTCATTATTTTTCTCTCAATGTCAGGGTGCACGTTCCCCTCCCAAATTATTCCAGTCAACAATTCCAAATATTTCGAGTAGTGCTCAAGGCATGGCATATACTTGGGGTTCGAGATGGAGGTAATCGTGGATTTCAGAACCATTTATTTTTTCTGTTCTATATTAATCGACACTTGAATTAATTTTTATTTTAAAATAATAATTATTTTTTATATTTAAATATCTAATTCAATTATTTTAATTTTAATAATTATGTTAATTTTTTACTTTTTTAATTAATAAAAACTATTTATACTCACTTTCTTTCACTATCTATGCTTTGGTATCGGAAAAACACTTTAAAAAATAATATTATTTAATTGTCTGGATAGTTTTTTTTGTTACTTTTTTTAGGCACGTCTTTCACATTTCGGTGCTATGCCACTGGATTGACTTTCTCCTCCTTCATCACTACGTGGAATAGCACTCAACTCCCATTCCATACAAGTTCATGTCACATGTTTACAACAAATCGCTCTATTCCATGCTCTACTTTATATATGTCATTAAAAAAATTAGATTATGAGCCGAAGAGTACCTTCCTTTTGTTTCCTTTTGATCGCCAAGTCCTTTTTTTTTTATTTATTTATGTCAAGATATGATTGGTTGCTTTGTGCATATTTTTTATTTTTTTACAATCCAATGCAACTTGTGTCTAATATTTTTTGATTTCATTTTGTATTATATTTTACTTTTTATTTTTGGGAATTTGGATTCTAATAATCCCTACTTTTGCAAATTGGATGACAATAATCCTTACTTTCAAAAAAATTGTATTTTAAAATCCATCACCACATTCTTTTATTTTTTTCATGCCCCATATTGTTTTGTTTTTCGATAGGTAATAAAGTGTAGTTGCTAAAACATTTTTTAAATTATTTTTTGAGATTCTGAGCAATTATTATGATTTTTTAAAAAGAATAAAATTGAAAAAATCATAAAAAATAGAAAAAAAATTCAAAAAAATTGGGAGAAATGTTGTAAATTCATTAAAAATCGTGGTAAAGTGTTATACAAAGTTTTGAATCAAATGTAACACAAAATCTATGATATTTAGGGTATACTCTCGATTATGTCCCACTACAATACAATTTTAATTTTTTTTGGACCACCAGAATACAAATTTAAAGTAAGGATTATTGCCATCCAATTTGCAAAAGTAGGGATTATTAGAATCCAATTTCCCTTTATTTTTTCCAAAACATTGTCCGATTCCTTGCACACATTGACATGACAGGCTTATATAAGTGATCTTATCAATTAGACCCATTAACTTCCTTAATTTCAAAGTTGGCTACAGCCAGAAAACCTCCTTGTACTCCCGAGATAACCAAAGGACAAGACATCCTCCTCATCCTCTTTCAAAGCTAAATAAAACACAAGTGTGAGGTTTAGGTAATTTCTTGATTTGCCATGATGCCTCTTGTTTTTGCTTTGATACTCATAACTTCCACTCACATTCTTGTGCATGACAAATTGCTACAAATCTTCCTTTGTCACTCGTGGTTACCCGTAAAGCATAAATGTCATATATCCAATTATCTTCAAAGACACTCACTAATTGTATCTTGTCCCCGAACAATTATTAAGCTTGTCGAACCACTTCCCCTATTATTAAATGGTAAATAACTAACTGAATTCGACAAAAATTATTTCTAAATAAATTTTGACCATAAATTTCTCAACATATATAATGAATTGCTATATAAAATTATTATCATTAGATTAAAATACTATCATACAAGTATAATATTGTTAATAACATATTATGCAATAAATTATCAATCATGATTAATATAAACTACTAACATGCTCATATCATTAAATGGTAAATAACTAATTTGCCCTTTTCCATTGAATACTTGTAGCCGCCAAAATTCGCAACATTTGTCAATGCCTAGATGAGAGACAACTACAAAAATTTGAGAGTTAAATTGAAGAAGTTAATCATAAGTAACAAAAGAAATCTCAAATCCATTTGTTAAACTAGATGACAGGTTAGTAATTTTACAAAATTTTCCAAATCCCTATAGATTCACACTAATTTTCCCAAATAATGGAGATACCTAAAAAAATCGTTCATACAGATATAATTTTCAATAATATAGTTCCCAAGAAACAGTTTTTCCTGTGGCAAACTACCACAAACCAATATCCTTAAAGTTCAAGTTATTCCTGTGCATTTTAGAAGTACAGATTATTGTACATTCCAATGGCCGAGATTCAGATTATTTGAATCCAAAACCCGCAAAAAATTGCTCATTCTTGCAGCTCAAAATTGTATGTCATTTGACAGTTTTGATATGTCACACAACATTTGCTACTTCATTATCATGCAGAAGAAAATACAACCATAAATGAGAACAAAACCAAGTCTGTGGGGCATGCAATCAATCAAGGCTGATAAGCCTCCGGAAGTCGAAGCCCTACACTGGCAGCAGATTTACCCAGTATCCTTTTCACCTCATCTGATCTATCCACGGCAATGTTATATGAGAACAATAGCTCCTGCAGTACAGAACATTCGACCCCAAAATCAGGATTCGTTCCACATAAAGATCACGAAAATGCTATATATTGGTGGGAGTCGACGAACCCAAAACTTGAAAAAAACAAACAAAGAAAAAAGAAACATTGTCATATGATGACTAAAGTTTACTAGGATGCCTAATGAGTTGCTGATGAATAACAAAGAGAGGACAGAGATATTTTAGTGACACTAACTCCACAACAATGGTTACCCATTTCTAAGTTCCAATGGAATCGGCTCGGGCTGTCAAAAGTTCGGGTCCGAATCATTTTGGTCCGGATGAATTAGACATCGGACGAAAAGTTGATGTCCGATACCTGCTTTTTTTGGGTATTCTTCGGTCGGACAAGTCTAAATTCGGATAAATATCGGGTTCGGTCAGTAAAAAATGCAAAATATTGTGTCCGGATTTTCGATCAAATTGGTCCAAGCAAAATTCGGACGAAAATTTTATGACCGTACCCGGTTTTTTCCCGGACAGACTAAATCGGGTTTCCTTTGGCCTTTTTCATCTATGTGTGATGTATCTATAGACTTGATGCTTGATGCTTCTGCCTCACAAAAATTCATTCATGCCATCAGCTAGACCTTAACCCTCTATCCTCCAGCAGGAGCTATATTTATAACTTATGCATAACAAACAGCATCAACTATGCAAGTTAGCTCTAAGTTTGTCCAAGTGGTCATCTTAGTGACATGCTCCAAGATCATAATAAACTACCCTACTATTTAACCTACTTCACCAATCTACTCATGGCCTCCACTGTGCTACCAATAAACTTAGGGGTACACAGGGAAAAACCCTAGCCGCCTCTTTCTATTCTGCTAAGGAGGAGCTGCCATTAGCCATATTTGCTGGTGGTAAACCCTAATTCTCAATTATTTACGCATTTTCCAATTTATTAGGTATTTACTAGTAGTTTTTCTTTCACTTCAATAAGTTTTCTTTCTGTCATGTAATAGTTCGTGTTGGTTTTCCATGTGTTGCCTTTGAGCGAGTTTTGGAATATCTACAAAAGTCAAAGTTATGGAAGGTCATTGTTATTATGTTGATGCTTGTTTTGATTGGGGAATGAATCGACAATGAAAATTCACACAGTTCTATCATGAAGACCTTTCTTTCAAGTATAATCTGTTGCATCAAGTAGATATCTACTCCATGGGGGTTAACTATTGCTAGTTTGGCAAAGACACAATGAAGTCCAAGAACGCAGACAAGGGCAAGAAGAGTGCCGTAAATTTAGCGTTGATCAACAGTGTATTCACAATTAACCTTTCGGAGATGAGAATTTATCTTGATGATTTAGATTTTTTCTTATTAGATAATCTTCATTGTAGATGCCGTATGACTTTTCATTAATGAATTTCTCTTATTCTATCAAAAAAGTTTAAAAGATGACAGAGGTACCTTGTGATGCTGCACACTATTAAGCAAATAAGTGTAATCACGAGCAAGCTTCAGTTTACTCTGGATAGAGGATGGATCAGATAATGCACGGTTTTTTCTGAACTCCTCCGTTATGAAATCCCTAAAGTGTTGCTTGTAGTCTTCTTGTCCAATGTGCTTCTTCACAGATTTGAGAAGATGCCTATAGATCTTTGCAGCATGAAGACCTCCTGATCCCATTCTGGTACTTTCCCTGCAAGTGAACTACAACTCTTATTTCAGTTAAGGTAGTGACACACAGCAGATTACGGCCTACGGATACCAATTCAAGAAAAGAAAAAATTCAAAATTTTCCTCTAGCAATAGGTTTGCCATACTATTTCTCTAGCATATAACTGCTCAGTGCAATCTTTTCTTTCCAAAGAATTAAAGCTATAACAATAGAGCACCATCTTCCTCTCTAAATGAACTGTAACAATATAGAGTTGTCTTTCTTTTTGTGCGACTTGATTAAGCCCCAAAAAAGTTGCTCAAAATCCGTTTATCTCCTTATCTATATCATGAAAATCTATCTCATGACTCATGATTCATGAGTATGGATTTATTAGTTTATCTTTAGATAATGGAGATAAAGGTATGCCATTATAAAGCGCGCATAAGTCTGCATAACTTCTTTTCAATATTCATTGTTTACAGAGTGAATGGAAGTAACCATATCCAAATATCGTCGATCCAAATAAAACCCAGCAGATAATTAACTCAACCTGGATGATCCAATTTTTCAAAAGTGGGTTGTCAATTAATGAAGGATGCTCAATTATTGATGTTCATTCTATAGTAGTATGCAAACCAGTAGTTGTCAATTAAACCCTAAACCCTAAACCCAGACATCTAAATAATCTCCCATCTCTCGTGATTCTGGATCAAGCTCCATAAAGTTCCAATTCCATTTTGTTTTGCCTTCTAAAAGCTACTAACAAATGTAGAACTAAGCCTATACGAACAAACATTGTAGAACAAACAGCCCAAACGATCAACTGAAACGCAGTAAATATCAATCCATTCACAACAACAACATGATCGTTAACATGAAGTTAACACTGAAAATCACTAATACAGTCATATAAGAGATTTAGAACAACAAAATAGATCGCCAACTAACGGAGAAAATCCAGTTTGAATTCAAAATAGCGAAACAGACATTTGATCGAACACTTGGCATGCAAACTACAGTCACAAAGATGATGCATAGAAAACCCAATGATTGAGCTAAAATTATCAAAAACTGCATGGAAAATACATCAATTCTCACTCATAATTAAGAAAATATGATAAAATACCTGAAATTTGTGCAGTTTCAGATCAGATACTGTCACAGGGATGGATGATTCTGTATGAGATGCTGGTTCTGCGAGGGGATCTCGCGATGTATTTTCCTCCCTTTTTATTTTATTTTGATTTTAGTGACTAAAACGACATCGTCTCATCAAACCTTGGCGCGGAATGGGCTGGGTGCATAATGGGCTGGGTTTTGTACCGTAGAAATGAAGGGAATGCGACGTCGTTTCTTAAATGTAAATCACTAGGATCCATCCTATTATGCACCCAGCCCAGTTTGATTGCAGTAAATTAGAACTGAAGGGGATGCTTACATTTGTTTTAGTTAAAGAAATTATATATTTGATTAAATTTTGCCCACTTTTCTAATAATTTATATTAATTTGTTCACCAGTTTTAAATGGATTTTTTATTAAGTTATCTGTAAAAGTAATTATATAAATAAATCAAAATTAGTACATGTTTGGCCTAGTTTCTCAAACAGTTTTTATAAAAGCTATTTTTGGAGAGGTATTGAAATGTCTGGCCTAGTTTATGAGATAAGTGATTTTATTAAATTAAAGTGTTTGGCCTAACTTATAATATAGTGCTTTTACTAAATTTAATTATTTAACCTAATTTTTAAAATTATCATGTGTTTTTGGGAGTAAAATTATCAATGATTATTTACATTTTTCTCTTTTTATTAATTTTTTAAAAAATTGTCATGTTTTAATTTTAGCAATAATTATAACTATATAGTTTTAGTTTTAGTTATAATAATTATTATTATAACTATATATGGTCTTACTTAACTATACAATTCTTTAAATTAAATATTTATATATAAAAAATTTAGGAAATGTCATATTTGTAAAGAAATTAAATAATAAAAATGTCTAACATAATATTAAAGGTTCTAACATAATATTAAATTATTTAAATGTTATCTGTATAAGAATCATAATATTTATTTGAAATTATGAAAATTAATCAGTAAAGAATCTTATAGATTGAATAGAGATTTAGTTTATAGGAAGCAGAAGCAGCAATTTACTGCTTCTGTTTTTGAAAACCTATTATTAACTTCTAAAAAAATACCGTTTGGCCTAGTTTATGCTTTTTAACTAAAAAAACACTTCCAAAAGTTAGACCAAACAAGTACTTAATTAGATTGTTAATTTGTTATGTAGGGTTTACATGCTTTTTAAATTATTTATACAAAATTCAAGCTCACTATTGCTCTTTGATATTTGCTGCTATATGTAGGGGTGGACATAACAGGTTAACCGCATTTGAGGGTTTTGGATTTTGAAAACCTAAACCGCAACCGCAATATGCGGTTAACCGCTTAACCGCTTTTGAAATCTGAAAACCTAAACCAAACCTCGAAACCGCAATTTAGAAGCGGTGCTGGTTAACGGCTTTTAAAATTTGAAATTTTACCCAGTTAACATACATGTTTATGATTAACCGATTTCCTGGAAATTTACAATAACATTTATGCAAATAAATGCAATCATATTACTAATAAATTCATATTTTGATGCGACGATACGCATGCGCCGGCACACCGGCCGCCGGTACTTGCTGCCCCTGCCTTTGAAAAAACAGTGAATGTCAAATGACCAACAAGTCATCAACCAAACATCCAAGTTTCCACATTTCCACACAAATTTTTTTTCAACTTAATTGAGAGCGGTTAACCGCGGTTAACCGTTTCATGAAAATCCAAAACCTAAACCTAAACCGCATTTTGCGGTTTGGTTAACGTAAACCGCTTTTATGCAAAAATCAATTCGATTAACTGCATTTTGCGGTTTGCGGTTTGGTTTATCTTGATTTCTGATATTTCACCTATATACATGGCCATGGGAGCTTCAAGCCTACAAAGAATATTATTCTCAGAATTCAGAACAGTAGATAATATACATAGTTACTGCAATCAAACAGTGGAATCAAACAGTAAAAATATTATCAGGGTCAAATTGAGCTAATCTGTTACCCAGAGCTCTGTTCATTTCCTCAAGTGGCAACCTTTTTTACTACAGAGGCTGTTACTGCAGAGTCACCTTGAAAATATCATTCCAATCTTGCCTTGTTTTGTTTATTCTGCATTGGAAGTATTTGAAGAATTGTCTTTTCTTCCTTATAAAATCAAAATTCATTGGATAAGATCAGAACAATGGCTGCATGGTGCTGACGTGTACATGAGCAAGATAAAAGGGAAAATACAAATAATTTTCCTCTCTTAGTTGTTTCTCTGTCATCAATATTCAATCATCATCTTCTCAAATTCTCACATCATCCTCACCAACCCATCTTCATCTTCTCCAGACATGCTCGTTGACTCATTTTTGCCTATTTTCTGGGGGCCGACAGTATAATTCTTGCCTTTTTTCTTAGATTTTCTCCTCATATCTTTCATTTATTATCATCAGTTCGCCATATTTTTAGCTTCAAATTGACCCAACAAATCTGGGTTCCCTTTTTTTATGCATGTTGCCACCCCAATTTTTCTGGGTCTGTACAATTTTCTGGGTTCTTTGAAATTGGTCAATTTCTACCAGAATTTCTTTTTTGGGGGATTCAATTTTGATCATATCTGAAGTGGGTTGAGTGTAGATTTTTGTTTACTGAATAAAAGAGATGACATTGGATTCAATACCAGGGAGTTCAGGATATTTAGATGCATTCCCTGAAAGAAGAATTGCATATTTCAGCAATGGGTATGTGCTGGGGTTGACTGTTGTTGCTGGGATTGGTGGCTTGCTCTTTGGGTATGATACAGGTATATATATCATCTTATCCACTTATACACCTTTGTTTATTTACCAACTAATTTAATGGTACATTACTGTTTTGAATGCGAGTTTCATTTTCTGTTGGATTTCCTGTGTACAATTTTGGAGTAATGGCTGTGTTTGTTGAATTTCTTTGAATGGTAATTGAGACTTTTGTAACTTGTGCAAGAAGTTCTTTGAATGTGTAACTATGTTTGCTACATATTTTGTATCTTTGAGTATATAAAAGTTGTGTAAATATGTGACATTTCCCTATATTGTCACCCTCTTGAGAATATTTCAATCTCTATTTCCTGTGACATGTTCTGATGGAAAACCTCTGATTGCAGGTGTTATATCTGGGGCACTTTTATACATCAAGGATGACTTTGAAGAAGTTAGAAAGAGCAACTTTTTACAGGTATAGTTATAGTGATTAGTGAGATACTTTGCCTTTGGTCATTATTGTGGCACAGACTCAAAAACTGGGTACATGATATCATACTCAGAGATAGGGAACGCTTCGCGGGTCGCTAATGTTTACACAAATTTTGTCTAGTTTTGACTTCGGAACGCGGGTCGCAGGGGTATGTAGCCTTTTGGGTAACTATGATCATACAAAGGGAATTCAAGGATCTCTTCTAAATGTGCAAATTTCCCAGTTTGAGTCAGTTTCGAACCTGAAAAACTGTGCATTGTTAGTCTGACATTAGACCTAATTCGTGCACCCTAGACTATACGACCGACCTAGGGAAGTACGATTCATATTTGTTTCTTAGTCCTATAAATTGTCAAGTTTTGAAATTCTTTTATTGACAGGAAACAATTGTGAGCATGGCCCTAGTTGGAGCTATGATCGGAGCTGTCACCGGTGGTTGGATTAATGACACTTTTGGACGGAAGAAAGCTACGCTGTTTTCTGATGTGATCTTCGCAATCGGCTCAATTGTCATGGCTGCAGCTCCAGATCCTTACGTTCTTATACTCGGACGTCTTTTTGTTGGTTTTGGTGTTGGAGTGGCATCGGTTACTGCTCCCATTTACATTGCAGAAGCATCCCCTGCAGAAGTAAGAGGAGGGCTTGTGAGCACCAATGTGCTTATGATCACGGGTGGCCAGTTTCTGTCATATCTCGTTAACCTTGCTTTTACGCAGGTCAGATTAACCCTGTCACGCAGTTAATCTGTTTTTGCTTTAGTACCTACAAACATATTAATACCTACAAACATATGCACATACTCCTGTCCTGAGTTTTTTTGGTGTTTTGTTATGGCAGAAAGTGGAAATGAAAATGGCTTTCAGATTTGCAGGTTCTGTTTATCTGATACTGTTTTCATGAGACATTATTGTGGAGAATATCTAACTCAAATGTCTTTTTCTTAGTTTTAAGTTATGTGAAAAGGCTTTTTGCCTGTGTGCAGTTTGGAAACAAGCGGCATCGAGGGAGAAAGAAGATATGCACTTAATGTTTCCATGATGAGAAACATTGCTGCAGGAAGCTTCCTTTGCTTTCTTGACTCTGAAATTAATTCGAAGTGTAAAATCTTTTTATTTTCAAAATGATATTTGTCATCGAAATTAATGTGGCAGTAGCTTCTGGTTTGCTTAAAATGTTTTGGATCATATCGATGTGCTAATTCTGAAAAGTTTGTCGGAGTATGTTCTGTCATGCGAAGTGCTGTTTGTGAAGCTAATAATTTGCACTTATATAACTTTTGTTGGTTTCAAATTTTTCAGTTTGATGTAACAAATTTGACATCTTAGCACATTACTCACCCTAGAATCCCGACCACTAGATTTTGTGAACGATGTCTTGGATTTTGTTCGTGTGTTAGTGTATTTGGATCCAACAAAATCAAATGTTTCAATTGTTTGATGAAGTTATGTCTTTCAATAGTTTGTACTTCTGACATGTAATTGTCTGAGCAGGTCCCCGGGACATGGCGATGGATGCTAGGAGTTTCGGCCGTGCCAGCCATTGTACAGTTCATTTGTATGCTCTTTTTGCCGGAGTCCCCTCGCTGGCTTTACCTCAAGGTAAAAAAACAAAGCAAAGCTGGTAAAAATTCTTTTTACTGTCCTGGTTTTGATGCTCTTTAGTCCATCTCATCTGGGCCGCTTTTCAGCAAGACAAAGCGAATGCGATTGCAGTGCTTTCAAAGATCTACGATCCTTATCGACTGGAGGATGAGGTTGATCAACTCGCTGAAGCTGCAGAGGAAGAACGCCTCAGAAAGAAAGCCAGTGTTTGGGATGTTTTCAGCAATAAAGAAATACGACTTGCTTTCCTAGTTGGGGGTAGTCTTCAGGTAAGACTTCAAAAATGAGGACATGTATATGAGCATGGAAAATTGTTCCAGTTGACCCAAGATTTAAAAATTTTGCCAGAAACTCAATAGTATGGCGGGGTCAGATGTAGTAGTCTTACCTCTAAATTTTGCAATTTAGAGAGACTGGTTCCAGTTGACCCCAAGATGTTAAAAATTGTTCACTGCATACAACTCCATGGAAAAGAATCATAAGAGGTAGATTCCCTTTTGGGACCAAAAGCCCATCCTTGATCCATGCCGAGTTTTGCATTCCTTAGCTCGGTGCAAAAGGCTTCTCACGGGTCCCTTTTGGGACTTACTTATAGGGCATGATATCCCAACGGCATTTTACTTTAGTCCATAATAGTCTAAGTTGAAAAACATAATCTTTTTCGACTATCCAGATCACGGACATGATAACTGAAAAAATAATCTATGCCGAGTTTTGCATTCCTTAGGTCGGTGCAAAAGGCTTCTCAAGGGTCCTTTTGGGACTTACTGGTAGGGCATGATATCCCAACGACATTTTACTTTCGTCCATTATAGTTGAAAAAACATAATCTTTTTCGACTATCCAAAACACGGACATGACAACTAACATGTCCATTTCGACCCAACAGGCATTCCAACAGTTGACAGGCATCAACACGGTGATGTATTACAGCCCGACAATAGTCCAAATGGCCGGATTCCACTCGAACCAACTCGCCCTCCTCCTGTCCCTCATCGTTGCCGCCCTGAACGCGGCCGGGACAGTCCTCGGGATCTACCTCATCGACCACGTGGGGCGGCGCTCCCTGGCCCTAGTCAGCCTCTCAGGAGTCTTTGCATCCCTCATAATCCTCTCAGTCTCATTCTACCTACAGCAGTCCACGGGGGCCCTGGCCGTGGTGGGCCTGGGCCTCTACATAGCCTTCTTCTCCCCCGGGATGGGGCCCGTGCCATGGACCGTCAACTCCGAGATATACCCCCAGGCGTACCGGGGCATATGCGGGGGCATGGCGGCAACTGTCAACTGGGTGTCGAACATCATCGTGTCAGAGTCGTTCCTGTCTGTGGCAGATGCTGCAGGGAGCGGCGCCACCTTCCTGATCCTCGCTGGCATTGCGCTTGTCGCGCTCGTGTTTGTGGCTGTCTGGGTTCCGGAGACAAAGGCGTTGACGTTCGAGGAGGTGGAGGTGATTTGGAAACAGAGGGCGTGGGGGAAGTCGTCCGACACCCAAAGCCTTCTTGAAGCTGCTGCCTCGGATCGCCTCAAGAATGAGGATGGAGAGGATGAGTTTTAGATGTACAATATCATGATTTTTATGGAATTGCAAATTTATACTGCTATTTAGGCAACATTTTCTCAAGAATAGGTTATTGTGAGATTGTTTGGCTAGCAGCTCTATAGATGGCCAAAGGGAAGATCTTGTGTGAGCAAAATTGTGGAAACAAATGATCCCCTTGTGCTGAATTTCAGTATTGTACTGTATATGTGCTTGCATCAATTCTCTGCATTTTTGTCATCATGGGAATGAAGTAAAACTGAGATTCATTGTTGAGATCATGATCACTAGCTAATTTTTCTAAAACCTATCTACCCCCAAAAAAAAGGCAACTATATTATTTTCTTCATGGAATGAAATTGCTCTCACTAAACATTAGGGTTGAAGTTTGGAAATTAACTTTACAATTTACAATGGTGCATCTAAGACCTAAAATATTATTGAGTTACGTGCTCTGGTACATCTTGCTAAACCAAAAATAAAAGTTAAACTCATACAAATTTGCACAAATGGGCTATTTTGCAACGCGTAGATCGTGAACCCAGGTGCATGGTGAGCCTGAGCTATGTGACGTCAGTGCACCTTTGCTCCAGCATTTTCCACGGCCTTGTGCGTTGTATGCTCATAGCTTACAACTGATATGCTCATAATTCTGACCGTCATTACTCATAAGCCTGAACATCAATGTTCATATCCTACAATAAGTTTGCTCATAATATAGAACTTGTATGCTCATAATCTAAAACTTGTATGCTCATTACCTTCAAGTAGTATGTTCATAAAATCTAAACTTCATTGCTCATAATTGTGAACACCAATGTTCATAATCTACAAGTGCTATGCTCTTAACCTAAACTATTGTGCCCATAGGCATGAACATCAATGCTCATACCTTACAACAAGTTTGCTTATAATCTAGAACTTGTATGCCCATTACCTATAAGTAGTACACTCATAAAATCTAAACTTCATTGTTCATAATCGTGAACACCAATGTTCATAATCTACAACTACTGTGCTCTTAACCTACAACTACAGTGCTCATAAGCGTGAATACCAATGCTCATGCCCTACAACAAGTTTGCTCATAATCTAGTACTTGTAAGCTCATTACCTACACGTATTATACTCATAAACTACTATATTCATAATCCTGAACATCATTGCTCATAACCCTAAACATTAATGCTCACACCCTAGAACAAGTATGTTCAGGACCTATAAATTGAATGCTCATGAACCTGAACATAATGTTGATACACCAACATTTTTCTTACTACAGGCTTTCATTCTTTTCTTGGACTTCTTCCACGCGCGAGAAAATGGGCTTGGGTACACAGATCATCATGCACCCGGGCTTATAATCACATTTCTAGCTATTTTGGGCTGTGGTATTCTGGTAGATAATTAGTTTAGAAAGTGGGCTCAAATATGGGCCGATCCAGGTAGGTTCAAGAGGGTACAAATACATTGAAAAGACAAGAGTTGCTGATTCTAGAGTTTGGAAGATATATACAAGCTTCTACTACCAACTTGAAAATCAAAAAAGAATTTAAACACCATGTAATAATATAACATGGAATATTTGAGAACAACCTTTTACGTACGTTGGGGCAATCATAAGATTATTCTAGCATTAACCAACTTAACTAGAACTTCCTAGTGTAATTAGTACATTTAAACAACTATATATACCATTGAACACTTGCAAATCCAAATCATGAATAAGATCGAGTTGAAAATAATATTGGGAAACAAGAGTAGAATACATATTATCCGCCAATTCACAAGCTAGCTAGAGTGTTAGGAATTGGAAATGGGGAAGATCAAGGACCCAGAGGTGCCACATTCGACCGCAAAGGCTAACAAGGATGAACCGGTGAGTGTGGCCTATGTGGCGGGCACCCCACTCATGTCCGGCAAGATTGGGGAGGCTGAGCCGATTGATCTGTATCAAGCTGCTCATAACATTGAGAAAGCTAAGGCAGAGCTAGGGGAACAGTCTCCTAAAAAGCCCCCTCCGTTGAATCTGGATGTTGTCGAAGATCCAGATCCAGAGGGGGCTGTCGATCCTAAGAGTATGGTCACTTCTCCTAGGCATTTTCCCAAACATGCCGTCTTTCCAGGGCCTGGGTCCAAAGTGCCCCTTCCTTGAGATTTGGTTATGTCATGGCTCTAATCATGTTAAAACTATGTGTCTAACATGTTGTAAATTTTACAAGTGACTGTTATGGACTAGCTTAGATCTTGTCAAGGCAGGATCTAAGCTGGGTTTGTCATTGTTGTTGTTAGGTTAAATTTTTATGTATGTTCCTCAAAGGCTAATAAAATAAATCTTGGTAGTTTTTGTTACACATGAAAATCTAATTTGATATTCTTTTTTGGTGTGGAAATTACTATTGACAGTTTTCGCTGTCCATGAACTTGTTACTTTACTTGCAAATCATTTCGAGGTTATTGAGCTAAATTCAATAGGCTCTCCATTACCGTTTTCGAGGGTCAAGCTCTTCATATGTTTAGGTTGGCCACGACCACTCTTACTCTCAAAAGCATAATAAATTTTGACATAATTTTGGATGTAAATTATAAATTGTATGTCGTCTACGAATGAGTATAATAATATATTGAAAACACCCCTAATCTAATGGAATAGATCCGCCTAAACAAAACTTGATGACATGATCTAAACTTATTACTCCCTCCGTCCCCATATTAATTGACACTTTGATTAAATTTTGACCATTAATTATTCATAAATTACAATGAGTTATGATATGAAATTACAGTCATTAGAAAGATACTTTACTAAAAATTACAATGCAAGTAATTTCATATTGTAACTCATTCTAATTTACGAATAACTAATGGTCAAAATTTAGTCAATGTGTCAATTAATTTGAGATGGTGGTAGTATAAAACTTGAATTGACAATTCTAAAATATTGTGTATAAATCTTTATGTTGTATGTATCGTCCATATATACAAGTGGGTGTAGCTCATTCGAACTACGTACCATTCTTGATGTCTACATCAACTTCAGCACGTATCTTCCTTCACATGTACAAAAAAACACATGCTGCAATACCCAAACATCATTCTAGAGTCTTCTTATAGTATATAGTCGAGGAATTTTAAAATTAAGATTGCATGCATTTTAAACACAATGCCAAACCGACCATGCATGGACGTACATGGGTTGATTTTGTATAGATTATGGTGATATTTTCATGTAGGTGACCGTTGTGGAAGTTAAAAACTGCCACATGCTATATCTTCAAAGGGAAAAAGTAACCTACAAGATTTACTTGGTTCATGAACAAGTGAACCACCTTCATGTAACTGTTTCATTCACGGTTGATTCTGACCCCTCTTTCATCATGTCTATGTTCTTTGAATCATAGGGGTCGATTTCATACTTTTTTACTTTTGAATTAGTGAACAGTAACAGTTTAACTTATAATATCTAATGTATGTGTTTAGATTTAGGCTAATATATATACTTTATTCATATGTATTCATGTGTTCTTAGATGATAAATTTAGGTTAGATAAATTCGGATGAGAAATTCATTCCCAGACATAGTTTTTATGCGGGTCAAATTAAGTCAGATAATTCGGATGAAAAATCTATGTTCGAACCAGATTTTTTCCGGGTCGGATAATTTAAATTTTTTAGATCGGATAAAATTTTACCAGTTCTAGAAAGCTAGTGTGGCCAATAAACCCTCTATGTGTATTCAGTCATATTTTGACGAATCTTTTTTTTGGGGGTAAGAAAAGCCCACGGAACAAAGCCCAAAGCCGCTAAGCATGTTGGGAAAACTAAATAAAGTCCACTTTTGTTCTATGCTATAGACTTGGATCATACTTTTCTTGTGGTAAAGTGGGATTTTTCCAAGAAACTTCTTGTATGAATTTTGTTAAAACTATCATATTTTTGTATTTTGAAATGAGTTTTATGAACACATTTGTATAATTATATAAGCGCTTATATAGAGATTAGTGAGCATCAAAGAGGTGGTAGTCAGGTGACAACCCCCCATCATCCAACCTTTTTTCCAAAATTCGAACCTTGTTGGAACTAAAAAGTTTCCATTATATAAAATTGTGGGGTGACAGGTCATACTTGTCTTGGGCAGGTTGATACCTCCTCTCCTCGGCCTCGCTTACCGGTGGTTAATTACCCCATGGCTAAATTATAAACTCAAATTACAAATATGTATGTGATCAAAGAATGAAATTTGTATCTTTATAAATCTGTACATATGTGTGTTAAATTATGATCTCAAACTACAAATATATATATGATTAAAGAACGAAAATTATGTACTTATAATTTGTACATGTGCGCTCATAAAAATATATATATGTTCATAAAACTCATTCTAGAAGTAAGTAAGCATGATACTCCTAAAAATATAATCCAATTTTCAGAATTCTGTAGAGTATACTAGGGAAATGGTGCATATCAAAAAGTATTAATATTGTAACTAGACACATATAGTAATTGTCTTATCTTAATGTAAAAACCATATTATTATATATCCCATTAAAGAATAAATAATATAATTAAATTCTATAAGTGTTATATATAGTATATATAAATTAAAGTAACATTTTTATTCATATTATTTATATTTATATACACTAAAAACAAGCAAAATATGCTTAACAAATAGGTTAATTCAATTAACATATATTTATATTCAATGAATTAAGCAGCTAACGAATACTAAACATTTAATTTTTTTTCGATAATTCGCGCCCATTTATTCATCATTCAAGCAAAAAGTGCACTACAGCCTTACTAAACATTTAATTATAATCGATATTAATCATAATTACTAAATAAATTGGTGTAGAAAAATCTTTATAATCGATATTTTTATTCATATTATTTATATTTATATCATGTTACGTACGCTCTGAATTTTTGAAACGTCAACATGCATGGTTTAATTAGTTGAAATATTTTGCATGCACTTTACACATTTGAATCTCATTGCACCAAACATTGTTAAATGTTTGATGTTATTTTCTCCTGGAAAAGGAGGGCGACGCACGCAATCTCGCCAAAGATTACAAAATGATTAATTTATCGTATAAAACGCGTACGTAGTACTCCCTCTATTCTTTTTTATCTGTCATTTATGATTTTCAGTGTCAATCTTTAATCAATAATTTTTAATATAAAATATTTATAGAAAAATATATTATTATTATACTTTTTCAACAATATTTTTCATTACGAATCTAATGATATCAATTTTGTATGATGAATCATTATACAAATTAAGATATTAACGGTCAAAGTTTTTTCCACAATTTTCTAGACGATAGATAAAACAAAACGGAAGTAGTACTAAGTAAAAGCTTAAGTTTGAAGTCAAATAATTAGTAATTTATTAAGTAAGAAATTACGTGATAAACTCATACATGTCCTCCAAATATCTTTGAGATTTTACAGGTATACATTGATTACGTGCCAATTAAGTGCCTATATATGGTCCAACGTAAACGTCATGCATGGCTATGTCGACAGGATATTACGTCATAATTAACCATTTTCACGTACACTAATCTCCCATGCAATGCTAACAAAATCATTCACAAACTCTTCTATTTTTGCTAGCAATTAAGCATGCTTTCGTGGGTCGACAAATTAACTCTTGTGAGAAGAGGAGAACAACTCTTCAATCCTAGTACGTGTTAATTAAGTTAGAAGATGATAACATTGTCATTCAATTTATTAATGGAAAATTTTCAGTTAATTACATCAAATTTTAGCATGCATGTTTATGGGAAAGCAAATCAATTAGCCACGGTTTGATTATCAAAATTTGGTTTGTGAACAAATCTTTTTGGAGAGTTTGTTTTCGGAAAAGTAAATCAAGCAACGGTTTGGTAATCAAAATTTGGTCCGTGGACAGATCTTTCCGGAGGGTTATGTCATGACCACTCTTAATTTAAAATGTGATCAGCCAAATTTCTTAATTCATGATTAAAAATCAAAATTAAAAATTATATATTTATTAAATAAAGGTAATAATATATTAATCAATAGCCACCAAATCTAATTAATATTTTAGTCAATCTTTTTTATTCAAACATTAATTGTTATCTTTAATTAGCATATTGTGTTTTCCTACTACTAGGAGAATAGGATGCAATATCTAACCCTTTCCTTATCATATCTTCATGATAAAAAAACATATATAATACTATAAATTAAGTATGAGTCTAGGAAAATATATATACACACTAACAATACACATAATAATAATATTATTAATTATATAAAATATATATTAATAAACACTTTTCCTTTTATTTGACCCAAGTTGGTCCGTAAGGTCACGGTACTTGGGAAACAAAAGTGTACAAAAATATTCCGAGTGACAATCATGCATGCACGTGAATTAACCTTTTTGGAAGTAAAATTCAATTAGAAGTCTTAAAATTGATGTTTTGTATTCATTCGACTACAAAGGGAGTACATGTAAGGATTTAACAGGATGTATATTATTAGTACACATATTATTTGGATAATTGTTAACTTCATAACCTATTATTTCCACACTTGAAATCCAATCACATATAACGGATAACATGGATGTGAGAGCAAATTAATTAATTAGATCTGTGTCAGGGTTCAATTCATACTCCGTGACAGATCGATGTGATTATTAGAGTCATCCAGTTCAATAATTTTAATATGCAATATATCATATATGTACTAAAAAGCTAATTTTACAGCAGATTAGATGGTCAATCACGGCCATCATTTCAACAAATTTTAGCTTGTTCATGTTAGTAAGATTACTTTATTGAGAAACCCTAAAAGAAAAGGCATCTTAATTAATTATTGGGCTATTGCCAATAAAGATCGAGTTGAACCAAAGTACGTACGTAGGAACCCTAACTAAAATTTGATACCCTTATAAAAATAGAACCAACAAAAAGTGCAAAAATAAAAGGTATGATATTAATCATGCAAACTATTCCAACTACACTGTGATTAGATATTATCACCTGAACTCTGTTTGTGTAACTCGGATATTGGGACATACATCCACATGAGGTGCACAAATTCGTAAAACTAATTACATGATTCCACATAATAAAAAAAAATATAAATGTTTATATTTACATATTTACAAATTCCCTGTTCTTTTGCAAAATATATATTATGTTAGTATAATGAGTTTTACGTTGTGGTGTCGTGTCAAAACAGGGCCTAAGGTCATGCTCTTTTGTGCAGCTTGGAAGACGTGGAAATGATGTGGTATGTCGAAACTGTGAAAAGTGCGTTGAGGTGTGGAATTTGTAGAAAGCAGGGTTGATGACTTGATGTGGCAGGTAATGAGAGAAAATCTGAAAAGTAAAAGAGAAAAAAAAAATGAGGAGAGAGAAAAGTGATAATTGTGGTAAAATGTGGTATGATATGGTAAAGTGTAAAATAATATAAATTATGTGATGGACTATAATAAGTACAGCACAAAAGAACAGAGTCTAATTATATTTCAGCTAAACCTAACAAAATTGATCCAATCATAAATTTGACCCATTATCCAAAAAAACAAAAGCTAATCTGATAACCCAACCTAAAATTTCCCTTACACCAAAATCTGTTTGTTTTTGTATGAGAAATTTATGAGACCAAAAATCAAATTATCCAATATAGAGTAGTAACTCACAAGCTTTGAGCGCCGGCCAGTGAGTGAGAAAGTAGAGCATATGGTGGTGTGGTAGAGTGCAAAATGTATACGAAAACGTGGTGCACCCGAGTTACATAGTAGAGTGAGTGCACTGTACATATACCACGTTTTGGAACTCTTATAGTGGTAGGGTCCACTACTCCACCTTGACGTAAACACATATATATTACATCGAGATTGTGATATGTTATCCCACAATCACATTTCCCTTTGTTGCATATCTTACATATTTGATTCCAATCAATATCTTCATTTCATTCACATTTACCTGTTTATTTTTTTATTTAACATCAGTACTATCTCCTTGTCGTTTATGTTACATGTCAATCAAACTTTGACTATTAGTTTTTTACATGTACAATGTTTTATTGTATGAAAGTATGCACTATCAAACCATTGTAAGAGTATAACGAACATTTTAAATTTTTATAAAGTAGTTTGTGAGAAATTATCGGTTAAAGAAATATACGTACTAAAGATTGTGAAATATTATATAATAACAGATAAAATAGTGACGAAGGATGAGTACTCATTTTTAAATTTCGAAAACTCTATAAATGCTTTTAGAGTGGACATGATTATCCAAATTCATATAGTTCACTGATAAGAATTTTCACATCTGAATGTTAAATATGTTGACTTGCTAGACTTGAAAGTACTGGCATGTTAATTATATCCAACATCAATTTTCATTTCGAATTTTAACATCGATCAATTTATCATATTTTAATTTAGTTACATATATTTTGCAGTAGATAGATAAATTTAAACGGAAAGAGGTTACGATGTAATGTAGTATCGGAGTATACTATCTACATAACGAACGGAGAGTCTTAATTAGGTCTAAAGAGGGATGCGACCGTCAATATTGCGTTTCAGTATAAACTGTTGAGTTACATTTAATATACAATTAATATTATTTTGATGTGAGACAAAACCCAATTATTTTATCTTTAGATTATCAAATTTATATTTCTCTCCCCCTTTTTGTATTACATCAAAAAGATAAAATTATCAAATAATATTGCAATTTATCATAAGATGACCAAGAAGTTTTCTCCCCCTTTAAAAAAAATGTTGAAAAGGACTTGAGTGTTAAAAAAAATTAAACCGTATTAAATCATAAAAGTAACTCAAGTGATTCAAAAATCGGGGAGAGTTAAGACTTAATGGTTTCACAAAAAATAAGAGTTAAAACGTGAAGCTTTGATTATCGGAATGAAATAAATTAGACATCCAACGAAAAAAATATTAATGGAACACTCTCCCTTAATAAGTGCATTCATATAAGTATATCAAACATCAAGAGGAATCATATTAGGATGTCTAGTTCCTTTTGGAACCCAAATTTGAATAATCCTAGGTGTTGAAGTTTTATTATGACAATAATATGCATGATGCCTGTTTCTTAAGCAATATTTGCACTTGCTCAAACTTGATTTATGTGATGAAGGTCTAAAGAAATTATTATAATTTTTCTTCTTATTCGATGGATTGTATCCAACCCCTTCTTTATTAAATGATGTCAGTTGATTGCAAAGTAGTTTATCTAAATTCTCTTTTCCTCTTGAAAATTTTAAAATTATTTTCTTATGGTCATCACATTCATTTTGTAAATTACATTTTTCTTTTTCAAGATTTTCTATCTTCTTGCGATAATTGTTATTCTCCTTTTCTAAGGTGGAATTCTTTTCATTCAATTTTTGTAATGTTCTTTTTAATTCTTTAATTTTAGACAAGTGTTTTTCTTCTACTTTTGCGTACTCAATTAAAAATTCAATTAATGCACTTTTAGAATATTCATGAAGGGGAGAGAGTTGTACCTCATCCGAGCTTTCATATTCGGTTTCATCATTGTCTATACCTTCCTTGGCCATTAGACAAAAGTTGATCGTATGCTCCTCATCGCTATTATCGTTACTTGAGTCGCTATCACTCCATGTGGCAACCATAGCCTTTTTTTTGTCTTTCTTTGATTTAAGTTTTTGGTATTCTTCCAACTTTTGAAGTAATGGGCAATCTTTTATCATATGCCCTGGCATACTACATCCATAACAAGAAACGATATTAGTATCATTTTTCTTAAAGTTAGAGGACTTACCTTTAGGAGCTCTTTCACTTCTCTTTGATGAGGATCCCCTGTCTTTTTCTCTCGGATTATGTTTATTCATCCGGGCCATCTTTTGGAGACTACGAACTAGTGATGCAAAGGGATCATCATTGTCTCCATTTTCTTCTTCTTCTTCGGATGAGTCATCACTTCCTTTGGCGGCCTTTAGAGCAATACCCTTCTTGGTGGATACTTCCTTTTCTTCTTCGGTAAGATGTATCTCATGGGTAAGAAGTTTTCCCAAAAGATCATCTAGTGAAAGCTTCTTGAGATCTTGTGCTTCCTCTATAGCGGTAACTTTAGGACCCCATTTATTTTTGGGAAGGCACCGGAACACTTTTCTCACCATTTCTTCATTTGTGTATACTTTTCCAAGGGATTTTAGGTTGTTGGTGATGTCGGTAAATCGTGTGAACATGTCTTTAATCGACTCACTAGGCTCCATTTTGAACAACTCATATTGGTGCACGTAGATGTTCAACTTGGTTTCTCTTACTTGACTTGTACCTTCATAGGTCACCACTAACTTGTTCCAAATCTCCTGAGCTGTATCACAAGCAGAAATACGATTATATTCATTAGTATCCAAACCACAATAAAGAATATGTTTTGCCCTAGAATTTTTTGAGAGTTTTTCCCATTCAACATTAGTATATTCCTCTTCGGGTTTATCCACTAATTCGTTTTCTTTATTTCTAATCTTTGGGACAACATAAGGGCCTTTTTCAATAATCCTCCAGAGTTCCATATCAGTGGATTCAATAAATATACGCATAGCATTTTTCCAATAACCAAAATCTTTTCCGCAAAAGAGAGGTGGTCTAACAGTTGATCTACCCTCCATATTTGTGTTAGAGAAAGCCATGATCGTTCCTATAGACGGTTAAGTCACGCAAATAGGTTAGGCTCTGATACCAATTGAAAGATAAGATTACCCTAGAGGGGGGTGAATAGGGTAATTACAAACAAAAAATTTAACTAAAGTAAGATGCGTAAATTTAAATATGAAATTAAATTGCGGAAATAAAGTGCGGAAAATAAATGATAAATGACACGGTGGTTGTTAACGATGTTCCTCCCAATGGAGTACGTCACCGCTTAGAGTTCTCCAACTCTAGGATTGAATCTCGAGCTCTTATTAGGATGAACCGTAGACAATCTTAGAGCCTCCTCTACTCTCAAGATCTAACCCACCACTTAATATCACCTCTCAATTAAGTGTGGGAGGAGTCTTCCTCTCAACTCCTAGTCCTCACCCTAATACTCTTGGCTCAAATGGAAAGTAGAAATGTAATACAATAATTCTTTGGTGATCTCACAAACAATAGTATGAAATAACGCTCAAGTGAGTAGTATGCTTGTCTTGTTTCTTGTGTCTTGAGTGACCATGAATTCCTTGTATATATAGTGGTCTTTAGGGTTGAATGGCCAAGACTCAATTCACCGAATTCGGCAACTTCTTCATCCTTGATATGCATGATCTCCAAGAGCAAAACATAATAACTTGATATTGGCAAGAGATGTGGGAGTCATCCTTGTAAGTGATATGCCAAGATATTCTCTTTTCTTGATGAGTTATCAGTATTAATCATAATTGATATGCAAATATATATGTATCCCATGTATTTTTTTTTGTAAATGTATTGCAAGATGATAAGTATGATCAATTAATAATGGTGAGACTTGATTTGCATAATCACTTCAAACTTGTATGCATAAAGCAAGCAATCATTATCTTTGTGAGATGTCAAATCGATCAAGAAATACATTTATCAGACTTTTCTCGTATATGCAGTATATATTTGACATGCATATATATGTATATATGCATGTAAAAAATCAACTTAGTTGCACATAAAAATGTAATCAATCAATAAAGATATGCATGTAGACATGTAAAGAATCATGATACTTGTGCTTGTATTATTTTAGCACACCCCCACATAAATTTGTACATAAGTTATCTTAATGATCAAATCAATTTGTATCCTTAGATGTCATGGATCCCAATTATCATGATTGATCAATTCATATCAAATATTATCAAGATGATATATCAAATATTATCATAATGATCAATTCATATCTTTCTTCTATTAGCCATATTTATTTATCTATTTTTGTCTTGCATCAAAATTATAATATTAAGAGTAACTCAACATAAACTAGTTTGAAAAACTCTTAATGACAAAATTTGTGGGCTCAAAATTTATGTCAAAGGTGAAGCCATGACTCTCTTAGTCTCTTGTTTGGAAATGTATATTAATGAAAAAAAGACCAATACTCAAAGGCATTCCTTGGATTTTAGGGCATGGGAAAAATATCAGATTTTGGAAGGATGGTTGGACTGAAATAATACCTTGCTAGACATGCTAAATATTGATGCCATAAATGTGGAAGATGAAGACATTATAGTTGGAAACATCATCTTAATCGATAAGTCCATAGACATCTTAAATCTCAATAGAATTATTGGTAGCCAATTCATCCTTGAAAAAATCCTTGGCACCCCAATCCCCTTGGTAGATTAATTGTCAGGTGTTGCTAGGGATGACTGAGTCGAGATGTTTTCTACTAAGTCGACTACTATATTAATTTAGGATTGTGTTTCTCCCTCTCGTAAATTAGACTTTAGATGGATATGGAAGCTCGACCTTCCCCCCAAAGTTGAATTTTTCCTCTGGCAAAGTCTTCATAATGCTCTTCCTACCACGGGAATTTACTCCGAAGAGGAATAAACTTAGATCTTGCTTGCCCTCTTTGCAGGAGGATATTGAATCAAATGATCATCTTTTTTGGAATACAATTATGTAGCAGATCATGAGACTAATTAAATACATGCAGCGAAAAGCAAATGAAGCAGCTAGTTGGCTCTCAAAATTCAATCGTAACCCGCTAGTAACTAAAAAATGAGATTACGACGTTACGTGGATGGATAGGTGTCTTGTGAGAACAAGATTGCTATTTACCCTTACTTTCACGGTTACCTTTAAAAAAAATCTATATAACCATAGAATACAATGAACATAGAAAAGAAAGTAGCCAAATTGGTGATAAAGTCTGTAATTAATTAATAGATTAATTAATTGTGTTAGGGCCACAGATTTGTTCGAAATTCCATGGAGATCATGGCAATGTCTGAACTTTGGTGGCTCGAGAAAGAGACCATAGTGTACGACAAAGCACATGGAGCCGCAACAAATACTACTATTAATTAATCATCATCACTAATCATTATTAGTGACCAAATAGTAGTAGATTAGACAAATTAAATTAAACTCCAAATGAGAATATTTTAAAATCTTTCAAGGGATTTTGTTACAAGCTTATGAAACTTGGAGTCAAGTCACTCCCTTCTTATTTTATCCATCGTCTTAACGATTTCATAGTTATTAAAATCTCGATACTAATTTATATATGACTCTACAATTTTATGATCCAAAATCCTCGATGCGATTCTATTATTTACATTTCGATTCATGATCGGTTACCCCATGAATCCGCGTTAGGATCTCGATTCTAACAACTTTGATTCTTAACTACTCAAAAAAATTAGCTATTAATTTATTAATACATGTAATATATATTATATGAAATTACTATATTATTTTATCTATAACAAAAATACTTTTATGAAAATATAATATTATAAATTCTAATAAAATATTATGTGAAAAAATAATAATTGAAGGATATCAACAATTATAAAATGTCAATACAAATATCAATCAACTCATGAGTTATGCATTTCACAACACTCGTAGTTGACTAGTTTTTAAATAATACTCATATAATAGCTATTTTGGAAAGAGTTATTGAACTCAATACTTTTTTGACTATTTCAATTCTATTAATTTGAATAAGAACAAATTTTCTAGAACATATGAATTGAGATCAATTCTATGTATAATTGTTTAGAGAAAATCTCCATACTTTTCCTCAAAGGCATACCAAAAAGTAATGGAAACATTATGTAAAAGTCTTTGAACAAATACATATTGGAATTCATATGTTGATAACCTCCATGTTCATATAATTCCATAAATATTTTCCATAATTGAAAATAATTGGCCTTGAAAAGGACCCTTGTGAAGTAGAAGCATCCTAGCTAGCAAGTCAATACTTGACACAAAGACAAATATCAAGAATAGTGACTAGTCTTATTCAAAAAAAATAAAAAAGAAAAAATGGAAAAAATGTGACTAGTCTTCTTTAAAGAGTTATAGACTTATCTCTTTCAATCCACCCTTGCATTGGCATTACAACAAGTTTGCCCATCATGTTATCAATGTTTCCAAACAAACTCCCTCAATTCCCTTTTCTCTTGGCATAATTGCTTGAAAAATTCATAAATAATACACAAACCATCAAAGTGCAATTAATTGATCAAGCTAGCTAGGGAGGGCAACAATGGGGCCAAGATAGTTGCAACAATGGAGTAATTAGGGGCATTTGAATGATCATTGTATATCTAAGTACATTAGTCTTGAGTGAATTATAAATGTTGATGGTGACGATGATATTCGAATGCTGGTGGGTAACATTAACCGGCTTGGCTGCGAAACGTGGTCGTGTTAGGTATAGAGGGTTAAAAAGGCAAAATGACCCCCCCCAGTTTTTTATTCTGGAGATTACAATCTGAGGCAGTGAACAGTGGTGCACATGTGCCGTATGAGTTCCGACTAATGCATTTCTAAATTAAATTTGAAAACTACTTTGTTGGTCTATATATATATTTATAATTATTGTTGCTTTTACTAGTTGAAACTGAATTTTAACGTTTTTAAACATTACCTTACAACTTAACAGATTTCGTGCATCATGGCCCATAGGAATCAAATATCCTAACAAGATTCTAGACAATTTATTCCTTTCAAGATGTCATCACTTGTTATACATGAATTATATATTTTCTAAGAGTTAAAATTATGTTCCATATTAAAAATTTGTAACTTCTCAAAGTTTATCAATTCAGTGTGACATTAAATTTGCATAAATCCTAAATAAAGGGGAAATTTTTGTAAGGGGGTCATCAAAATTTGGAGTAGTGTTTAATTTGCACTATGCAATAATTGAAGAAAAAGATAAGGACGGGCCACATGGGTTTGTTGGGCTGTTTTTGTCTCCATCCTATGCAAAATTATTGGCCACTGTTCATCCACCACGTGGCTAGATCTTGATCACGCCCCTTTCATCTCTATCCACCGTAGGATGCTCGGCCGGCTATCATCATCATCATCATCAATTCATCATGCATGCATGCATCTTTAGGGTTTTTTTAATGCATTTAACGTTATTTATATAAATGAAATCATTTTAATCAAAAATTTTAATTTATAGATAGCATTTTAATGATGATTTTCATACTCTAAGAGCATTTATATATTATTAGTATTTAGCGGTGATCATCAATATTTATCTAAATTAATAGTAACGGATCATATTTTCTAATTGGATATAACTACGAGAGTATAAATCAAGGTGGAATCACATGTAATTATGAATACCCACAAAAATTTATAAGAACCCTTAGGCCCTATTCTTTTCCATAGTACAATACCATACTTATCATAGTTTACTACATTATTCACAAGCTACCGCATTTTACCATACCATATCACGCCTTCCTACAACAACCATAATTTTCTCTCTTCACTTTTCTCACTACTTTTAACGTACTTTTCTTTGTCCTCACCTATAACACCAATCATTCTTATCATAAATTTTACCACAACCTACCACACAATACTGCAACATACTACACTTTCAACAATTTACCTTACAATACTTATTTTCGCACTTCACCCATCGCAGAAAAGAACATGGCCTATATAATTTTCATGCATGGTGTATATTTGATATATGCATGCTTGGGTCTAGAGAGCACCATTTTCTTCTTTTCATTTTAGCCCATATAACTTTACCTCATGTTAGCAATTTTATTGGTAATTATGACATGCATGCATGGGTGATGTAGATGATCTATATGACATGCATGGTGTAATATATGTGAAGGAAATTAAGATGATTAGACGATCGATAAGCTATATGTATATCTGGAGAAGTTAGCTAGCTAAGCAACAAGAGAACATGCAGCAAAATTAAATAGAACCACATTCATGAGCATTTTGTTGGTTTCTCAAACATGTCTCGTCTTTTGTTAGATTTCGAATCAAATCAAGTACTTGACCTTTGATCAATTCTTATTGGTAAGCTGCCAAATTCAGGGTTTCCTTCGATGTTATGCTCAAACAAAGCAAATTATAAGTAAGCAAATTATTTGTAGCATATACTATATTGTGGCACTTTTCTTCCCCACATAAAAGTGGATGAATAAAAAAAAAATTGATAATTGTATGGGAAATTGTATACGTGATCCCTTCATCCTATGAGCATATTCCATCTTAGATTTTGGCAAAATCGAAAGGTACTAGAAGCCGTCACATTTTAAATAACAACAAACTCTAATATAGTGTTGTTAATGTGAAGTTCGAGAAAATCTTACGTACACACAAGAGTATGAAGATAGTGATTTCAACATACAAAAACAATTATGAAAATGAAAAACAAATCCATTTTAAAAACCAATCTGAAGCTAAACCAATTGGAACACGAACAACCTCATTTTAAATAGAAACCCTAATCATTTTTATGCAAATTCTAGTATAAGACGTCTCATGTAAACTTATCATGAAAGGGATTCCTTTCAGAGTGACCTTTTAATATTGGGAAATTCCATTTGGTAGGCTTCAACTTTTAACTATTCCAAGTTGTCAACTACTTTTTAAACTATTCCAAGTGGTAGGCTTATTTTGAAAATTATTCCAAATGGTAGGCTTATTTTGAAAATTTTTAAAATTATTACAAGTTTTCAAGCATTTTAAAAACTATGATCAATTGTCAAACACTTTATATATTATTCCAAGCGAGTTGGTTGTGAGATTGATAGTTTTTAAAGTGCTTGAAAATTTGGAATAATTTTTAAAATTTTCAAAATATGTCTACCATTTGGAATAACTTTCAAAATAAGCCTACCACTTGGAATATTTTCAAAAGTGGTTGACAACTTGGAATAGGCAAAAATTGAAGCCTACCAAATGGAATTTTCCTTTAATATTTTACTATGGTTAATAAGTGATACTAGAATAAATTTTGTTAAGGAAAATGTGAATCTAATAAACCAAACTTTATATCCATTTTGATCTAACAACCCAAACTTAACTTTTTGTTAATGGCAAACTGTACAAAACATAATATTTTTCTTAATGAACCTCCATCAATTTCCGGTTACCGGAAAAATGACATGGAGGTTTTTTTGCTGACGTGGAGTGTTTTATAGGAAAAAAATAAAAGGAAAATGAAGATGACTTCCTCTTCCTTTTTCCTTGTCAAGCTAGGTTCTAAGCCTCACATTTTTTTCATCTAGATGCTCAAAGTTTTGACTCTCATCCCTCATTCTCTATAATTCATTTCCCATTCTTGTCACACTGCATAACACATTGTTTATTTCAATTAGGTTCATTTCAATCAGCAAAAAAACCTCCATGTCATTTTTCCGGTAACCGGAAATTGGTGGAGGTTCACTAAGAAAAATATTATGTTAAGTACAGTTTGCCATTAAGAAAAAGTTAAGTTTGGTTTGATTTGTTAGATCAAAATAGACATAAAGTTTGGTTTATTAGATTCCAATTTTCCTTTTTTCAATACGAACGTAACTAATAATTTATCAATGAGTGACTTTTATTAGAGTCAGATCAATAAATTATTAGCCACCCTTGTATTCATAAATAACCTCCACAATGTTATACATCCTACGATGAATTTTTGGTGAAACGGTCTTACATGAGAATTACTGAATTTTTATAGGTTTTTCTTTTATGTAAACTTAGTATTATTTTTTTATTTATTTTTCAAACATGATAATTTATTATTTTTTTCCTTTTTTTGGGAGGGGGAGAGGCCGAGAGGGGACTAAAACTTTGTGTGTGTCTATATATATATATATATATATATATATATATATATTCCATCGACATCATACACTCTACTTAAATAGATTGCAGAAAACCAGCTACATCGAATCTTGGTTGGCTTCTAAGCCCTAGCCACAAGCCATCCTTGTATTTTAGTGAACATCAACAATTGATGTCCCCTTGATCATATTCACTATACAAACTTGATATCTCCTAAAAATAAATAGTTGATGTCCTCAAAAATAATAATCGATATCCATCTAAGTTCACATGCTTACCAAAGTGTCATGCTCATTTAATTAGTTATTTTATATATATATATATATATATTATATATATATATATTTCTTGAAATGTGTGATAATGATAAATCTTTTTGTCATTTATAAACATAAATTTTCAAGAAATTTTACATAAAATCGAAATCTGTTCATACAAAAAAACTAGTAATTAAAAGAAATTGAAAGTTCACTGAGTTCCCTGATCTATGATCCAACATTATATTCAAAGAACCAACAAAGCTCAATCTATATCTGTTTACATATCAAAGTTGAGCTACAATATTTATTAGTCTTAATTGTTTACATAAGGTTTGGTAGAGCTAGCTAGTTTAGTAGTTTGCATTTTATCAAACTTCAATTTTTAATTTCATATGTGGATTTTCATGTTAATATCCAACTTTCTTTTCAGAAAAAAAAAAATTTCTTTTTGTGTAGTAATAACACTTGAAATTTTATTATTTTCCTAATTATTTTAGTAAAATACAGTATGACCAATAATAAAGGTTTACACATGCTAAAGTCTACTTTCACTCTTAATAATCCCCAAAAATGTTTTTTATTTTAAATTTCTTTTATGTTTCATATTGCAGTGAATAGTTTAATAATTTAATTATTTGGAACAAAAATAAAAATATTTTAATATTTTATTTGTAGTTGTAGTTGTAACCTGAATATGAATTTAATTATATTTTTTATTTTCTTTTAAAAGTAACATTTATAATTGGATGAATTCTGTAGGTTTAATTTGAAATTTGCATTGGAGCAACCAAATCTTTAAAATTTTATCATTTAGATTTAGATTTCTATTTGACATTCTTTTAATATATTTATAGGTAAATATGAAAACATTTGAACTAATGTTGCATTTGTTGATGAATCTTTCCTTCTTGCAATCTTACCCTCAAAAAGAAAATCTAGAAGTCTTTGTTACTAGTACTATTCTCTCCGTTCTACATTAATTGTCATCTTTGAAAATCATGCAATCAAATTTTGAAATTTTTAACCATAAATTTCTCAATATATACAATGAATTGCTATATAAAATTACCAACATTAGATTCATAACGAAAAATACTATCAAAAAAACATAATATTGCAATTGCTAATAACATATAAGAAATTGTCAATCAAAGAGTAACATTAGAGACCGTGAAAGTCAAAATTATGACAATTAATATGGAACGGAGAGTAAAGATTTATTAGAATGGTATAACCAAATATTTGGCATGGTTAAGTTTCCCATACATATTCTTCTAGATCGAGCAACATTGGAACATTTTCAAGTACACACGAATAATCAAGAACTTTGTCAACTATTCCAAATTATTAAATCTAAGTATCAAATCAAACAGCTCATATGCCAAGAATATTCATCAAAATAACCATAATTAGTGATATGTATATAAAGCTAAGTCATCATTATTGATTAATTAGTACATGAAATTTATGTAAGCATACACGTAAGATTGGGATTAGTGTGATCTGTAAAATTGATGCACGACCCTAATCCTAATTTAGATTGGTGGCTACCATTAATTACACACTATTTTAGTATCATGATTAGTTGATTGCCTATTATATATTTCATGAGGGAAATTTTATATAAGTAATTTAATCGATCCTAGTTGGATTGTGAACTTGGTGGGTAGCATTATCCTTCTATCAATTTATATAAATAACCAATTCCTCATTCTAGGGTCTAATATATATATGTTATCAATGTCAGCTAACAAAAGGTTTAGTACAATTAGTAAAAAATGAATACTTTCTCAGTTTCATATTAATTGTTACTTATCTGATTGTTGTTTACGTTATCTATGCACTCTTAAGTCTTAACAGCCCAATTGACTCTTTTACTGGTGATGGTGATATTGATTCACTTGTCTTATGATATTGAGGATTCCACTGCTGACTCTTCGAAGGCTAAAACTAGGTGAAAGAGGAAAAAAATTGTTATGATGAAATCTAGATGACATCAAATCAGACAAGCAACTTGTAGAATCGCTTCTTCGAAGAGATTAGGTTATTTCAAAATGAAGAAAAAGAGTGTTGTCTTGATAGAGGATTCATCGGAGTTTTGTCAATAAAGTTTAGAGGAGAAGGTGCACAGAGCGGCTATGTTGTAATGTTGCTTGTTGATCCTTTTTCAGTTGTCATATTGTTGTTGCTGTTGTTTTTGGAATGTTGTTACAAACTTTTCAATAACCTGTTAAAGCTTTAAATAATAATAAAAAAAGAGAAGGTACAATGTGTGTGTGTGTGTAAAAGAAAGATTAAAATATATGCTTGAGACAGTAGGGGAGAGAGAGAGAGAGAGAGAGAGAGAGAGAGAGAGAGAGAGAGAGTTATATGTGTATGTGTGAGAGGGGGGGGGGGTAGCAAGAGAGAGAGTCGCGAGAGATAAATGTGAAAAAGTTCGGGCTTTAGACCCAAGTTTTTCTATCAACTTTCCTCTCATTTTTGTAATGAAAATTTTTTATTCTTTCTTACCTCAAATTTTCCATCATTTTTTCAATTAATTTTTCGATTCCTTTTTCTTCGGACTAAATAAAGAAAATATTTTCATTTTTCATTTTTTTTCTTCTCACCCATTTTTCTATGGTTCAAACCCACCCTAAATTAAATTACCTATTATTTAATTTTAAATAAAAAAACTCAAAAAACCTTACAATAGACAAAGTATACCGACCTTTGTAATTATGTATATATTTCAAAACTTAAATTGAATAAAATTGGAATAACTCTTTACATAAACTTTGGATGAAAATTTGTCATTTATATAAGATTTGACTAAAATTTGAGAGAAATAAAAACAAAATTATGATAGTGGAGCAGTTAAGCTAGCCCTAGAAGAAAACAAGATTCAGAGCCAAAAGGGATGGCGCCGTCTATGTACATTTGATCCCTCATACACGTTATTAATGGCTGAATTTCGATGTCTCTTTCCACCTTATGCGTTAATTTTTACAGGATCGGATTCTTTTGACTCCCAAATTGTAATTTTGTGTTGTTTTTGATAACTTATTATTTTGTAGAATAATTCTTGAATGTGACTTTTTCGAGGAATGAACTTAAATTATCAATTTCAAATTAAATTGTTAATATTTTTTGTAGATTATATATATCTTAGATATCAAATAAAACTAATAACATATACCTCCCCTAATGTTTTGTAAAATGAGAATTTTACTCTCTATGTTTGAGAAATCTTAATTACCCAACTTAACAAATAGTAAATGTAATAAATATAATACCCAACCATTGTTGATATCAATTTTATCTACTTTTTTATATTTACATAGTCAATATAATTGATGAAAATTCCAATTTACCCTCCATAAAAAAATCCCCCCTTTGGTTATACCCAACCCCTCCCCACCCTTCTCCCCTTATTTCTACCCATAAAACAATCCCCCCCCCGGTTCTCTTTGTTCATTTGTTCGTGGTTTCCGCAGTGCCGAAAGTTCTATAAAACAACCCCCCTCCAATTCTCTTTGTTCTGTTCTTCGTTGCTTCTGTGATCTTAGAAAGATGTTTAGCTGGCGAGAATAATGTGAGCACCAATCAAAGCAACATTACAATGTTTAATTTTTTACAAGGGTAGTTTCGTCTTTGCAGGTTAATTATTAAGGGCATTTTCGTCAAATCAAATGAACCATTAGGGGCAAATATGTCCAAAATGTTGACCGGCCGGAAAAAGTAGATATTTATTCATATCAAATGAACCATTAGGTGGATAATTAAGATTTTTCAAACATGGAGGGTAAAATCCTCATTTCACAAAATATTAGGGGAGGTATATGTTATTTGTTCATATCAAATATATGATGTAATATTTGAATTCGAAATTAATTTAAATACTTTAAATGCATGATTTGTGGTTAGCAAGTAATTTAGTTTGAAGGTTTCTAATATTTGAATTCGAAATTAATTTAAATACATTAAATGCATGATTAATTCAAAATCAAAACATAACAAGAGAGAGTCATTGATAAGCATTTTCTTATATTCAGAAAAGTTTGCTGGACTTGAGAGCAAAAAAGTTGGCAATGAATTTAGAGATCGATTGGAACTCGTAGAATATAAATAAACTCCAGTAAGACCAATCAAGAGATGCCAAAATAACACCCAGAAAAACAAAAAAAAGAAAAAAAAAATTGTTGGACAAGGATAATACGAGGAAGAATGCTCCTTCCCGAGGGTGTTCTTTCTCGCAAGGAAGAATGAGGAAGAATCGGAAAAGAAGACCCCCCAAAGAAAACGGCTAACCGACATGAAGATTAGTAGAACTTAGAGTTAAGTGCAATAAATAATCAAACCAATAATAATTAATTACCAACCAAAATTCAAATTGAAAAAAGGAATCAAAAACAAAATAACTATTGATTACAGATACTAGTCAACACTATCTACTCCCTCTGTTCCATATTAACTGTCGTCTTTGAAAATTGTGCAGTCAAATTTCAAAAATTTTGACCATAAATTTCTTAATGTATACAATGAGTTGCTATATAAAATTACCACCATTAGATTCGTAACGAAAAATACTATCATAAAAGTATAATATTACGATTGTTAATAACATATTATGTAAGGAATAATCAATCAAAGAGTGACATTGGAGACCATGAAAGTCAAAATTATGACAATTAATATGGAACGGAGGGAGTATGTTATAAGGAAATCCTATATGATTATAAAATTCAATATTCTTGATTATGTTTCCACATATTTGACTACACATTCGATATTAATAGCTAAAAATATTCTAAAATAAAAAGTATAGCATTCACAACAATTCACATATGCTATGCATTTCATCCATAGTTACAAATTTTTTTGTTCGTTTCTACAATTTATTCAACCTAAAAAATTTGATCAAACTTTTTATGGTCTAATAACAAATCAAATCAAACCTGATGATCAAACCAACCAAACCATAGACCAATTCTTTTGAACCCTAATTTTAAAAACATTCTTAACCGTGTTCATCACATCATTAAACCACTCTAATCAAGATTTGGACATATAAACACCCTCATTTGCGCGCCAAAGGAAACTAAATCAAATCAAACAATATGAAACCATAAGAAGAGAAACAGAAATTTTCAACAACATTATGGCCCACTTCAACGCGGGCAAAAGTTTTGGTACGGGTAAATTTAGGTCAGATAAATTTGAACAATGGCAAAATTAGAACGAGAAATTCATGTCTAGCTCGGTTTTATTTCGAGTCGGACTAGGTTGGATAATTCGAACGAAGTTAAATTCAGATCGACATTGGGTTCAGATAATAGAAAAAATGAAAATTTATGTATGAACATTCGGTTAGTATCAAAATTCGGGTTTGATAAATTTAGACAATGTCAAAATTTGGACGTGAAATTCATGTCCGGACCTATTTTTATTTCGAGTCGGACCGGTCAGACAATTCGGACGAAGCTAAATTCGGGTCAAAATCAGATTCATAAAATAAAGAAAGAGAAATTTTATATTCAAATATTCAGTTAGTATCAAAATTCGGAAAAAATATTCATATCGAGACCTTGTTTTTCCAAGTTATTCCGATACTTCATATCGGACAAAACTCTGCCAGTTCTAGCCCAATTCTTAACTCTAGGGCCCACCTATTTTTTAATTCCTTGTAAAAAAGTTTACCTTTTTTTTTATGTCAAACGGCAGGTGGTGACCCGGTGAGCTACCACCACGTGTCCCTAGAAATTTCACCTTCCCTTTCTCTTTTTTCCAGCTGTCACCTTTTATGTGAACCAATTAAATAAAATTTTTAAAAAAGTACCCGTTTTTTAGTTTTGTGGGTTTGCCCACCATTGCCACATCATACGTGAAAATAAAATTTGTGAAATTTGCGTGATGGTGGTCAATAAATATGGTATTTGCATTTAAGGGCCTTGTATTTGATAAATTAATTAACGCTAATTGTGTGTAATTAATATGGACTAATGTGTACATAGTGTTGTTAACTATATTGTGATAGCCGTTGTGGTTGTAAATTTCGATTAGGAAATCTCTTTCCTTTTAATGTATAGCAATTATTGTGAAGTACAATGAATGTTATTATGGTTATATTTGTTTAGGGTTTGAAACTTTTGTTGTGGTTTTATTTTTTAGTTTGATTTTTCTCACTTTAATTTGGAGTGGAGTATAATTAATGCAAACAAAAAAGTACATATATATCAATTATTAGTAATATATACTATAAATAATTAAGAATTATAATTAGAAAATTAGAAAGTGAAAGTATACCATATGTTCCAAAGAACAAATACTTCTATAAATTTAATATTGTCATTGTATATTATTATATTTATTTACATCTTTTCGATTTAAAATATATAATGTAATAAAATCCCATCAAGGAGAAGATACTCTAAAATATATAATAGTCACATATAATTATAAGAGAAAATGTCCATAATCACTTAACTAAAAAATATTATTTTTTTTCAATTTATTATAATAAATTAAAATATTTTATTAAATTTTTTCAACTTCTTTTACATGGAATAGTAGGTAGATAGCGAGCGATTCCTAAATTTTAGTCTCTCTAAATTATAAAATTTAAAGATAAAACTGCTACATTCGACCCTTGACTCATTAAATTTCTGTTAATTTTTAAAATTTTTGTTTTGAATTGTAAGAAAACTATTTTGATATGATAATAATGGTACTCCTTCCATCCCAAATTAATTGACACCATGATTAAATCCTGACCATTATGAAATTATCTTAATTGTAATTTTTAGTAAAATATTTTTCTAATGATGATAATTTTATATTGTAATTCAGTCAAAATTTAGTTAAAATATCAATTAATTTCGGACGGAGGGAGTAATAATTTTTGAATTCCAGTGATAGATACGTAAATAAATTCTCAGGGGCATGAATGCAAAATCCGAAGAAAAATATTTGTAACCGACAACAGTCTCCTAGAAGGACCCAACTGCAAAAACGCTACCTTTAAAAACCCTCTCCTATCTCCCCTCCTCTCACGCCTCTCACACAAACACAACCCTAGAGAGAGAAAGAAAAACAGAGGAAGAGAGAGAAACAGCAACAGAAACAGAAACAGAGGGAAAGGAAGAAAACACTAGAAAAAAAACTCAGAAAATATGAAGAACTACACTCCAGAATCCCTAGAATCCCCCAAACAACATCACAAATTCCCCATTGATGAAGAGGAAGATGATGATTACGATCAGTACGAGCAGAAGAACGAATCGATCCTATACAATTTAGAGGAGGAAGAAGAAGAAGTGATTCTATGGCGGCCGAAACAGGGGAGGAGGAAGAAGAAGACCCCTCAAGTATGCTTGGAAGGGTACGTCGAGGGGTCCGAGGACGACGCTTTGACGAGGACGAAGAGTCTTACAGATGATGATCTCGATGAGTTGAAGGGTTGCGTCGATTTAGGGTTTGGGTTCAGTTATGATGAAATTCCGGAACTCTGTAACACTTTGCCTGCTTTGGAGTTGTGTTATTCGCTGTCGCAGAAGTTTCTAGATGATCATCCGAATCATGGGAAAGGATTCGGGTCCGGGTCGGGTTCGGATACGGCCTCGACTGCTGGGTCGGAGAGTTCTAGCGCTGTTCCTACTTGGAAGATTTCTAGCCCTGGTAAGTTGCGGAAAAGTTTTGAATTATGTTTGAGTTTTGTGATCTGGGTTTGATTGGTTCGGGTATTTGCTGATCTGGGTTTGGTTTGATTTTGGTGGGTTTTGATTGATTTTTCTGGGTTTTGATTGAATTCTGCTATCTGGAGAATTTGGAATTAATGGGTTTTTTACTAGATTCATAATGATTGCATATATACATTGGATACTGATTGACATGTTACAATTTTCCCCTACATTTGATAATAAGGGTCTATTATCATTCAAAGTATATGATTTCAGCTAGATCTGTTGTGAATCCCCAATAATTGAGAAACCCATGTTCAAATTATGGTGTTAATCATTCAGATCATAATTGCCATTTCATTGCAATAATCCTTCCTCTTTCTTGGTAGTAGTTGTATGGGTTGGCATTAACAGTTGAATTCTGACCAAAAAAACGTGTCGATTTCGTGTCGAATTTGTTCTTCCTTCAAATGTGTTTGTCCGTAACTTGAGTTGCTTACCATCTTTTGTTTGTTTCAGGTGATGATCCTGAAGATGTCAAAGCAAGGTTAAAATTCTGGGCTCAAGCTGTGGCGTGCACGGTTAAATTATGCAGCTAAACTCAGAAGCAAAAATGACCAATTTTGATTTGGTCAGTCAAGAAAGAAGGAAGGAAAAATTTCAATGTAATTTGAGTATTCTCAACTCTCACGGTGAAGAAAAACATCTATGATCTACTGTTGGGAACCTGTCAATGATGAGAAGGAATTAAAGAAAGAAAGATGTTGGTCATTTGGACCGACCGAGACCCATCAAAGTTGAAGCTTTGCGGGCGAATTTTGGACAAGAGTTTGGACCGATTCCGGTAACTCGGGAGAAGAATTGTCAGGTCTGAGATCATTCAACTACCGATGACGGTCTGACAGTTTAGTCCTGGAGCTTAATTAGCTGTAGTTTGTGATTATTTGTAGTCAGATTATATAGATAAATAAACACATTCAATAAAATTTCATCCAATAAAAGTCGTTTCTTCGCCCATCCTATTCAGTGCAATTGTCTTCTGTATTGCTTATTTTAGTTTGATTTCTATGCAGTGATGAAAAAAATATCTCCATTGCTGCTTCCTCAGCTCCCTCTGCATTGCTGAGGTAACTCCTCTTTATTTGGTAATCCCTTTGATTATCATTCCGTGATGGAGATGCCTCTGCTTAACGTCTAACTTGTTTAGCCTGCCCTTAACCATTATTCGTCGTTTCGTTTTACCGAGGGGACAAGTGGGACATGCTCACTTTCTTTCATGTGACTGACTACTAACATGCCATTGCCCTTTGAAGATGATTGCTCGCTTCGTTTGCTTGTGAATGACCCCATGGATGTATTATTGTTGCTAGCATATTCGGGTTGCTTCCAAGTTTGGCATTATACAACAAGGGATGTCGTTGTCCGTACCCTTAATGGTGTGGATAATGGACGGTCTCGATAGAGACTTGGATAGCCTTGTTTGGCCCCTAAAGAGTAGAGGGATGTGACCACTAGCTCGGGACCGATCCAGCTATCAGTCCGTTGCACCTGGACCATGCTGGTTTAATCGGCGAACTGGTCCAATTAGCTTTAATAGGGTCGGTTCATGAATATTTTCCATTTCCCTGGAACGTGGGGAAAGTTGGTGAAGTTCGGAAAATTGACCAATTTCCTTAGGATTTCTGACCAACCAAGCGCTCTCTGAGTTAGTTACCACAGTTTCACAACCCAACAAATACTAAGAGGGGTCGGATGTAGCAGTCTTACCCTTGAGACTGGTTCCAAACTTCCAATTGACCCATGATTTACTAATCATTATCTAGGTTGGAAAAAATGATCTTGTTCGACTATCCAGATTATGAACCTAATTAGCAATCTGCCCTAATTGCCCGTGGGACTAACAGTCTTTTCGCTGTGTGCAACTGAAGGAAGGTAGAAGGTAGCCCTCTTGATTGAATGAATGGTGGGTCTGAAATAATTGTCTGGTGAAGGTCTGGACCCCTGGTTGTTTCTTACCTGCAGTACATGACATTAGTGGGATTTATGGTGGCAACAAATCGGTTGTCGATAAGGGGTTACCTAGAAAGAAATCAATCACTTGTTATGCTGTAGCTGGGTTTTGCAGCTATAGTTACTGTATATCATTGATGGGGCTTTGTCACTTGTAATCGGATCGGGTCGGTCTAAGATGGTTACTTATGCAGGTAAAAACTGACCCATTTCTAACAATTTTGCGCGTTTTCTGAGTTGAAGTGCGTAGATGGTACTCAACATGAAGACAGGAACATAGGTAAAGATCGGCTATGGTGTTCTCGAAAACTGACCCATTTCCTAACAATTTTGCCCGCTTTCTGAGTTGAATTGCAACATGAAGGTGGTGTTCTTGAAAATTGACCCATTTCCTAACAATTTTGCCTGTTTTCTGAGTTGAATTGCAACATGAAGGTGTTCTTGGTTGGTCATCGGCAAAACTAATTCTTCGCTAATATCATTCAGTATTGTCCTTGGGTAGCATCAAGATTGTTTGCAGAAAGACTTCGACGTCTGAAAAGATTTGCAAAAACATACAGCGACCTCAAGACTCGGTCAAAATCGAGTGTTTTATCTTTATTTGTGATGTGAATTGACTCAAAATGTGTTTAGTTGGGAGCCAACCTTGTTTGAATAGATGTATACTTGAATTCAGAGGGAATATGATTGATTTGGGTTGGTGAATGTTATGTGATTATGTGACATGAAATGATGAGGAGCCACATTTAGCTATATTGGTGTTGTATTTTTGAACCAAGTTGTACTAACCAGGAATATGATTTGGAAGTTGGCACATCACTTCAAGTTCAATTATGTTATAGTAACGGCCAATCATGGATTTCCTATATAATCATGGTTTGTTGGCATCCCTATTTGAAATGTCAAACCCTAGTAGTTCCTAGAATCTACTTAGAATTTTGTCACAATTTAACATAGATGCATCATATATTTTACAAATGATTCAATATCTGACTGGTTTTTGTTTTAATTGGGGGAGCGTTTGGTTGAGAAACTTTCCCGGGAAAGTGGGTCAACTTGAAAAAGTTGATAAATTTTCCCATGTTTAGTTCTCCAGAATATATAGGAAAGTTTTGATATGGGATTCATGATTTCTGTCAGTTTCTGTAAAAAGTTTCCTATGGGGGCTAGGGAAAGTAAATTTTCTGAGAAAGTCTTTCTCGAAAAACTATCAAGCGCGCCATAGATGTAAGATCTGTCAATGTCAAAGTCTAAGGCGAGGAATTGTTATTACCCTGTTTTTTCAAGTTTGGACGATCTGGACGTATTTAAATTTGGATCAAAATCAGGTCCAAAGAATAGAAGTAAGAGAGATATTGTGTCCAATTCTCGAGTGTATACAAAAATTCGAATGGAAGATGTTTTCATTCAATCGAACTCAACCTTTTTTGTCAAGTTGGGCCAATATTTTGACAGTAACAACGGCAACAGATAGCAAAAAGTTAGAGCTAGTTGTCAAATTGCCTTAATCTAACTCCAATATGACTATCAAACAAACAAAAAGTAATATACGTATTTCAGTTATACTCAAAGATCTTACAAGTAGATCATGGTTGATGGTGAAATATGAGGCTAGGCACATGCAAAGATATGCAGCCGTCCACACTCAATCATGTTCATGTGAAACTGATCCAAAAGATAAAAAGGGATGATGTTGGTATGAAAGAATTAAAGATGTGTTTGATAATCATCAAAATATCTCCAATGGAGGGATATTGATGAAGGGCGCATGTAAACCCGTGAACACTCAACCATATGTTCATGTGACAAAACTAGAGGGGGAAAAGGGGATTAATTTTGTTAGCATTAGGTCGCTTCTATAGTATCTAAAAGTATCTACTGTACAATGCTATTGGTCTAGCACCCGCAGGATATTGAGCAATCTGAATGACTTAGGCCGTGTTCTTTTCTGCGGTTGACAAACTGTGGTGCCACAACTTACCGCAATTTGCCACAATCCACCACATTTTGCTGCAAATCATTACTTTTCTCTCTCCTCACTTTTCTCCTCTATTTTTTACATTCTCTCTCCTCACCTATCCCACATACCAATAATCTACTACAATTCCACCACACCCCACCACAATTCCACCACACCTCACCACACCATTCCACAAAATACCGCATAAAAGAACAGGGCCTTAGGCTGGCGAAAATCTGTCCAACCCGGCAATTTGGATTGTTCGATTCGGAAAAATTCAGGAGGGTCATAGAGTTTTTGTTTGAATTTTGATATTAACCAAGTTGACCAAAAATTTAAATATATTTTTTTTTTCAAATTTCTATTGTCCTGAATCAGATTTAGACCCAGGTTTATGCCACTCTGATTGGTCCAATCCGAGTTTGACTTGAAAATACGCGAAAAAACTGGGTATTGAACATCAAGTTTTTGTCCGATATCCGATTTGTATGAACCTGGAATTATTCGGGCCCGTATTTTTGCCAGCTCTATGAATGACCATTTGATTGACCCAAAAAAAAAAAAAGAAAAAAAAGGACAAAAAAGGGGTGGGATCACATTTTAGTGATCGAAGTTTAGATTTGGTCATTAGGGCATGGCTAAATTCAATTGTAGACCAGGTGGCGGGTAATCATCGACAGAGCTAGGGCAACGGGCCGGTTGGGCTGAGTCAGGCTCAGCCCATTGCCTCTTCGGGTTAGGGTTGGGTCATCATTTTCTACCCAAAGGGAAGGGTAGGGTCGGGTCATGAGCCAACTGACCTTAACCCTGCCTGATCTGCTCATTCAAAAAAAGCTACTAATATATGTTATTGGAGACAAGTTTAGGATAGGAGAAAAACATACAAATTAAAATTAACTATGTAACTTTTCTTGAACTAGCTAACCTTTTGGGCTTTGAATACATGGTTCATTTGCATTTCTAAATCCACAGTTTTTCATCCTATGAAGTTTGAAAAGGGTCAGAAAAGATAACAAAGAAGTTGCACAAGATTAGGTGTTGGGGACCTTTTATGTGGTGGTAGGTGCAGAAAGATGACAAAGTCAAACCACCTAGACCCCTGTCCAGCATCTAGCTTTTCCCCTTGAATATTAAGTGCATTATCTGTTGGGATTGTTGCAAATGCATGTGATAATACCTAATTACCTACTAATTAAATATGGCCTCAAAATTTTCACCAAATTTGATTCATATTGGTCTGTTCACTTAGAAGGAGAGGCATTCAGCATGAAGTTTGAGTGACACAGTCAGTCTCTTCTCTGAAACCATGCACATTTTATCTCTACATCTCCCATTCAAACCAGAGGAATAATGGCCGAATCGATTGTGTCTGATCTCGTCGTGAAAGCCATAGAATATGTGGGCCGATCTGCGTATAAAGGCATTGCCCCTTACTTTGGCGGCGAAGAGCAGCTGAATGAGCTAAAGTTGACGCTGGAGATGATCCAAGCTTGACTTTCTGATGCAACCAGGAGACAAGAAGCTGATCGAGATGGAGATCTCATTAAAACATGGCTGAATATGCTTGTTTGTCTTAGAAGTTGGGGCTGACATTGTGTTGATTGATTGTTTCGTGACAAAGTTGGGTATTCAGTTATTTGCAATTGCAAAATATGCTTGTTTCTATGAATGCAGGGGTGGTTTACATGTTGTATTTGATTGGTTGAAGTTGACTTATTGATGACGAAATGGGGATTTCGCTTTACTGCCTCTTGCATTTTATTCTTTGAACTTGAAAGGTTGATAGTTGATAGTCTAGCCAAGGGTGTAAACCATCATGTTGAACTCTTGGGGTCTGCCTGAGGTGGGACTTAATTTGGTCCATCAGATTTGACATGCTTCTTACTTAGGTTTGACCATGCTAAAAAGTTTGGCCGTTTCACTCGGTCTTTCAAGTATTTTTCTTGAGATTGTCTTGTGATTGTATCCCACCTTGAGCTCCCTACACTTACCTCGGAAGTCGTGTAATGTTTTGGTCAATCAATGAATTTGCTTTGCAGATATTGATATTTGATGCAGGTAAGTGGAGTTGGTTGTATGACTTGATTTTCGATTAATGATACTGCAGGCTCAGGTCCACAATCATCTCGATATGACACATGAGTGAAGGGTCAAAGGATGATGAACAAAGATTCGGTTATTGAGGCAGCTAAGAAGGTGAGACTTGGATTCATGTTGAAAATGCTATGATCAATATTAGTTAAACTTGAGGAAAAATGAACTTCTATGTCAGTGTATGTCCGATTTGCATTGGTCTAAAAGTATAATTTCTATGCAGATGTAGGTGGAAAAAGGAAATTCCTGTACGCCTGTCTACATTTGATAAGGACATTATAAACTAATGTACTAAGATGTTTCTGTAATATAATATGCTTCACCCGATGTATGAATTGACCTCTTTGCATGAATTCGCAGGCGAAAGAGGCTGGCAGTACACGATTTTGCATGGGTGCAGCTTGGAGGGACACAGTAGGGAGGAAGACCAACTTCAACCAGATTTTAGATTATGTGAAAGAGATAAGGTGACAATAACTGATTTTCTAGTTTGAGGAGCTCATATGGGGTTGTTATGTTATGAGCTCATTATTTGCAGCCGGTGGAAATATGGGAGATGATTCGGATGATAGCAACAGCTCGGATAGTAATGCCGAAAGCAATGGTGAGATTATCAGCCGGGAGGGTCCGATTCTCCATGCCAGAGCAAGCCCTGTGTTTTCTAGCCGGTGCAAACTCGATCTTCACCGGTGAGAAGCTGTTGACTACACCTAACAATCACTACGATGCTGATCAACTCATGTTCAAGGTGCTTGGGCTCACCCCCAAACCTCCCAGCTTTGACGAGGCGGAAGCAGAAAGCCCTGAAGCTGAGGCAGTTGCATAAACTTCTGGTTGAGAGCGGCGATCTTGCGAGTAAATCTAGGCAATCTCATTGTTTTAACTTTTCATCATCATATGCTGAATTATGGCTTAAGAGTTCTTTTTTCCTTTTTTTGAGTTATTTGTTAACTTGATGTTCAAAAGAATGAGAAATTTGTTTCATATTAGCTATGTTGTGCTCTTAGTTTCATGCCAAATGAATCTCATGCTCTACCTTGCTTCTCCCCCAACCGCTCAAAAAAGGCCATCTTCTTTTCAGGTCTAGGGTTTAGCATGTTCTACCTTTTTTTTTCGATGTTCTACCTTCTTTTCATGATCAGAAATAGCGCTCGCAAAATCTACTCCGATGAAAATGCGCAAATTTGTCCGACTCGAAAAATACATCATTTCACAATGATCAAATTAACTAAATATTCTGACACAATATTTTCTATTGTCCGAACCTAAGTTTAGTTCTGTCCGAATTACAGAAAATAATAATAAGATAATGTAAATTAGGGAAAATAGAAACCCAAAAAAATAGAAAAATTCTAAGGCAGTCAAAATTTTTTTCGACTACAGTAGTCGATCAATGTGAACCGTTGATCTATTACGAATTAATCTGAACCATTAATTTATTTTTAGAAGCCACATATAATAAAATCTTTGTGAAATGTTTTAAATATTCTTTCTATACTCATATTGTTAAAATCTTTTAAATCTTTTTTTTTCTATATTCATCACAAATGAAAATAATATATTATTTCACTAAAAACATATTGCATATTTTATAAGTTGAATTGTAGAATAAATTGTGCTGTTGCTACGATATTGATGGAACTTGAGCTTATTAACCTCCATCATCAAAAACTTCATCAATCTAATTTATAATTAAAATTGATAAAGATTGTATAATTCCTTTCTAATCACCTTCATATATCATTTATTTATTTATTTTTTTGGTGACAGAGCCTATTGCAATACCGTTGACACTGATTCAGTTCAAGCAAAAATAATGGTGATTCTCATAAATTTGAGGGAAAAGATGAAGATGTCAATAATGCCATTGTCGAGCAACTTTAAAGGGAAAAATAATTGTTGCTTAATATAAATTGATTCAAAGGACTATAAATTCTAAAAACATAGTATGGTATATTTGGTTAAGTAGCTATGTAGTATTCTTGGTAATTGGGGAGGTTTCAAGTTCAAATCTTGTTGTTGCATTATCAAGATTATTGTTTTAGTTTTATGTTTAAATACAATTTATAAATGATATCTACTTTTTTAAATATAAATCTTAGAATTTATTAAACTTATAGTTTTTTGTTATGTATGAAATCTTTAGAAACAATATAAAAAATTGGAAACGATAACTAAACATTTTATAAGTATTATATATTATATTGAAAGTAAAATTATGATGTTGTTGATTGTTTTATTGATGCTTCAAATATACGTATGAATTGAAGTTATGTGATATTACTTATACTCTCCTACTAATGTGTCAACATATTCATGTGACATTCTGATTAGTGTAGAATTATAAAATATTTAAAAACAATCCATAATTTATAATTTGGCTCGAGTGAAAGTTATATTTTATTGTGTCATTACGATTAATGTACGAAAGACCATAGTTAATTTGAACAATCGTAAAAATAAAGTGAAAATAGAGTAACATATCTCATTTCTATCTCATTTTTAGTCGGCTCAGGTTAGAAACTTTGAAATTGTATGAGAAACATTACAATAATATGTCGTTAGAGACACTAAATTGGCCATGACAAGTATTTTCAGTAAAAATAATCTATATTTATGACTTATATGCATGTCTTCAAAGAAAGATTGTTCTGTAAACAACTTTTGGTGCCAATAGATTGGCTTTGAGTAGACTTCGAGTGAGCCCAAGGTTTATCTAATAGTTAGCGGGCAGTTCATAGAAAGTTTGATACGAGTCAAATTATGGCGAGCCTTATTAGGGTCAAATTCAGGTAAGTTCAACTCAGTTCATTAGACTCAAATTATCGATTTAATTGAACAACTCAATACTTCAATTACTAAACAACTCAATATGTTCAAAGTCATATTTAACTGTGATTCTATAATATAGGCAAATGACATGACTAAAATTAAGGCAAATATAATTCTAAATCGAACTTAATTGAACAAATATATATATATATATATATATATATATATATATATATATATATATATATTTTGAAGATGCCCCAGTTAGGAGTTGTGAAGGAATTAAGATACCAGATACTCCTTGAGTGTCGAGGATGTGGGTGACCGAATAAATTCATGAGAGAGGTGATTATAGCAGCCTGAAGTACCTAGGCTTAGTGGAAGACATAACACTAAATAGGGGAATATGGAGGACTAGCACAAAGGTAATAGGGTGAGGTTGCTAGTAGGCTATTATGCATTGCTTCGGTTTGTTGCTTTCTGTCTTCTTTCACAGGTACATTTGGCTCCTCCTCAAGTGTATAGATTAGTGTGCAAAGGCATGCATCTCGGTTTTTCTGCAAGCTTGTTGGTTTATCAATTTGGTTTCCAAAGTTTTTTCTTTGGAGTTTCTTTTGTGCCTAATTTGGTTTCCATAATGGGGGTTTTTTTTTTTGAAAAGCTTCTATGCGTCTGCAAAAAACAGTCAAACATGTTCTCCTTGGGCCTTGGACCATCTCCACACCTTTGAAATTCTCATGTCTACAATGTTATTTTTCACCTCCTCATAGAAAATTATTTCACACACACAATGTTATTTCTAACCTTTTCACAGAAAATTATAATTAATTAAAATTAAATTATTATATAGATGTTTATGTTCCACAATAAATATGTGCAATACCTGATGCTTATTATCAATTATTTTCATCAATCAGTTGATAATTAACAAGTATAATTTTAAAATTAAATATAAAATTTAGAAGAATCTATATAAGTAATAAGTTTGAGAATAAAGATATGAGCGTAGAATAAATAATTGCAGTTTGAAGTTGAAGTAAGGTAAAAAAATCAGTGTTAAAAAAAAAGGTAAAAATATCATAATCATAAATAAAAAATAAAAAAATATGAAATGTAAAATGCAGCATGTAAAGCTTGAACCCATGACCAAATAGCAAAATAACGAAAATATACACTCAACTCCATTCAACATTTTAACTAACAAGCCAAGCTACCAACTCCAATTTCTTTTGTTTCTTTTTTAAAATGTAATATAGACATTTTGTGCTTTAATAGAAAAACCGCATGCGATATTTTTTTTTTGAAAGATTCTAATCTTTTTTTTTTTGGAAAATCAAATATATGTACAGATTACAATATTAAAAACAATATTTACTTAGCAAGTTAAGGAAAAGTAAATCAATGGCTATGATTACTCTATCTATAATCAACGGTTAGTATTAATTTTAACTACGGTAGTTAAAAAAAAAAGTTGACTACCACATACCTCTCCAAAAAAATAATATGAAGTAAATGACAGTTCCAATGTGAAATAGGGAAATAGAGAATATACAAAAAATACTAACTAAAAATATGGTGATCTAGTGGTATAGAAATTGGAGGGTTTTCCCATGCATTAAAGGATTAAATCTTGGTGGTAACAATTTCATTTGATAACCATTTTGGTGCAAATAAAAAATATTGTAATTACTATTCTATCCTTATAATTTATCAATGGCAAGGGGTAAAATGGACAAAGTAAAATTTACGTATCATGAACCCCTTTGACTTCATATATTACATAGATCATCTGTTGGAATTGTTGCAAATACATGTGATTTTTTTTTCTTTTGAAATAAAAACAAATCACAATGATAAAACAGAAACCAAGTACAGCATCAGGACCCATTGCATTAAGCAATCCATTAGCCAAGTACGCGGGTTGCTTGTCCAAATTTGTTTGCAATTCCTGTGAAGACCAGACTGTGCAAGCACATGGGCCGTTTCATTATTTGTTCTTCTGGCCCACTATGCTTCAATTTTTTCTTGTTCTTCGGGCCCACTTTACTTCAATTATTGCTTGCTCTTCAGGCCCACTTTACTTCAATTATTTCACACGAATCCATCAGGAGCCTTGACTTGGAAGAAGAGGCAGTCAGTCTCTAAAACCCAGCAGTTTAATAGAAAAGACTATCTTTTCTTCTCTGAAAATACATTTTATCTCTACAATCTACATCTCCCATTCAAACCAGAGGAATAATGGCTGAATCAATTGTGTCTGATCTCGTTGTGAAAGCCATAGAATATCTGGGCCAATCTGCGAATAAAGGCATTGCCCCTTATTTTGGCGGCGAAGAGCAGCTGAATGAGCTAAAGTTGACGCTGGAGATGATCCAAGCTCGGCTTTCTGATGCAACTAGGAGACAAGAAGCTGATCGCGATGGAGACCTTATTAAAACATGGCTGAAGGTGCTCAAACGGGTCATGTATCGAATGGAAGACCTTGTCGAAGAGATCTCTTTCGCCGAGGGAGGTGATGGAGGCCAGAGAACATCAGGCAACTTCAAGAAAGTGGTATGTTTCTTGCCATCCATGTCGTTTTCCCTTAGAATGAACAAAAGATTGTGTGTTGAGGCTGATAATATTAGGAAAGAGTTGGACAACATCACAACCAATATGGATAGATTTCATTTCAATGTGTGTGCTAGTAGTAGTACTCATCAGGAAAGGTTGTATGCATCCAACATCATGAATAGGAGAGGGGAGACACACTCTTTCATTCTACAGGAAGAGGTTGTTGGTAGGGATGATGATAAGAGAAACATATTGAATATGCTTTTGGAATGTGACAATGACAAAAGTTTGTCAGTGGTCTCCATGGTTGGAATGGGTGGATTGGGGAAAACTACGCTTGCACAACTTGTTTATAACGACAGACAAGTGCAGCAATGTTTTGAGCTTAGATGTTGGGTGTGTATCTCAGATCAAGTACTTCGTTTTAAAGAGGTAGCTGAGAAAGTAATTCGATCCATCAGTAGGGAGAAGGAGGAGTATACAAGTGTGGAGCAACTTCAATCAGACCTTAGAAAAGCCGTGAGCGGAAAGAGATTCTTGGTTGTGATGGATGACGTGTGGGATGAAAACCGTGAGAGGTGGTGGGTTAGCTTGGAGCGTTTGCTTCGCGGAGGTAAACAAGGAAGCAAAATCCTTGTGACGACAAGATCTGCAGTGGTGGCAGCAAATCTGGGCACAACCAAACCCTATTTATTAGGAAGTCTACCAGAAGACAAGTCTTGGACGCTATTTAAGAGCATAGTGTTCAAAGATCATCACACAGAAGAGTTGAACCCGAATTTGGTAAGCATTGGGAAGGAAATCGTCAAAAAGTGTGGGAATGTCCCCCTCGCTATTCGGACTATTGCTAGTCTTCTTTGTTCAAGATATACGGAGGAAGAATGGGTGCATTTCAGGGACAGAGAGATTGGAAAGATGGAGCAAAAAGAAAACGATATAATGCAGACGTTGAAGATTAGCTACAACCATCTTCTTCCCCAACAAAAGCTATGCTTTGCTTATTGTAGCCTATTTCCAAAGGATTACGAATTTGACGTAAAAAGACTAATTCAGCTTTGGATGGCTCAGGGGTTTGTTGAATCATTGGAGGATGGTCATATATGCTACATGGAGTTACTCAGACGATGTTTCTTTCAAAGTGTGAATGTAGTTTGGCATGACAAGAGGAAATGCCAGATACATGATCTGATGCATGACTTGGCACAAATGGTTGGAGATGAATGCCTGTTAGTGGACGAGCCTCGAGAAAATCTCGATAGCAATATCAGGCATGTTAATATTATGGCCGATGCATCGCTATCAAGATTCAAATATCCATCGTGGTTGCTTGCTTCCCAACATATACGATCTTGCTTTATATTTGCGAATCGTAGGTATTCCAGGCAATCCATATCAGATCTCAATGACATATTCTCACCGTTGCTGAGATTACGTGCATTACACTTGGATGGCGTAGTCGTGAGGCTTCCAGATTCCATCAGGAAGTTGAAACACCTGAGGTACTTAAGAATTTATTTCAGAGGTCGCTATCTTCCCAAAGGGATCACAAAGTTGCGGTACTTACAGACTTTAGATCTTGAGGATTCTTTTGAGCTGGAAGAACTGCCAAGATCATTTTACAAATTAACTAGCCTTGCACATTTGAGAATTAAATCTGGTTGGAAGGAACACAGATTGATTGATATGCCTCCTAGATTTGGAGAATTAACTGGTCTAAAATCGCTAGATTTATTCATAGTGGGAGAAAACAATGGTTTGGATGCGCTTAGTAGGCTGAATCTTGTAGGAAAGTTGGAGATTTTGTACAAGAAACATCGGGAAAACACAATAGGAGAAGCTAAGATGGCGAATCTGAAGGACAAGAAGCTAACTAATCTAACGTTGGACTTCTGTGTTGATGTACCAGTTAATGAGGCGGACGAGTTGTTAGAATGCTTACAGCCCCCTCCTACTCTCAAGCACCTGAATGTTCGAAAGTGGAATGGGACGCGGTTCCCAAAATGGGGAATAGACAAGCTTCCCAACCTCGTTTCCTTGGAATTACTTTGGTGCAAGAGTTGCCGACATCTCCCATCCTTTGGCGGATTGCCTCATATCAAGAGTCTTACAATTAGTGGTTGTCCGGTGTTGGATTTGTGGGATGTGAAATATGAAGATGGTGAGGCTGACAATGGAGGGGAAGGAAGTAGTGGTGCCAGTTCTTCTTCTACTTGGGCATCTCTAAAGAGCCTTCAGTCCTTACGACTGTCACAGTTGCCAAAAATGCAATCACTTCCTAGTGGCATCTGTGCTGTCACGACACTTGAAGAGCTAACTCTTTGGGATCTTTATGATCTGAAAATATTACCAGAGTCGATTGGGAACTTGACTCAACTTCGTTATCTTCAGATTTATGATTGCCCTCAGCTGGAAGCACTTCCAAAATCAATTAAGAACCTCACTCAATTAGCAGCATTGGATCTCGACGGCTGTCCATTAGTGGAGGCAAGATGCGCGGAGCCCTATGGGGAGGACTGGCCCCTCATTCAACACATCTCTCGCACGTTTTCAGAGCATAGTATCCCACACGAGATTATTTATTGACCCCAAAATTCTAACAAAGGTAAGTAAATTATATGCTATCTTCTCTTAAATTAAATCCAAACTAGTGATTCTTCTGTACTCGCGCATTCAACCCTGATTCCTGCTAGAAATTGTCTGCTGTTAAAGCTCTATATCTGATAACCCAAAATCATGCTCTGTAACCCGTCTGTTGTTTGTTCTACTCCCTCTGTCCCACTCACAGTAAGTCGAAGTTAAGTAATGCTCTTTTACTTCTTCACAGTTGATCCTGAGTAGTATGAAAGCCTACTAGCTAGATCTTCTCCGAAATTCAATTTCCTACTTTTGTTGTGTACTACTATGTGTTCTATCAAAAGAAAAAGAAAGAAAAGAAAGTTGTTATCTGTTATGTGTTTCCCTCTCAGGTACATGTTCAGATTGTTCAAAGACATTTGATTCACAATGATCTGAACCTTTTAGTAAAATGCAAATTATAAGACATATAAAGCTCGATGCAGTGTCGTAGACTTTAGGGAATAGTAAGCTTCATATATGCTGAATGAGTGAATGAGACAACTATTTATTAGGTTCCGTCCTAAATTCCTTGCTGTTATACCCTACAACTGTTGGTCTATTATGTGCTTGCTTTTGCATTACCTAGCCTGTTCGCATTGTTGAAAGAAATTTGGTATACTATGATCTGAAACATATTAGTAAAACTCATAATATCTACCATGGTTATCTGTGATTCAGGCTCTCTATCAAAGTTGTTCGAAGCTTCTTGATTGGAGAGAATAACAAGGTGATGGGCATGGCTATTTGTGATTTCTGTATGCAGTTCCAGATTTTCTGTTTGTAATATTTTTCCTTGCATATTAATTATCAATGCTTTTTCTAAAAAAATCTTGTATAGTTTTTACTCTGTATGAAGCTTGCTTATTGCATTAGAGACTTGTAAGTTTGTAATATCCATAGTTAATTTTGATAACTATCGGTAAATAAAGGTATGTATATATTTCTAAAAGTGTTATTTTTTTTAATAAAGTAGCATTTTCTCTGAATAAAAGTTAAGTATTGGTAAAAGTGTAAATACTAGTTTTTTTATAAAAAATTGTAAATATGAATAAGTTTTTGCAATTTTTGGTACATTCCATTTACCTTCCAAGTACCAAAAATTTTTACAGAAAGAGCTAACTAGCTAAGTCAGCAAATTTTATATATAAAAAATCAATATATGATAAATAAATATGTTATTTGGAACTTGGGAAACGTACTATACTTGTAAATTGACCCAAATATGGATTTTTTTCCAAATATCAATTTTAATCAAATTATTTCAAATTAACTTTAAAGAAAAAAAAAAGCAAGTAAACTTGATTCAAAATCCATGGGCCTTCAAAATTCAAAGGTAAATGACACTAAGTAATTATTTATTAGAAATTACCAAAATTTATATATTTATCAATAATTATCATAACTTATCTTTAATTACCAAAACTTAACCTTTATTTACTTGCAAATTTTACATGCTCGGTGATCTACTAATTTAGTAAATTTTACCTTCATATGATGGGCCTTGGGCTTACATACCAATGCACACGCTGCTACTTCTTTGACCATAGGTCCTGAATAGGCCCAAAGAAACAACCCGATCCGTTTCAACAGACAAAAAATGAGGCCCCTTTTCCCGGCGTCATTACTGCATCTTCTTTGTTTACCCAATACATATTACGTACATCTAGAGCATAGGTTTCGGATGTATATAAGTGAAAAATTATATTGTTGGGAGTAGGGGTGGACAATGGGCCGAGGCCCCATAGGGTCAAGAGGCCCCTAAAAAATAAGGGTTGTAAAAGAGTCAGGTCGGTGAAGTGTCGGGTTATTAACAAGCCGGCCCGTTTCACAATACTAAAGGGTCGGTGAATCAACCGCACCAAATTGGCTGTCAATAACTCAAATTAAATAGTTTTTTCTATTATTTTAAATGCTAACCTTACTTAAATATATTATTAATACTTCACATTAAATAATAATTACTATAATTACTTTTTGGTACAAATACACTTAATTTTAACTTTTAAGGTCAAATGGGCCGGCCCATGGGCCGACCAATACTTTTACTGAAAATCCCTGACCCGCCCCATTGCTACTAGACCTGTCAATACGGGCGGGCGGGTTACGGGTCGGTCATATATCGGGTTCGAGTAAATACGGATCGAGTGTATTTCGAGTTCGGGTAAATACAGGTCGAGTGTATTCCGGTTTGGGTCGGGTTTACGGGTCATGACCGCCCTTTTTCTCAGTCACTTACAACTAATAAAATTGATTATAATTAGTCAAAGACAGCTGTGTAATGTATCATTCCATTCCAAGTTCGACCACCACGATATGTCATAGTTGCATAGACATATTGCTATACACATAAGGGACAAAATTTGGCAATCTTCAAGTCTACAAGTATTATGCGGTTTACGTCAACAATCCACGAATAATAATACTTATGAAATATATAGGATTTTGGGATGTTAATATACTGAACTTCTAGGGTATTGGACAATAATGCACTGAAGTTTGACCTTGGACAATAATACACTATTTTACTGAAAGAAATGAGAACGGCGAGGCTGCAGGAGTTTGAGGGTTCACTGAAAGAATTAGTGAGTGACAGTGTTAGGGTTTTATTTTGGTCATTTGTTATTTGATTATTTCATTTGTATGTCTCTCTCTACGCATAACTTTCCAAAGTCAATCAATATTTTACTTTTGGGCCTTAATTTTCATGAAATGGACCCATTTTTTTGCACAAGGCCAAAGTAGACAAAACACTTGAAACTAAAGTGTCTGACCCAACGGGTCGACCCAAACCTGACCCGACCTGTTCTTTACCGGGTTCTTTGGGTTGGGTCATTTTCGGGTCCTGGGTCGGAATTTCGTGTTCAAAACCCATTTTTTGCAGGTTGGTTTGGATCGGGTTTCCGGGTCGGGTCGAGAATTGTCAGGTCTGATTGCTACAAATGGTCGACCTTGACCTGACCCTACATGACTAATGAACCGACTCTGACCTGACCCATTGCCCTCCCCTAATTGGGAGTAACGAATGGGTAGATATGAGTGAATAATTATACTATTAAGAGCAAACAATGGTATGTATGAGTGAAGAATTATGCTACTAAGGGTGTGAAAAATTCGTGGGTTAAAAGCAATTAGGCAAAAGTTAAATTTTAGTAACTTTTGGTAATTTTGATCGTATTTATCTTATAATAACAAAATTAATTTTTTTATCTAATAATTTTGGTAATTTTTGATAAATTTTGACAAATTTTAATAAATTTAAATAAAAATTAATAAATTTAATTTATCTATAAATTTGATATACCCTACAAGTGAAACAGTGCTTATATTTGGAGCACATGCTATCGTTATCGGGTCACGTAATAAATTGCACATGGAAGAGGAAGTAAATGCGCGCTTCAGACGTACGTGCACTACTCCCACCCACCCTACCCCCTCGCCCATATTCTTTGACAAATGACAAAACCCATAAATTTTGTCACATCTGCTTCTACTTCTACTTCCCGCTAACTCGAACCCCGTTTTTCTACAATTCGATCATCTTGGATTTCACGAACACACTCTCACAGGGAGAATACTCGACAAGCAGCAAAAAATGCGCCATTGGATCGCTATTCTGTTTGTGGGTATTGCTGTTGCGGCATTCTACATTTACCCATTTCAATCTCCTAAACAATCACCCCAAGAATCGACCGATTCCATCTACGATTTCACTGTCAAGGTATAATTCTCCATCAAATTCGCCTCATAATTCATCAATTTGATCTGGGTCAAAATGTTCAATTTGCTGTCTTTGTTCTATGCTTCATGGGTCATCAATTTGAGCTTTGTTTTGGCGTTGGAAATCAGCAATAATCTTCGCAATTTGTGTTTAATTACTGGTTAAGTATGATAATCAGACTCTGACATTCATTACAAAACGCAAATGGGGTTGCCAAGTGATCATAGATATCCTGTATTGATGACAGTGGATTTGATGCTTGACAATGTAAAGTTGGAAATTGGAATCTTGTTGTCAATTGAAGTTATATGTTGGTCATTTTGACATATGATGAAGTGGGTATCATAAGCTGAAACTGGTGTTTTTGGACATGTGATTTGGGACTCTATGATTTTGACTTTGAGTTTGCTGTGTAATTTCTTGTATATGAACAGGATATCGATGGGAATGATGTCAGTTTGAGTGATTACAAGGGGAAGGTTCTTTTGATTGTCAATGTTGCTTCCAAATGGTAAGCAAGGTTCCTTTCAATTCAGTGATATACAACACATTTATGGTTTCTGCCCATAGTTACCAGGAACGCTTCCCGGGTCGTTAGTCCCGGAATGCGGGTCGCTAATTTTTACACAAATTGAGTCTAGTTTTCCGTGGAAAGCATATGTAGGCGTTCCCGGTAACTATGTTTCTGCCTATTCTATGTGTTTTGGTCAAGTCTGATATGCAACTTGATGGTTGTTGGAGAAAATACATGATTAACTGCCATAAGCACTATCACTTTCGGAAATTGCGGTGAGATCTCGGTATTTGACCAGTTATTTGCCAATTTCAGGGTTTGAGCGTAGCTTACAAAAGCTGAGATCTTACTATTATAGATAAGGATGCTAAGATGATCTTAATTTCAAATCTGGTATCGATTAATTGATCACAAGAAAAGTTCATGAAATGGCAGCTGAGAATTAATCTGATTCGTGAATAAGAGACTAGAAAAATAAGCTTTTAGGCACAGAAAACTGGAAGGCATTGCAGGGAAAGTATGTTATGATTCTTATTTCTTCTGAATGCTCACTTCTGATTTGCACAATTCTAAGAAACTTAGAATGTGTGAAAGAATGCTGGATTTGGGTTTTTGCCTTCTGATACGATACGAAGATTTGCTATTATGCTTCTAAATTCACTCGCACGATTATTCAGTTACTGCATGCAAATATCGCTGAAGATCACTTTGCTGTGTAATAATTTACATGATGTTCATGACAGTTTGACAAATTTGTGTATCTTTGCACAGAAACCTTTATGCTTGTAGAATTTCAGTTTTCATCTCATTGCAGAGTCGTGCATGTTGTTGCGACCTAACTTTCATACCCTCTCACCTTTTTGAGACTAAATAAAGTTTCAGCCAAAACTTTGTTACGCTTCCCTTTCTTTTCTCCCGTTTACAAATTGTTTCTTTCCTTGAATGTGCAGTGGTCTAACAGACTCCAACTACAAGGAACTAAACATGTTGTACAACAAGTACAAAGACCAAGGCCTTGAAATTTTAGCATTCCCATGTAACCAGTTTGGATGGCAAGAGCCCGGAACTAACGAAGAAATCAAGGAGCATGTTTGCTCCACATTAAAAGCCGAATTCCCCATATTTCAAAAGGTAAATTTTACTCAACCCACCAGGCTAGACTGTGAGAAGAAATTAACCGTGCTCTGAATGTACGCCTCAGTAATTTGTTCAACTTGTGTGAGATGATGGTGACCTAAAATGTTCTGTTCAATGTCTGTGACAGATACAAGTCAATGGACAAAATGCAGCTCCACTGTACAAGTTTCTCAAGTCGAAGAAATCCGGAGTGCTGGTTGATGAGATCAAATGGAACTTTGCCAAGTTTGTAGTTGACCGGAAAGGAAACGTCGTAGAAAGATACGCCCCTACGACATCCCCCATACAAATTGAGGTGAGTTTGACGGATTCGTATCTCTTTTTCCTATCATATATGTTTTAGTCACTGAGAAATGGATTCCAAGAAAATGTTCTTCGATTTTCTTATGTTTAGTGAAGCAGGAAAGTAACTTTTCTCATACTTTAAGTATGACATAGTAAAATGCATTGAGGTCTCACTGAAATTAACATCCATTAATTTGAGAGACATGAAAAAACTCGCGTCAAAATTATAATCTTGTTTATTTGTTTGCAGAGTGTAATTCAGTACCTTCTTGGCTCATCATAATCAATCACCATTAGCATGAAAAGCTTTTTACTTGGTCTACACAATGTCCTATGATGCAAGAAGACCGGGCTATTGTTGCCTCATCATTAATCAACTTGGTACTGTTATTCAAACTGATTGAATACCTTTTGTTGTATATCAACTCTGATGTTAATTTCCTAACTTTTTGGAATACAAATGATTTGTTAAAGGAATATGATAATTTTGGATTAAGTTAAGAATTCATCAAGCCTGGATAATATCTTTAATTTCTGAGCTCAAGAGTTGAACATCGCGATGAAATTAACCTGTTGTTGTCAGTTCATTCATATTCTTCTATTAACTGTCCTATTCCTGCAGCTTCAGTTATGCTAGAATCAAATTATACTCACAGTAATTTATTAGGAGTTTACTCAATCCATAAATTTCATGTTGATTCTTCATATTTATTTAGAACCTCTCGTTCCTAGGAGTACCTAATTATTTGTCATTTTATATTTCTAATGTAACTTTTATAAATTTTACATCTATATTCTCCACCATTCGTAGTTAATGTTTACCAATTTAATTAATTTTATAATTTTTTTCCATCTTTGTTCATTATCTTGATTTCTTCCCACACTCTTAAAGTGACAAATAAAAAGGACAGAGGGGGTACATAACAATAACATCAATAATAATAACAATAGAAAATAATAATAACAGTAGCAGAGCAGAGATATCTGAGTAATGGTGTACATAACAATAACATTAACAATTCTCATACATACATGGATATTACAACTTTTTTTTTTCGCTTATTAATAGCCAAAAGACTTAAAAGTTTATAGAGTACAGCAAACCGCATAACAAAATAACAAACAACCAACTTCAAAAGAAAGCTTCATACAGAATAAAAACTATACAATAATTTTTTTTAAAAAAGCGTTGGTAATAAATATGCAAGGAAAAATATTACAAACAGAAAATCTGGTACTACATACAGGAATACAGAATCACAGATCGCCATGCCCATCAGCTTGTTATTCTCTCCAATTAAGAAGCTTCGAACAACCTCGATAGAGAGCCTGAATCACAGATAACCATGTTAGATATTATGAGTTTTACTAATTTGTTTAAGATCATAGTATACCAAATTTCATTCAACAATGTGAACAGGCTAGGTAATGCAAAAGCAAGCACATAATAGACTAACAGTTGTAGGGTATAACAGCAAGGAATTTAGGACAGAAGCTAATAAATAGTGGTCTCATTCAGCATACATGAACCCTTAAGTTAGCTGTTGGTTACCCTGTGATAAGGGTCCAATGGGCGGACCAAATTTACTCGGTCTAAAAAAAAGAACCGAACCTTGCCTCAAAGGCGCTATTGCAGCTTTTGAAGCTGCACTGAATTTGACAGTCCATTCAAGCAGTCTAACGTCTCTCAAAGTCTTTCCTTTCCCTAAAGTTTACGACACCATTGAATGTGCGAGTACAGCAGAACCAGACCAAGTCTTACATGTTTTAGCTATGCATTTCTTTCTAAATCCTGAATTGCTAATGAAAATTTTTTAAAACTGATGTCAGCCCTGGTAACCTTAGCACGTAGCTTTAGTTTTAAAGGCAAGGTAAGAAAAATAAGCAGAAACGACAGAATAAACAAACACAGAGGGGATCAAATTGTACATATTCTGAAACTATAGCTGGTGAAGTCTGAAAGAAAATGAGAAGGCACAAAACCTTAACTCCAAACACATGAATTTAACAGACGACGAATTGCCGAATATTTACATTTGGTGATAGACCATACAAATAACTAACTAGATAGATAGATGCTTAGAAAGAAACATACCTGCCACAACATATTAGGAAAACTAGCTAGCTAGACAAGGGCAGTTAACCAAGTTTATAGTCAATCCTAACCTGAAATCACACTGAGCAGAGATGGGGTTCAGCTTCTATCTAAGGTATAACATTACCATTTAAGCCTGGTTTAAAGCTCATACATCGTTGATTGTTTAATTCGACCACTAGTTTGGATTCAATATAAGAGAAGAGAGCATATGGCTTACTTTTACCTCATTAGATTTTGGGGTCAATGAATAATCTTGTGTGGGATTCCTTGAAGCATAAATGAGCGAGGGACATGTTGAATGAGGGGCCAGTCCTCCCCATCAGGCTCCGCGCATCTTGCCTCCACTAATGGACAGTCGTTGAGATCCAATGCTGCTAATTCAGTCAGGTTCTTAATTGATTTTGGAAGTGCTTCCAGTTGTGGGGAACCTAAAATCCCAAGATAACGAAGTTGAGTCAAGTTCCCAATCGACTCTGGTAGGGTTTTCAGATCCTCAAGACGCCAAAGAGATAGCTCCTGAAGCGTCGTTAGAGCACAGATGCCACTAGGAAGTGACTGCAATTTACACATCAATAACAGTCGTAAGGACTGAAGGCTCTTTAGAGATGCCCAAGTAGAAGAAGAACATGGACTACTACTTCCTTCCCCTCCATTGTCAGCCTCACCATCTTCATATTTTACGTCGTCCCACAAATCCAACTCCGAACAATCATTGATTTTAAGACTCTTGATATGAGGCAATCCGCCAAAGGATGGGAGATGTCGGCAACTCCTGCACCAATTTAACTCCAAGGAAACGAGGTTCGGAAGCTTATCTATTCCCCAGTTTGGGAACCGCGTCCCTTTCCATCTTCGAACATTCAAGTGCTTGAGAGTAGGAGGGGGCTGTAAGCATTCTAACAACTCGTCTGCCTCATTAACTGGTACATCAACACGGAAGTCCAACATTAGATCAGTTAGCTTCTTGTCCTTCAGATTCGCCATCTTGGCTTCTCCTATTGCGTTTTCCCGATGTTTCTTGTACGAAATCTCCAACTTTCCAACAAGATTCAGCCTACTAAGCGCATCCAAACCGTTGTTTTCTCCCACTACGAATACATCTAGTGATTTTAGACAAGTGAATTCTCCAAATCTAGGAGGCATATCAATCAATCTGTGCCCCGTCGAATCAGATTTAATTCTCAAATGTGCAAGGCTAGTTAATTTGTAAAATGATCTTGGGAGTTCTTCCAGATCGTAAGAATCCTCAAGATCTAAAGTCTGTAAGTACCGCAACTTTGTGATCCCTTTGGGAAGATAGCGACCTCTGCAATGAATTCTTAAGTACCTCAGGTGTTTCAACTTCCCGATGGAATCTGGAAGGCTCACGACTTTGGCATCCAAGTGTAATGCACGTAATCTCAGCAACGATGAGAATATGTCATTGAGATCTAATATGGAGTGCGTGTAACGGGGATACATACCATTCACAGATATAAAGCAAGATCGTAGATGTTGGGAAGCAATCAACCACGATGGAAATTTGAATCTAGACAGCGATGTATCAGTCATAATATTAACATGCCTGATATTGCTATCGAGATTTTCTCGAGGCTCGTCTACTAACAGGCATTCATCCCCCACCATTTGTGCCAAGTCGTGCATCAGATCATGTATCTGGCATTTCTCCTTGTTATGCCAAACCTTGTCAAGCCAAACTACATTCACACTTTGAAAGAAACATCTTCTGAGTAACTCCATGTAGCATATATGACCATCCTCCAATGATTCAACAAACCCTTGCGCCATCCAAAGCTGAATTAAGCTCTTTATGTCAAATTCGTAATCCTTTGGAAGTAGGCCACAATAAGCAAAGCATAGCTTTTGTTGGGGAAGAAGGTGGTTGTAGCTAATCTTCAACGTCTGCATTATATCGTTTTCTTTTTGCCCCATCTTTCCAATCTCTCTGTCCCTGAAATGCACCCATTCTTCCTCGGTATGTCTTGAACAAAGAAGACTAGCAATAGTCCGAATAGCCAGGGGGACATTCCCACACTTTTTGACGATCTCTTTCCCAATGCTTACCAAATTCGGGTTCAACTCTTCTATGTGATGATCTTTGAACGCTATGCTCTTAAATAGCGTCCAAGACTTGTCTTCTGGTAAACTACCTAATAAATAGGGTTTGGTTGTACCCATATTTGCTGCCACCACTGCAGACCTTGTTGTCACAAGTATTTTGCTTCCTTGTTTACCTCCGCGAAGCAAACGCTCAAAGCTAACCCACCACCTCTCACGGTTTTCATCCCACACGTCATCCATCACAACCAAGAATCTCTTCCCGCTCACAGCTTTTCTGAGGTCTGATTGAAGTTCATCCACACTTACATACTCCTTTTTCTCCCTACATATGGATTGAATTACCTTCTCAGCTACATCTTCAAAAAGAAGCATTTGATCTGAGATACACACCCAACATCTAAGCTCAAAACATCGCTGCACTTTCCTGTTGTTATAAACAAGCTGTGCAAGCGTAGTTTTCCCCAATCCACCCATTCCAACTATGGAGACCACTGACAAACTTTTGTGATTGTCACATTCCAAAAGCATATTCAATATCTTTCTCTTATCATCATCCCTACCGACAACCTCTTCCTGTAGAATGAAAGAGTGTGTCTCCTCTCTCATATTCATCATGTTGGATGCATACAACCTTTCCTGATGAGTACTAGTACTAGCACACACATTGAAATGAAACCCATCCATATTTTTTGTGATACTATCCAACTCTTTCCTAATATTCTCAGCCTCGATGTACAATCTTTTGTTCATTTTAAGGGAACGCAATGTGGATGGCAGAAAACGTACCACTTTCACGAAGTTGCCTGATGTTCTCTGGCCTCCATCACCTTCCTTAGCAAAAGAGATCTCTTCGACAAGGTCTTCCATTCGATACATGACGCGTTTGAGCGCTTTCAGCCATGTTTTAATGAGATCTCCATCGCGATCAGCTTCTTGTCTCCTGGTTGCATCAGAAAGCCGAGCTTGGATCATCTCCAGCGTCAACTTTAGCTCATTCAGCTGCTCTCTGCCACCAAAATAAGGGGCAATGCTTTTATTCGCAGATCGGCCCAGATATTCTATGGCCTTCACAACGAGATCAGACACAATCGATTCAGCCATTATTCCTCTGGTTTGAATGGGAGATGTAGAGATAAAATGTGTTTTCAGAGAAGAGAAGATAGTCTTTTCGATTAAACTGCTGGGTTTTAGAGACACTGCCTCTTCTTCTAAGTCAAGAGACCAATATGAATCAAATTTTAGTGCAATATTTTAGGCCAACTTTGCTTTATGTATATTATTATAAAAGACAGTCCAACACAGTGAGCTGCCCCCAAGCAATTAGTGGGTAATTAGGTATTATGACATGTATTTGCAACAATTCCAACAAATAATGTACTTAATTATTCAAGGGAAAAGGCTAGATGCATGTCGACAGGTGGCTACATGGTTTGACAATTGTTCTTACTTCTTATGTTAGGTTGGTGTAAATCTCCTAACTTATCCTAACTCATCTCAACCTAACACAATTACCCAAAAAAACATCTACTATAAAAACACAATTCCCCAAAAAAAAACATCATAACTTATCGCAACTTATTCAAATCTAACTATCCCAACTTGAAAATAACTCATACAAAGAATAGCTTCTGCAACTATTCTTGATAACTGTTGATTTCTGTGACATTTCACTACAAGATCGTGGACGAGCAATTATTCTTAAGAACTATTGATTTATGTGACATTTCTGATTAGTGCTGGCAAAAAATCATGTTCGGGTAAATTCGGGGTTAGGTCAATATCAAAATTTGGACGAGAAATTGATGTTCAGTCCTGAATTTTTTCGGGTCCAACCAGGTTGGACAATTAGGACGGAGCTAAACTTAGGTTCGGACAATAGAAAATAGTGTCAGACTATTTGGTCATTGTGAAATGATGTATTTTCCGAGTCGGACAAATTTGAGCATTACCGTCGGACAAGATTTTGCCAGCACTATTTCTGATCATGAAAACAAAGTAGAACATGCTAAACCCTAGACCTGAAAAGAACATGGCCCTTTTTGAGCGGTTGGGGGAGAAACAAGGTACTCCATATAACATGAGAGCACAACATAACTAATAAGAAACAGATTTCTCATTCTTTCGAACATCAAGTTAACAAATAACTCTAAAAAACACTTAACCCATAATTCAGCATATGATCATGAAAAGTTAAAACAATGAGATTGCCTAGATTTACTCGCAAGATCGCCGCTCTCAACCAGAACTTTATGCAACTGCAGCTTCAGAGCTTTCTGCTTCTGCCTCGTCAAAGCTGGGAGGCTTTGGGGTGAGACCAAGCACCTTGAACATGAGTTGATCCGCATCGTAGTCATTGTTAGGTGTAGTCAACAGCTTCTCACCGGTGAAGATGGAGTTTGCACCGGCTAGAAAGCACAGGGCTTGCTCGGGCATGGAGAATCGGACCCTCCCGGCTGATAATCTCACCATTGCTTTCGGCATTACTATCCGAGCTGTTGCTATCATCCGAATCATCTCCCATATTTCCACTGGCTGAAAAATATGAGATTAACACGAGGTATGAATAGATAGATTCACGGAATGTTCAGCAAACTTGTAATCCGAGATTCAAGGTTCTGATAATAATATCTGGGGGGTAAAAAAAAAGAAAAAAGAAAGAAAGAAAGAAAGTTTACCTTCTGGTCTTCAAGAGGGGTGCCTTTCACAGCAACGAGTGCGTTAATCGGAACGCTCTCTGGGTGTGTAGGCAAAGTTGCCAAAGTATGCAACAGACCTATTCTATCGTCGGCTGTTTCTCCAAGGCCTATAATGCCTCCTGTAGCATAAGATGACACAAAACCAACCATCAATCAAAGAATACATACCAACAGACAAACTTGGAACGATTTCATCACCCTTCAATGTGTTGGTAAAAATTTACTTAGAACTTGGGTCATTTCTCGGGTCGAAAGATAAGCAGGTATCTGCTATAAACTGACAAGAAGTTATGCATTGTTTTTTTTTTTCCTTACCACAGCAGACATTGATGCCAGCTTCACGTACGTGCTGAAGAGTTTCCAATCTCTCATCATAAGATCGTGTTGTGATGATATTTGGGTAATATTCTCTCGAGGTATCAAGATTATGATTGTATGCTGTAAGACCTGCTTGCTTAAGCTGTAAAGCTTGCTCCTTCTCAATCATGCCTAGCGTGCAGCACACCTCCATGCCCATCTCCCTGTCAGAAAAACCAATATTTGCAAGACAGATTCCGCGTCAATCAAAACAGCTCAACAAAATATAGAATGTACTGCAGAAAAGCCGAGAGTTCCCCTCAGTACTTAGAATTATATTCTTTCTGAGAGTCGTTTTCGTCTCTCAAGCAAAATTAGGAAATGTGTTTCTTTTGAACATAACACCCCCATACGAGCTCCTCAAACTGGAAAAAAAAAGTTCACGTATCTTCACCTTATTTCTTTCACATAATCCAAAATTTGGTTGAAGTTGGTCTTCCTCCCTACTGTGTCCCTCCAAGCTGCACCCATGCAAAATCGTGTACTGCCAGCCTCTTTCGCCTGCAAATTCATAGAAAGAGGTCAATTTATACATGGCGTGAAGCAGAATATGTTGCAGAAACATCTTACTGCATAAGTTTATAACGTCCTTATCAAATGTAGACAGATGTACAGGAAATGGCACAAGAGGTACTAAAGCACCTAGGCACACATTACTTTTTACATTAGAACACCCCCCCCCCCCTTTCGCGGGGCAGTTTTTTCCTTTTTCGACCTACATCTGCATAGAAATTACACTTTTATACCAATGCAAGTTAAACCGGGAATGCACTGACATATTTGACATTGAAGTTCATTTTCCCTCAAGTTTGAACGGTAAAACTAATATTGGTCACAGGCTCACAGCATTTTCAGTGAGGAGAGATACAACATGAATCCAAGTCTCACCTTCTTAGCTGCCTCAATAACCGAATCTTTGTTCATCATCCTTTGACCCTTCACTCCAGTGTCATATCGAGATGATTGTGGGCAATATGAACAATCCTCACTGCATCCTCCTGTCTTAATAGATAGAAGAGTGCATTGTTGCACTTCTCTAAAGTTATGAGCATGTCTATGGACTTGAGCCTGCAGTATCATTAATCAAAAATCAAGTCATACAACCAACTCCACTTACTTGCATCAAATATCAATATCTGCATAGCAAATTCATTGATTGACCAAAACATTACAGAACTTCCAAGGTAAGTGTAGGGAGCTCAAGGTGGAACACAATCACAAGACAATCGCAAGAAAAATACTTGCAAGACCGAGTGGAATGGCCAAACTTTTCAGCATGGTCAAACCTAAGTAAGAAGTATGTCAAATCTGATGGACCAAAGTCCCACCTCAGGGAGACCCCGAGAGTTCAAGACAATGGTTTACTCCCTTGGTTAGACTATCAAGTATCAACCTTTCAAGTTCAACGCATAAAATAAAATGCAAGAGGCAGTGAAGTGAAAATCCCCATTTTGTGATCAGTAAGTCACTTCAACCAATCAAATAGAACATGTAAACCACCCCTGCATTCATAGAAACAAGCATATTTTGCAATTGCAAATACCCGAATACCCAACTTTGTTGCGAAACAATCAATCAACACAATGTCAGCCCCAACTTCTAAGACCCCAGCTACTAATCCCCCAACTCAAAAACAAGAAGCCTATCATTTGAAAAGCCACAAACTAAATCACCCTGCCTTCTAACTGCAATTAGGTTAATCAAGCTAGGTCTTCCACTACATCTCACAGAGTGCTTAATCAACATACATCTGCTCCAAAAAAACCCAAGTGTCCAACTCATGTGGGTCATTCACAAACACAATATCCCATTTCACAAAAACTGCAACTTGGAACTTAGGTATAAGTCTAACTCAAATTGGGGTTGTTTACTGATTCTAGCATTCTCAGTCAAAACAACAAACCAATTCATGTGGGTCATTCTGAATCAAATTTTCACCTCTTTGTTTCACATAACCTTCAATCAATACAATATCCCAATTTGCTTAATCAACATACATCTGCACTAAAAAACCCAAGTGTCCAATTCATGTGGGTCATTCACAAACACAATATCCCAATTCACAAAAACTGGAACTTGGGTATAGTGTAACTCAAATTGGGGTTGTTTACTGATTCTAGCATTCTCACTCAAAACAACAAACCAATTCATTCTGAATCAAACTTTCACCTCTTTGTTTCACATAACCTTCAATCAACACAACATATGTATACTTCAACAAATGCAGATGAAAAAGGGTATAACAATCAAACTCACCCCATGAAAAAGAAGGTCGAGAACAGGAGAATCGTAGACAGATTTGATCTCTTGACGAGTCCAATCATGGCGGGGGCCTTCTTGGATGGTTCTCTCAGCATGAAGAGCAGCAGCTGAAGAAGAAGAAGAATGGAAGGAGGAAGAATGGAAACCTAAAAAGGATGGCCTTAGGGTTGGGCGAATGGATCTTACCCACATCATATCTATCTATGTAAGATGTATGTTAATATATGGAGTTATATTTGGGGGGAGAAAGAGAAAGAAATAAATGGAGGTTGAAGATACAGTGAGTGAGTAGGTCACCCACTTACACTTGGATTGTGTTTGCAGTTGAGAGGGTGAGTTGAGTTGGTACAAGTAGGATATAACACAGTAGGAGAAATCAGAGTCGTACGCTGACGGGCTGAAATCACTATGTACAGATTTTATTTTTATTTTTATTTTATTGGAAATTTGAATGAAAATTTGATGAAAATGTAACAAGGGTTTCCTAAAAAATATGAAAATTCTACTCTAGTTGAAAATTAGTTAAAAATTTTATTCATTAATTTATCAAAAATAAATCACATGTATTAAAAAGATTCATATCTCACTAGTTACTTTCATCAATATATTTTAGTTTTGAATTTTTTTATAAAAATTCTACCATGGTTGAATTTATTTTCAACTATGGTAGTTGAAAAACTTAAATCATTCATTTATACAAAATAAATCATATTTTTTTAAAAGATTTATATCCTCCTAAATATGGTCAATTATTGTATCAAGTTACTTTGATAAACCTACATTAATTTTGAATTTTTAAGGTAAAATTAATGGTTTTTTCACTTTTCAACTACGATAGTTGAAAAAAAGTCAACTATAGTAGAATTTCCTTTTATATATTCAATTTTGTAAAAAAATATAATTTAACATATATATTTACTTATTGTAACAAGTTCTATGGTGAATATATATATTAATTTTAATTTTTAATAGCAAAATTAAGGGTACTTATGCATTTCAACTACCATAGTTGAAAATAAGTTCAACTATGGTAGAATCTCCCTTTTTTTTTATAGTAGAATTAATGTTACTTACATTTTTCAACTACGATAGTTGAAAAAAAAATTAATTTTGGTAAAATATCATTCAAATATTAAGGCTTCTTTCTTTTATGCGGTGAATTTGTGATGCGGTTTGCTGTAAGTTGCGGTGGAAATAATAAATGGGTGTTGAAATGTAATGGTAATGATAAAAAGATAAATGGTAATGTGCGGTGAATTGCGGTAAGTTGCGGTAAAGTGCGGTGCGGTAACTTGCGGTACCGCATAAAAGAAAGCTGCCTAAATTTTGTACAAAATTATATCTCACATATTGGATTACTTTATTGTAGCAAGTTTTTTAATTAATATATATATATATTAATTTTGATTTTCTTAAAGGTATATTTTAGGGTAATTATACATTTCAACTATCATAGTTGAAAATTTTTTAAACTATGATAGAATCTCTCATTTAATCTTTTAATAATGAATAGACATTCTCTAACTAGTAAGAAAAAATGAATTAAATTTGAATTGGATCTAATTGATCAATTACTTATTTATGGAAAAGTAAAATACATCTAAACTAAATTGTAAATCATATGATTTACGAATAAAAATTATGTTTAGCTCTTATCTAGTATATTCGTAACCCTAAGTTTTTTCTTGGTGGGAACGATGTTATTTTGGAGGATTTACACTCTTTAAACACTTGTTTTGGTAGGTCTGTGAAGTACGCATGAGCTCAATAAGCTTATTCCTTATATATGTCCTTCAACCATGCATTGCAAGACAACCCATATTTATCCATCGTATCAGGCCACTTCTGGTCGAGTTCATTGGGAGTTTCAGATGCCCCCCCCACACACAATTGATATCATTCAGAAACTCTCACTCCTATTCAACTTATGTCTGACATTTTCAAGCAATTTGCGCATGATATTACCATATGCAATACGTGTTGTACATACATTAGTCGTTAGAATTACACTTAGTCCATTTTAAAACGTGTGAGGGATATAACACAATGTACAATTGAGAAAAAGCTTGGCTATGACTTGCAAATTTTCAAGTTGGGTCCAATCAGGCAGGTCCTTGACCAATGATAAGACCTATTTTGACCCAGTTATCCATTTAAGTAAAGTGATCAAAAGTAGATTATCCATTTACTTATTAACCTATTTATGTAAAATAACTCTTCATAGGATCATAATAATAACATATTACGTAAAAAATGAAATTTGATTCATAAAATACATTATGATTCCTTCTATTGTTAGAACCACAAGTCCTACATACTCCATATGTCTCTATCTATTTGTCTGTTGGGGGATTTGGTAGATACAAGATAATTAACATTAGTTTGGGGGTGGGGGATACAAATTAATTAAATTTGTTAAAGTTAATTATTAGGGTTAAAGAATATGAATGTAAATTTCATAAAAGTTGTACCGGAAATGTATAGTAACAAATAATTAAGGACAAAAAAAGTTTGATAAGTGGACAAATAAATAGAGATAGAGGGAATATATTTCAAAGAGTACTAGCAACAATATATTATTCTCACAGTCGTGTTGATAAACAGTTTAATTGGGTAAACAAGATGACTCATCTAATCTGTTCAATTAAACATGTTAAACCGGTGTTTTTTTGGTGTTGAAAATCTTGATCTGAACTTAACTCGTTCAATCAAACAAATTTATTGTTTTGACCCATTTGGTTAATTGGGTTGGAAATTTCCACCAAAACTTGCTTAACATAAAGTTCAGTTCGGGTCTGTAATTGTTGTAGGTCAATTTTACATGTATCTAAAGATAACAAATGTAGTAGGCATTTAAGACTTGTTATTCTTGACTTATGATAAATAATTTATTAGTAATCTCAATGATGGTGAGTGCTAATCAATGTTGATTAATGCTGATAAGCATTTTCATCAATATTGATCATTAATATATCAAATGTGTCCATCAATGTTAATTAATACTACCTTCGTCCTAAAATATTTGTCATTTTATTTAATTTTTTTGTCCCAAAATGTTTGTCCCATTTAATAAATTCATTTTCTTTATCCCAAATTAATAAATTCATTTTTTACTTTTTTTACCATTCCAACAACTATTATCTTCAATTAAAGTAGAAATATTTTAGATAGATTACAAACTTTTCATCTCAATTTTCAATATACATTGGTCTTCTCAAATTAGTACCTAATGAACAAATATAATGGAACGGAGGTAGTAAGCACTTATCACAACTTGAAAGAAACCTCTACATTAATGAACTTGAAATGGACCAAAAACTAAGAACAATCCACATTAGTGAAACTAAAAATTGACCAAAAATCCAATAAGATTGCAAACAACAAGTGGAAACAAAAACACCAACCAAACAGGAAAAATAGCGTACATACACACACATGAAAAAACGTGATCTCCTCAGAGCGCCTTCTCGACTCCCATCAATCACTTTCTGAGTTGAGTCTCATTCAACATGGAATTCACACAAACCCTCCAATTAACAAACTCCCCAAACCCAAACTCAACGTTATCATTATCAACATCTCCACCTCCACCATTCTTCTTCCTTTATCTCCTCTCCCATGGCGGTCGCCGGACTGCTTCTCACGGCGACGAAGCTCGCCGGAGTTCTGGCCTCATTGACTCTCGCCGCCAACGCCTTCTCCTTCTCCCGCTACCGGAGGAAGAACCTCCGCCCGTTTCAGTCTCCCATTGACGAGGCTTCCGATACTCTTGCCGTCTTCAACCTCGATCCTCAGGGTTAGTTCATTCGCCGAGTTTGTTTTTCTTGCTTTGTTCAGGTTCAGTGGTTCAGCACTGTTGCATTTTTGCTGAATTGTTGATTGATTGAGTCGTTTGAGTGATGAGATTTTGGTTCGTTTTTGGTTGCTTTGTTCTGTTTTAGTTTTATTGGAACTGTTGTATTTGTTGAATTGTGGATTGATGAAAAATGTGTGTTGAGGTTTTGGTTCATTGTTGTTTGATTAGTTCTATTTCGGCTCGCTTCAATTCGATCAATACTGTTGCATTTTTTGCTGAATTGTTGATTGATTGAGCGAAAGAGAGGGAGAGTTTGAGATTTTGGTTCATTTATGCTTGCGTCGTTCTATTACGGTTCTATCAGAACTTTTGCATTTGTTGAATTGTGGACTGATAAAAAATGTGTATTGAGGTTTTGGTTCATTGTTGTTTGATTAGTTCTATTTCAGTTGGTTTCAATTCGATCAATACTGTTGCATGCATGGAATTGTTGCTTGAGAAGAAGAGATAGATACAGAGAGTTTGGAATTTGGTACTGCTTCTGCTTGTGATTATGGACGAAAGTGGACGAATGTTGCTTTCTGCTATTTTTTTTTTGGAATTATTCTTGGTTCCTGGTCATGTAAGCGTGGGTGAATGTGGAGTAATATGAGCAAAATACGCAATTAAGTATTGATTAGGGTATACGAGGTTTGGAGTATTAAAATTGGACTTGATGATGTTGGACTTGATGATGTTGTCAGCAAGCACAGCTGCAACTTTTTATATTGCCGCTTTTTGTAAAACCCTTGTCTAAAACCCTATACAGGCCCTTTCTAAAGTTTAATTGACTGGGAATAGAGAACTACTAATGCTGTGTGGAAAGTAGCTACTTTCAGCAATTGATGTTTTTCACACACAAGTCCTGAAATCATATCGAACATGCTTTTTATTTCAAATTTGTAGATATAAAGATTAATATCTAGAGATTCAGCTGCCTATGCTTCTGTCTGAGATGGGTTTTGTTCGATAATATTGGGAAAGTGAAGTTTGGGTTGAACGAAGGCATTGTCTGTGAGAAATGAATGGCTTCTGCTTGGCACTTTTTCTTCCTTTTTGCATTCAGATTTTTTTATCGGCCAACCAAGAAAATCAGGACACTTTGCACTCTGTTTCCGAATTGCTTCTTGGATCAAGTTAGGAGTTTAATTGCCGTTTCCATTATGCTGTTTAGCAATTTCCTTAATTGGCTAGGAGATTCCTGGAATGTGAAGTGAGAAAGACTTAGAGCCTCTGGGATTGAAAATTCCACTTACCCCAATTTTCCCAGAAAATTAAATGATAACCATTGTATGATATCAATTTCTGTTCACAGATCCGTCGTAAAATTGAAGCTGGATTCTTTATCCTGAAACCTTCTATGTTCTCCTGCTGGGGGGTGGGGGGGGGGGGGAGGTGAGAAAAGAAGCTGATTAGGCATAGAAGTTGCTTCAACCTTTTACCACTTACCTGTGAATGAGACACAATTTAGCCACTTACAGATAGAGATATAACAGAAGTGATAGTCGATTCAAGCAGTCAAGCTCTACTCAACCAGCCTTGGCATTGTATCAGTTAAAAACCCTGCATTCTTATGTGTGCAGAGATTTTGTTCTTGGCTACCAGATGTCCTGTTTTGTTCACTGACAATATATGTCCTCTTTTGCTTTCATTCAGAAGGGGAAACAGAGTTTTTCTTTGGACTTGCAACAGCTCCAGCTCATGTAGAAGACAGGCTTAATGATGCTTGGCTTCAGTTTGCTGCGGAAAAACCCTGTAGTACATCTGAATCTCCACAGACGCTACAACCAGCAGATGCTCTTTTAGCTTCAGCTGCAGGAGATGGTGGGTCTCAGCAGGCTTCCTTTCCAGAAACAAAGACAACACTAAAACGAAAGAAATCCCGTAAGATAGCTATGGAAGCAATGATTAGAGGTTTTGAGAGCTACTCTGAAGAGGAAGAAGAGGAACTTCCGGTTGCTGAACACAGTCATAATGTGGCTGCATGGCACAATGTTCCCCGCCCGTAAGTTCAAACCCCCATGTTTTCTGTGGCACAGTTTTATTTTCATAGGCATCTGTGCAGAACCTTTTGTATTCCTAAGGGGATGCACCATAAGATTCTTATTTTTAACTTGCGCAATGGATTTGTCGGTTAAAATCCATGTCAGGGAGGAGAGGCTAAGATTTTGGTCTGATCCTGATACAGAACTCAAGCTCGCTAAAGATACTGGTGTTACGGTGTTCCGTATGGGTGTTGATTGGACAAGGATCATGCCCGAGGAGCCAGTTGGCGAGCTCAAGGAATCTGTAAGTCCTATTTCTCCATGTCTTGTTCAACGTGCTAAACACATTAATGTAAGTGTTTTCTATGTATACCTGTGTCGGGAATCCCCTAGTAAATGTTGTATTCTTGGTTGCCTTTCTATAATACTAACGATAGAATGTGTGCTGCTGGTTGTTCTTATACCACAAGATTTGTGAGTTGTGTTAATTTCTGATTGAAGTATTATTACTCACATATAATTTCCTTTAGGTGAACTTTGCCGCATTAGAAAGGTATAAGTGGATCGTCAATAGGGTTCGTTCATATGGAATGAAGGTGATGCTGACATTGTTCCACCACTCTCTCCCTCCATGGGCTGGCGAGTATGGAGGCTGGAAATTGGAGAAAACTGTTGACTATTTCATGGAATTTACTAGGTAATCTTTCTTGTAAGTACCCCAATGATTTATTTTGTTGCTTTTCTGTGTGATATGCTGTTGATGCATTTTTTTCTTTTCTTCTCTCCCCTCTTCTTTTTGTATGAGAGCTTTATACAAATAAGAAAGCTTTCTAAGTATGTCCTACATTAATTAACTATGAAGTCATCTCTGCAACACTAGTCTTAACACAGAAAGGAAACCTTGCCAATAAATTGGCAGGAAAATGTTGAGTGACCAACTTGCCAACTGAAAGAGATCTCTTCTTCAGTTTATATCTATTCTCTACCCTCCTGAATAATCGACGCTCGTTTCCCCAGTTCTACAAACCTCTTTTAAAAGATTGTCTCATTTCTTAATCATATTTCTTGTTGATCATTTCTCCTTGGAGGTTGTTGTTGTATTTCTTGTAATTCATGTTAAACATTTTGCAAATGTGGTTGCAGGCTTGTTGTTGATGCAGTGTCAGATGTTGTAGACTACTGGGTGACATTCAACGAGCCTCATGTCTTCTGTATGCTCACTTACTGTGCTGGTGCGTGGCCTGGTGGCAATCCTGACATGTTGGAGGTGGCTACTTCTGCTCTACCAACCGGTGTTTTCAATCAAGCCATGCACTGGATGGCTGTTGCACATTCAAAAGCTTATGATTATATCCATGAACAAAGGTCGATTTTTCCTTCTGATTGTCAAGTTCAACTGTTGAAATCTTTGGATGTTAATCGGACGTATCAGTTAGTGGTGGTTCTTCCAATGAACCAACAACCGTTTCATGTTACCTCTGTCAATTATTGATAATGAAACTTCTCTTGCTTCTAGCAGTGTATCATCAAAGCCATTGGTTGGTGTTGCACATCACGTTTCATTCATGCGTCCATATGGACTCTTTGATGTTGCTGCTGTCACATTGGCAAACTCCATGACCCTATATCCATACTTGGATAGTATAGCTGAGAAAATGGACTATATAGGACTGAACTATTATGGACAGGTTGTTATTAGACTTTATTACACTAGTTATTTCTTTTATGAAAATTGTTACACTAAAATAATTATCGGTAGTTTTGATGAACATGCTAATCTAAGTTCATACTCTCCATAACTTCTTGTGCTATGTGATCAGGAAGTCGTTTGTGGTGCTGGTCTAAAGCTAGTTGAGACTGATGAATACAGCGAGTCTGGCCGAGGGGTTTACCCTGACGGCTTGTTCCGTATGCTTCTTCAGTTCCATGAGAGATACAAGCATCTAAATGTACCCTACATTATTACGGAAAATGGCGTTTCTGATGATACCGACTTGATCAGAAGGCCGTATATGTTGGAACATTTGCTTGCTATTTATGCTGCCATGATTATGGTTCTGACTGGAACTCAGCTCCTTAAGACTTTTGATTTAGGTTTCTAAGATACTTCAATCAAAGGGGACTTTCTTATTTCTATGCAGGGTGTACCTGTTATTGGTTATCTCTTTTGGACAATTTCTGACAACTGGGAGTGGGCTGATGGATATGGCCCTAAGTTTGGACTTGTTGCAGTTGATCGTGCCAATAATCTTGCTCGGATCCCACGGCCTTCTTATTATCTGTTTTCCAAGGTAACCCGTTTCATTCCATCTTTTGTAATTTTTGCTTTTAATTTTGGCACTGCCATATTTCGTGTCCCATTTGTATTCTGGATCATGCCTTGATCACTGCCATGTTAATTTCAGGTTGCCACAACCGGTACTGTCACTCGTGAAGACAGAGAACGGGCATGGAATGAATTACGTTTGGCCACTAAACAGAAAAAGAGAAGACCATTTTATCGAGCCGTGGACAAACACGGACTGATGTATGCAGGTATCCATGGTTCTTGCACCATGACTGCATTCTTAGAACTAAGGTCATAAGACGTGTTCTGTTTGTTTTTTTTTTTTAGAGTTTAGGGTTTAGGGAACTGAAGTCTTAGAAATGCAACAGGAGGGAATGATACTGCAGACAGCCATATAACCTCCACGCCCCAAAACACACACACACACAAAGGATAATAGACAGAAGGGCATACTAAATGATCTTATTGGACACTTAATCAGAGGGACTTGGTTTGTGATAATAGGACATTCAGCATATTCCGTATATCTACTTGTTTTCTACAGTGTGTACCATGTTTGTGTAGAAGCATTTACAGTACATGCATTGATCATTATAGCTTACATCCTGTTGACGAGCAGTCTTTTGACTTGGCGTATCTATTCTTTTAACAAAACATTTATTTTACATAGGCGGCCTTGATGAACCCATTTGGCGACCGTTTGTTGACCGAGATTGGCGATTTGGACACTATGAAATGGAAGGACTACAGGATCCTATAAGTCGATTCTTCAGATTTATTAGCCGACCTCTCATTCCCAGGAGGAGAAAATTCGAACTAGAAGATGATATTGAATTGGCTCTCATGTCTCAGTCTTGTTGAGCTGCAGTCTAGAATGAGCAAGGTAAAGGTTTTTGTTAGGGCAATCTGATAATTTTTCGATCCATGACATTAAGTACTGATGTTTTTCTTGCTAGGGGACTAATCTTTGTTTGTAAATCTGAATCTCTTCAAGTTTTTCGTCGGGCTTGCTTTCTCCAGCTTGACCTTCCATTTATGAGGCATTTGCACAAGTATTGATGATTCTTCATAGTGTGTAATTGTTTATTAGAAGTCATGGTGATGAGAAGCTGATGCATGGCTGGAGTACAACAATATGTGAAAGAGAGCCTCACTCTGGTGTCAGAGAAAGGGTTATGTTGATGAAATTTATCTGAATTGTAAGAACAAGTGTATATAATTGCAGAATTGCAATTGTTCTTTGGAAGCAGCAATCTCCATGTGTATGTACAGGATTACAATAATGAAGCAATGATTAAATATTGGGAGATTCTACCATTTTTTTCAACTATGGTAATTGAAAAGTATGTAAATTTGATCAAAGTGTCATGTTGTAATAAGTAATGAAATTCATTGAGAGACAATTTTTTAAAAATAATTTAAAGGATATTTTACCATAATTTGAAACTTGTCAACTATCAAGTGTAGCAATGAGTTGATTGTATCCTAAGAGGATAAAATTAATATATTTTGATCGAAGTAACTTGCTATAATAGTTAGTTGTATTTATTAACACATAAATTTATTTAACAGTTGAGATTTATCTTAGTCAAATATTATAAATTTAAGGAACTTTCAACCACCGTAATTAAAAATAAAAATTCATTCGTTATTTTTAAAAATCCATAGTGAACCTCCTCCCTGGGAAACCCCAAAAAACACAAACATGAGCCCTAAAAACTCATTGTATTTTCTTTCCTATGCTTGTATTGTCATAAGCAATTCATGTAGAAATCACCTGCTTGGGCCTCCTCTATTTCTAGGTCACAGAAACCAGGCTGTTACGGTAAAACCCATTGTATTTTCTTTCCTATGCCTATATTGTCAGAAGCAACTCATGTAGAAATCACCCGCTCGAGCCTCTTCTTTTTCTAGGTCACTGAAACCAAGTTGTTATGGCCTTACGGCTCTTATTTCATTGCAAGGAATTGGATTTGTCTAACATCAGGGTTTATAGATAAAATGGACTCTCTCTCTTGATAGACTAGTTTGAATTCTCCGGTTTGATCTATAACATAGGTCTCTTTGGCTAGGTATTTATGTGCACAATCATTCCCCTTCCATAGGATCGAAGAACAAGAGATGAGCTTAAAGACATTCATGAATTTCTTGGCTCTTTGATGCTTCAACGCCAAGCTACCTCCATTCCCCTTGTGTTTATTAGATTCCAGCCGAACCATTCGGTGACCATGAATTCTTCCAGTCACTTTTTGTGATTCTATTGTTACAGGTAGCTTCATGCAGTGGATGTGACAAGTCTTTGATGTATGTGTAGCTCAAGGAGATCAAAGTGCACCAAGCTAGACACACACCAATAGTAAGAAATCGAATAGATAGGTATTCTTCGATCTGAAACCAAGTAGGAATTCAGATTCAAGGAAAAAAATGGGATAAACAAGTGATTTATGATTGATACAGAAACACCACAATCACAAACCACAAGGGCTGGACTTACTAATCTCCTTTAGATACAAAAAACACCACCAAAAGAGCAAGATCAAGATACAAAAATCACCACTTGATCTAACAAGTTTTACTTAACACCACTTGATTAGCCAAATCAAGATACATAAGTAGAAATTTCGAGGGTTATTAGCTACTCACAAGCAAAGGAGGCTCAAAGCTCTGTCTATTTCTCAAACTCACCTTATGAACTATTTTACAAGAGTGATACATATATAAACATGCTAAGCTGTCACGCACACACCTCAATCTACTACATGAGGTTTCCTACGATTGAAGAAACATCTAAACAAGCTTAATTAAGCTAACTGTGAACCAAATCACCAACTTCGTTTCCTTCTCTTGAGGGTTTGCGTCCAAATAACCAAAAGATGGTCCTCTTACATGAAGAAACATGGTTGTTTCTCATTGGACTAGTCTAATACACTTAGCCATTCCAACGATGCCACCTCCTCCTTGCTTGCTTTCTTGAACTTTATCTTGCTGTTTGGTTTCCTCAAGATCCATATTTGGGGAGGGAAACGAATTCATGGGGAAAAAGACTGAATTTCCCTTCAACAAACCAAAATATTACAAACATGCCAAAATAAGCTATACCGAGAACACCTTCTTTGATGAATCTGGTTCGGATGAAAATGAACTCCAAAATGGACGTTTAAAAGCATTTAGAAAGCTGAATCAATGTCCTTCAAAAGTCTCATAGGGCTTGATAATAGGAAACATCTCAATTTAAAGATATTGATGCAAACAGATGGGATATCGAGCGTGACGAACATACTCCAAACTATGGAAATAACTTGTTGATTTCTTAGGCAACTATATAGCAGGATTGCACCAATGTAGCTTAGCTTGGGTGACTTCCATAATTGGGAATACAGAATGACGGAGGGCCGATTTATCTCCATCATACTCCCCTTCCGACAAAAAGTTTGTCCCAAAACTTTAATGTTTTTTTTTTAGAAAATCCTCCAGGATCAAACACTTTCATTTATACACAACTTGAATGGTTATTTTGATGGTGTAAATAGGTTAGTTTATTTTTTAGAAAATCATAGGGACTATGGATGGGATGGTCTTTTGTGATGTTTTTGAAGGTAAAGGGCTGAGATTTTGAAAGTTGGTTCATCTTTGAAAAATATAAAGGTTTAATGAAACAATGAACCTTCTTGGCTTGAATTTCTTGAGATGGAATGGTGTGAGACATGTATAAGTTGTGAGGGAACAAAGGGGCAACATACACTGAATTTAAACATAAGGAAACCCTAACTGTATTAATTACCTCAACTTCAAATTCTGTAGAACAATAATCAACCCTAAACAAAGTGTTAGATGCTTGTAGTACCCCAGAAAAAAAAACGTCAAAAGACTCTTCCCGTTGCGCTACTTAAATGTGGTTGGGAGCCGAATTAGGTTGTTTAATTCTTAAATAGGATGTTTTTTTAAATTTTGAAATAGAACTTTTCGATTACTTAAGTATCCTAAACTTTGTACATTAACTTAAGCACAATCTCTTCGGTTAATGAATGCTAAATCGCATCTCTCTCGAGACCCTCACCATGGCCAAAAGGGGAGTGAGGTCACTGGATTGACCAAATCAGCTAGACGACTTTGCTTGGGCCAGGCCAAGGGCCTTCAGGGCCCACTGCTAAGGAAAATGGGCCAGAAAGAGAGCAAGGTCGTTTGACCTTGCTCAATTTCTACACTATTTTCTCTTTTGGCTGGCTCCTTGGTGTGGTCTCGGGAAAAATGTCGCTTAGTTGATCAAATAGAAGAGAGACTCACAATGATGAATCATGCAAGTTAGGATAGAAAAGGAGTTGCCAGTTGATTTAAAAAATCAACAAACCAAAAAGAAAGTGATAAAAACTCCAGCCTGCGAACCCGAATTCCGAGCCGGGGGTAAGGTTACGAGTCCAAGAGTTAAAGAACTCTTGGACTCGTCTGTTTTGAAAACTTACTCTACTAGAATCGATATTGAAATGAAAAAGAACGGGGAGAAATTTAAAAGGATTTCATGATATCATATTCATGTTGACAAAATATGATAAATGGACAACCTAACCTTGCTTAAACACAAAGCATGCAAATGTGATGGGAGAAAAGTCAATACGTCGAAATTCTTTCAGTATCGATGCAATGATATTATCGAAACTTTATGTGAGAATAGTGAGGGAAGAGAGGGGGATTTCTTGGATGATTTTTGGATGCCCCCGAATGATGGAATAAAGGGGGTAGCTATAAGTGAATGGGGGTTTGCAAAAGATGGAAGGATCAAACACGATCCACCATTTTTGCCGCCAATTGCCCTTCAAAAGTCGTATGGCTTTTGACTTTGCATGGGTCAAAGGCGCCAAGGCGTGCATCGCAAGATCTTGACTGGGAGTTGGCGCAGAGTGATGGCATGAAAATGAGGAAAGCCAGACGGATTTTAAGGTCTCCTCACACGGATTGGTGACATGGTAGTGCGCGAGGGCCGTCTGTTGGCCGAGCAAAGCCAGACAATTTGAGAGCTCTTATGGGATTTTGTTGCGCTTAGGCTCGAATTGTAGAATTGGAGCCAGGCCAGGCGACTTTTGAAGACTTCATCATATGGATTGCGGACGTGGCAAAGTGCGGGGGCCGTCTATGGGCCAAGCAAGGCCAGACGACTTTTAGAGCCTGTTCTGGGCCTGTGTTATTTCGGGTCTGGTTTTGGAAATGGTAATTTGGCCCGATGGCTTTTGAGCGATGAAATCCTTGTGGCTTTTGATTCATTTTAGCCTCTTTTCTAGTTCTTCTCGGTTTTGCTTTTGTGTGCTTTTCCCGGTACAAAATCCAGTGTCTATAATGCTGAATTTGTTTCACAAGCATCCTCCTCCCCTTCTTGTGCATTTTGAAATATGGATTCAGCTTTTCTAACTCCATAAGATTTTTCTCACCATCATAGACATCAAACATAAGAGGTTGGTGTTTAATGTTTTCTTAACAATGTAAGACAACGATCGTTTATGTCCGATGAATTGGGGCCCTAGTGATTTATGTCGGTTTTTCGAGTCTTAAGGGGTTCTATGAGGTCGATCTTTTGGGGAACTAAACTAAGGTTTTTACTCAATTAAGGAAAACAAGGGCTTAGGGGTAATACCGGGCTAACCTAACCGAAGACTAGGCATGAAAACTGCAGTTTTAAGAGAGATTTCGTTCGATGATCGAGTGTAGGGATTGTGTACATGCCAAGCTCGCACCGACTTCTCCCGCCAGGGCATCAAGTCAGTGCTCACTTCCTATAAACGAGCTGACATCGATCCCCCCGCTAGGGTGATGAAACGATGTCGTACTTGCCAAAGGCTATCCTCATTTCCGTGCAGGATACGACTTTGGTAGTACATAAGCCAGTCCAAAGCAACCTTTTCCAGCCCCCTCTCGCCAGAGCAAGGAACTGGAATCGATTGAACCACCCTAGAATTCCATGAGTGATGTCTGAAGAGATCCATAGCCTCCCGGCCCCCGGTATCCTTCATTCATCGCGTGGAACTCTAGGACGAAACACTGTTCATCTTACTAATCATCCTAAACCTGATATTCCTTGACCTAATCCTCCATTAGATGCCCTAATCACCCCCTAACCCTAAGGGAAATTAGCCTAACATATTAATTAAAACTAAAGACTTGACCTTTAAACCTAAGGAATTCATTGGAATTGAACTATAAACAAGAACGAACAAGAACAATCGAGAAAATGATTAAGATTAACCCTAACACTAATCAAAGCAGTCAAGGAAAAAGGCATTGAAATCACGAACTTACTAGAATCAAAAGGCAAGAAAGAATACAACATAATCCGGAAGTAGAATGCAAATTGAGAACTTGAACTGAATTGAATTCTTCAAATGTATTACAAAAGCAATTAACTAAAACAAGATACTAAACCTAATTAAGAACTGAAAATAAACTTGAAACTAAAAACCTAAGAATAATTTTGTTCCCCTCCAAAGCTGTCAAAAAGAGTTATTTATACATGTGTGCAAAAGCGGCTTAGGCTTGCCGTTAAAAATCCATTTAATTACTGCAGATTAGGGGGTCACGGGCGTGACCATGGAGGCCACAACCACGACCCTGGAGAAACCCAGGATTAAAACGCTATTGCTCGTAAACATCACGGGCATGACTATGGAGGCCATGGTCGTGAGGTCCCCTCTGGAACACCCTGCTCGTAGAAGGTCACGATTGTCTGGTGGTGTCTCACGGTCGTGAGCTGCATTCTGGGATTTCAAGCTTCAAGGAGGTCACGACTGTGTAGTGGTACCTCACGACCGTGAGGTGCTTTATGAGATTCCCGGAAGTTGGGGTGTCATGGCCGTGTTGTAGTAGGTCAAGGCCGTGACCCCTTTTCTGCCTTCAAGCCTTCATCGATCTATCTCTTGAAACCAAGGGAAATGGAGGGTCACGACTGTGTACAGGCAGGTCACGGTCGTGACCCCTCTTCTGACAGTGTTTTCTGCTTGGTTTCTCCTTCTACACTTCGATTGAGGCTTGATGCTCTTCCTCTGATATCGAGTTTCCTCGGGAAGTCTCGGATCCTCTACTTTTAGGCCTAAATTAGCCTCATTAGCACACTTTTTCTCCACGGGCATCAAAAACTCCAAAATCTGCAAAAAGAAGAAAAAGGGGTAAAAATACTAACGAACACATAAGAAAACAAGTAAAAGCCTAAGGTAAAAAGAGCTTATTTAGGCTCAAGTTTGAGCCTAAACAGTTGGTCAAACAACTAGGACTTTCATCTTCTAAGAGTATTCCATCTTAAAATGGGTAGAAAACGACCTACATCTTGTTCTCTTTTTAGCTGGAAGCTAACCAAGAATATTTAGGCTCTGATACCAAAAATGGGTAGAAAACAAGCTTATTTAGGCTCTGATACCAAAAATGATGTATGCGTAGCTCAAGGAGATCAGAGTGCACCAAGCTAGACACACACCAATAATAAGAAATCAAATGGATATGTATTCTGCGATCCGAAACCAAGTAGGAATTTAGATTCAAAGAAAAAAAACAAACAAAAGATTGGATAACAAGTAAGTTATGATTGATACAGAGATACAATAATCACAAACCACAAGGGTTGGACTTGCTAATCTCCTTTGGATACAGAAACACCACCTAAAGAGCAAGATCAACATACAAAAATCACCACTTCATCATTAACAAGTTCTACTTAACACCACTTGATTGGCCTAATCAAGATATAGAAGTAGAAATTTCGAGAGTTATTAATTGGTCACAAACAAAGGAAGCTCAAAGTTCTGTATGTTACTCAAACTCAACTTATGAACTAGTTTATAAGAGTGATACATATATATATATATATACATGCTAAGTTGGCACACATACACCTCAATCTACTACATGAGGTTTCCTATTGTTGAAGAAACGTCTAAACAAGCTTAATTAAGCTAACTATGAACCAAATCAGCAGCTTCCTTTCCTTCTCTTGAGGTTTTGCGTCTAAATAACCAAAAGATGGTCCTCTTACATGAAGACACATGGTTGTTTCTCATTGGACTAGTCTAATACACTTAGCCATTCCAACGATGCCACCTCCTCCTTGCTTGATTTCTTGGCCTTTCTCTTGTTATTGAGTTTCCTCAAGATCCAGATTTGGAGAGGAAAATTTGAATTCATGGGGAAAAAGATCGAATTACCCTTGAACAAACCAAAATATTCCAACTGTGCCAAAATAAGTTATACCGAGAGCACCTTCTTTGGTGAATCTGGTTGGGGGTGCAAATGAACTCCAAAACGAACATTTAAGAGTTTTTGGAAAGCTTGATCAATGCTCTTCAAAAGTCTCCTAAGACTTTATCTTAGGAAACACCTTAATTTAAAGATATTGATGCAAACAGATGGGATACCGAGCTGGACAAACATACTCCAAACTGTGGAAATAACTTGTTGATTTCTTTTTGAGGGAACTTGTTGATTTCTTGGACAACCATATAACAAGATTGCACCAACGTAGCTTAGCTTGGATGAGTTGGGAATACAAAATGGAGGGTTGGTTTATGTCCATCACCCTTCAACACAAGTAGAAAAAGATAAGGGGAAATTGGATCACCTTGCCGGATGCCTCCTGAAGATGTGACTAAAACCCTAGGTTCCCCCATTGATAATAAACAACAAAGTGGCACTCTCCACAAATTTCATTAGTAGATTCACCCAACTTTCTTTAAAATTCCAATTTAAGTATCTTCTCCAAAAATCTCACTCCACTCAGTGTATGCTTTGACCATTGTTATTTCCATATTTTATATATTTTCACTTTATATTAATGAGTTTTGTTAGAAGTAAGCCTCCCATCTTTTAGCATTTGAGGCGTGTAAGTCTTCATTGGGTTGTTCCGCATCAACTTGAGTTCTTGCATGTGACGTTCTCATGTGCTCAAGTCTTTGACTATGTGAGTGATTCTATTTTTTTTTAGAGTCTTTGACTATGTGAGTGATTCTGTTTTTCTTATAATTTGAGAGGATATTATACATTTTATGTTGAGTGACCACTAGGGATGGCAACGGGGCGGATCGGGGATGGGGGAGTATACCCCCGTCCCCATCCCTGTTCCCCAAACTCATCCCCATCCCCGTCCCCATTCCCGCTTCGGGGAATAATTTTTGCCCCATCCTCATCCCTGCGGATCCCCCATCCCCAACGGGGATTTTTTTAAACTATCCTAAATTTAACGAAATTTTAATCCGATCCGGTTTTTAATCGAATTCGGTTTTTAACATGTTCAAAATTCAACGTATTTAACTTGCTCAAGTAATAATACATCAAAATCAAACAATAATCCATCAACAAGTGAGAATAAATTGGAAAATTACTACTTTGTCTTTCCCCTTAATATATATATTAAATTTGAATAAAGGTTATTTAGTAATTTTAACATTTTCGGGGATGGGGATTCGGGGATGGGGACGGGGAATTCACCCTGGCGGGGAAAATGGGGACAGGAATGGGGGAAATTTTGTCCCCATCCCCGCCCCGTCCCCGAGCGGATTTTGGAAAATCGTCCCCGTCCCCGTCCCCATCCCCAATAGGGACGGGGATTTTTCCCAAGAGCGGGGCGGGGCCCCGACGGGTTTGGGGATTCCCCGCCCCATTGCTATCCCTAGTGACCACCCAAAAAAATGCTCAAAATATCAATAAAGGTGTCCAATTTAATACAAAAACTTAATTATCTATAAAAAAAAATTACATAGTCTATTATATATTGGGAGCATTGTTACATATTGGAAAGATTATCTTTTCCAAATATATGTAATAATAGTTATTATCTTTTCTTCAAGTTATATTACTAATGGCAGCGTCAGCATCTTCATCACCTCCTCCATATATGATTTCTAAAACTATAAATTAGTTACTGTTTTGTAGAAATATTTTACTTTTTTTATTCCCTTTTGGCATACGACTTGATTCTGCAATTTATGGTTCAATTCAGCGAAAGCTGATCCTAAACAATCACAATTTTTTTTGGAGATAACACGAGATAGCAGGGTTTCCCTAGCCAGTTCTCGGAGAGGTGCTTGACCAAGGCACAATAGGTATGTCTCTAACATTAATTGATTATATTCATCTATTTATTTATTTATTTATTTATTTATTTATTATTTACATTTATTTTGCAAAAGTTTGTACTTGCTACGCTTTCGCCTCATATTTACAACTCGAATTAAACATCACATGGCAGAAGACTGAAGATCCGAAACCTCGAAAGCTAGGAGTCATCAGATAGAAGCAATTTGCTAACATGATGACGGACTGACATGGAGATGATAAAGTGATGGCTACCCTTATTGATGAAGTAGCAACTCATGGCTTTTATGACATGGTAAATTGGTAATATAGTTCATTTTTCTCCAGGATGACAATCACTATGGCATAGCAAAGAAATGAGATTGGCTAGACCCAATGTCTTGTGGGTTTGAACAGAAACTTTAACAAGGCTGGTAAGCTGGACCTTCGCTGTCCGACTTATGACTCAGTCCGGAGTTCTTTGAAGAAAATGGAAAGACAATATATCAGACAGTGGATGCTAGAGTGAATGGAAGAAAAAGATGTAGAGGGAGCCCGGTCACACCGTCATTGTTACGGGTTACAGTTTCACTGGCCGAGACAAATATTGGGAGTTTTTAAACTCCTATGGAAAGGAGTACAGGTACGAGGGATTCAGGTATAAGGCCAAGCAAAATACTTTGAACAGGTTATATATGCCCTAGGTTCAAAGTTGGTGGTAGATGGGTGATATGATGAGTGAAACAATTTTTCCCATTTTTTGAGGGTTGAAATTTGAGTGCAATGTCGGTTGCCATGCTTGTTACGTAAATCTAGATATTTTGGATGTGGATATCCTTTTGGAGGAGCATTACAATGAATCAACGAAAGCAGAATACTTAATAGCCAAATTTTTAGAAAGTTTATTAAGTGTTGATATAAAAACCTTTAAAAATTGAGGCACGAGTGTTGGTTTTGAAGAATCTCAGTCCAATCTGAGGACCTCATCACAGCCAGCGACGAGGACCTCCAAGCGCCAGTAATATTTTGTTTGAAAGAATGATCAAAATTATTTTACGGAAGTATCTTCTAAATCTTAAATATTATTCCCTCACGCCTTTTCTGAATTGATACAATAACGGATAATATTCTTATTTTCAGATATCCAATGAAAGGAAGGAAATCGTGGAAATCACAATCACATAGAACATTGAAGAATAATCCAAGAAAGGCAACAATCCCCTCTAAAGGAAAGAGAACGTTGCTGTCTCAAGTCTTCACGTATATATATTCTGTCAAGCTCTCTCAAGAAGAGTGTGGATTTCCAACAAAGAAAATCTGTGTAGGAACTTTGGCTAGAAAGTTCTGAGTGTAAGAATATTTGAGTGATAATATTCTGAGTTGTAGCCACTATTTTGAGTGGTGAGTTTTGTAGCCAGTGAGCGCTCTGGTGAGGATCTCCAAGGTCGTGTAGTTAAAGTGAGAAAGGGTTCTTGCTTTAGATTATTCCCAGTTTGTAATTGCCTCTTCTGTGAGGCCTTAAGTGCAAACAACTGCAAGGACTTTTGCTCTCGTAAGCCCATTGAGGACCTCACGGTTCTCAACTGAGCTGAGTTGTAACCTCCCTCTGTTTTAATTATTTAACCAATAAAGAAGAATTTTTCATCATATAAAAGTGCTATTAATCAAGTTGTGTTGATCAAAGTGCAGATTTCTTATACAACCCTATTTACCCCCTCTAAGGTTATTTCAGGTTTTTTTTTTTGACGAAAAAAGTGTTGGTATTTGTGTCAAGATGATAAAAAACAGTGTTCTGCCAATTAAAAAGATGGTTTTATATAGTCCGCATGAAACAAAAATTTTGCTTTGTTTGAAAACCGAAAAGACCATTTAGAGATTATTTATAACAACATTCATCATATAGCAGCAATGACATCATTTGTCAGTTATCATACTTAAATTTAAAAAATGATTTAAGTCTATTTTTGATTAGGAGGGTTTAGTTGGCACAATGAACTCATTAAAGACCATTCGTTAAAGGGATTTTGTTACCCAAGTTAAGGTACTCCATAGCTCTCAGTCTTCTCAATTAGTATAAATTCAAGACATTCATCTAAAATTCTTGATCTGATAGAACATCAACAAGTCCAAAAGCCTACTGTGATCTCATCTTCCCACAATCTTTCCTCGTAGAGTCAATTCGGAAGTTCCAACTATATATAAACAGCAGTTCAACGAACGAGAGAACTTCTAATTCTTGTAGCGGGGAGATGGAGTTGGAAAAATGATCAGATGATCAATCTTGAACCCGGACGGGTGAAATATTGGAGAAGATAGTCCGAAAGCGTCGCAGAGTCTGCAGCTATGATCAATATCCAGGTTAGAAGGGTGAAATGGTGGAGAAACCAGATCCAACTTACGGCAGACTTCACAATTACGACAGCATGCATCATCTGTGAACAAAAACCGCCAATAAGCAATGACAGAGTCATACTGACTGACATACCAAAGGCAGGAACAATACAACTCCAGTCCATTCAACTGCCCATCATAAATTAGCACAATACACAATCATACTAATCAAAACAAAACATCATATTTGAGCACGCTAAAGTCAGAAATAATACAGCTTTCACTCGATTCAAACACAACGATATTAATCGAAATAGCAACCCCCACCCAAGGATCGACCTCCTTTCCCAAAAGGGTTCCAAGCGAACAATCTCAAGATCATTGTTCAAGGTTGAAAAAAGGTGAAGATTAAGGCAGTACGGCGCCAAAAACCTTAAGGTGATCATAAACAGCATATGATTCGATAAGACATCAATGCATTAGCCCCAAGAAAAGAGAACAATTAAGAAACTTGCACAATGAGGGAGTTAGGAGGTTCATAAACACTGAAATCCAACTTCAAATGAATTTATACATTTGCCACGGAAGCGAAAGCTAATAAAGATGGAGTGTAGTAGGCAACTAGGCATTGGAGAACGTAAGTTTCGCGCTTCGATTCCGAACCTTGCTTCTTGCTTTCGAGATGAGAGGCAGGGGGGTACCAGTATCGACGAACCCAAGGCTAATGCAGTCAATGGCTTGGTAAACACGAGAGACAGACGTGCAAACAAACAAGAAGAGTTCGTTCTTAGCATTATGATCATCAGATGGCTTAGCCACAAAGTTACCATGATACATTAACCCTTGCTTTGTCCTGAAATATGCACTGTCCTGGGCGACTACAAGCTCATATCCAGATTTCTGCTCAAATAACAATCATCATCAAGATCAAAATTACAGGTAGGCTAGGAAATAACAAAGAAATAAGGGGTAGAAGAAGAAGAAGAAAACCCCATCAGCTGCCCTCCTTTGGTTAAGTAGCTTCAAGCCTGCTTCAGCAACTCCATTGTCTTGTGGTTTGAAAATTTCAGTAAGTTCTTCGTAAGTGAAGATCATCGGAGGGGGACCGTATCCACCTTTGCATTTAATTACACGCCTGGAATATCAATCAGTAATAAAACAACTAGAATCACAATTAGGGTTCTCATAAAATCCCAAAAAACAGGACATGGAAACACTAATAGATATCTAATTGCTAGCCTCAACCCTAAAATCCCAACGAAGCAATACACCGGAGAGCAATAACTATGGCGCAATTAGGGTTATGACCGCATGTCAAAGAGAATCGAAAGAAGCAAAAGATAGAGATGGAAGGAAATCAGAGTAGTACTTGGGGAAATCTGGGTCGGAGTCAGAGTCATGGTCGGACTCAGACTGATCGGGTTCGGATTTGTCCATGAGCGTCGTCTTCAAATCCTCCAGCTTTGAGAAATTCTCCGTCATCTTCTTCTCAACCACACCACCGTCTTCCATGGCTTCCCCACCTAAAACCTACGAAGCACGGACACGTATTTGAGGCTGCCGTATCCGTATCTGACACGTATCCGACACGAATACGCTCGGATACGCGCCGGATACGTATCAGATACGCCCAGAGACGAATCCGGCGCTGAACATTGTTGGGAAAAAACGGAGACGGCCGGGATACGTCTGGGACACGCGTATCCACGAAAAGGATACGGCCCGGGACACGGCGTTTTTCTGGAACAATTTTTTTTTAAAAAAAAAAAAAAACAAAACACAATTGAAACTTGTTGGATACACTTCAAATTTTGAGGGGGAAATAAAGAAAAGTGGATGATAACTTAAAAACAATAACTTACATCAGAAAGTTAGAATCTTAAACCTAGAAAACACATACAAACCGGTGAAACTTCATCTTCTCCGGCGGCGAACGCTAGTACGATTCGGCGACCTCCGCGACCGACCGAATGCAATCAAGCTCCTTCACAGATCTGACGATTTTCCGCTTTTTTCCGGTAACTTGCTTTCTTTCTCGGGTTTTCTCTTCAATTTTCATCACTTTTCTCCAGTTTTCTTTATTCTTTTACTATTTCTCTGTTTCTCAGAGAACTTTTACTCTTCAAGTTTTATGTCTCTTTCTCACTCTTCTTTTTCTCTCTTCTTTTATGTGGGGTGTGGGGTGGGGCTGAATAGGTGGGGAAATATTAAATGAGTACACTGTTGGACTGCAATGCCTTGAAACTCTACTTAAACTAATATTTAATAGCAAATTGTTGGGAATGCATGATATTAAATGAGTGGGTGGAATATTGGAAGAAAACAAGTTTCACGGTGAAGACCATAGGCAGTAGGCAATTAGTTTTTTTTTTTCCAGTTTTCACTATTATAATAAATGCTACCATCCAATTATATTATTACTCTTTTAAAAAATATACAGAAATTTGAGAATTTCACAATAAATTTAAGACTTTGTAATCCTAATAATAATTGATTCTATTTGTTTGTTTTTATGTTATGTTATTGTTTATGTTATATATTATTTAAATATTATTTGTTATTAATATGATCTATGATTTATGTAGTTTAATGTTACTTTATTGTGTTTTAGTAATAGCCTAGTGGATTGGACATTTTCACTCAATTCTAATGAAATTGCCTATTTATATATGCATGTTTTGTATAGGCTTATCTTTTGTATAACCCAAAACATTGGATCTTGTTATCATACTTTCTAAGCCTATTGGTAAAATGAAATTGGATGGTTGGAGGTTTTGGGGGAAATTTAATGTCATCGAGTCAAATATTTACTCTTGTAATCTCTTTTTAGTCGATAGTTTCATACTTGAGTTACTTCCATATTATGCATTTTAGTGTTTATCCTATCATTTACATAGAAAAAAAATATATAATTCATGCACGTATCCAATTACGTGTCGTATCCTATTTTTTTTTAAAATCACGTATCGGCGTGTCCGTATCGTGTCGTATCCGTATCCCGTATCCGAGTCCATGCTTCATAGCCTAAAACCTTGCTTTCGTTCGCCCAATTCCTTCCACAATCACCTTTTCGTTACGTCCCGTTTTGCATGCAACAAAAACGATTATGAGCCCGCGAGCATGGAGCCTTGTGCACCCTATCTAAGAGGAGAGGCGCTGCATTTCGAATTTTAGGAGAGGAGAGGCGGCCCAATTTAATTAGCAGGCCCATTTCTTATTCCAGGAGAGAGGAGGGGAGAGGCGGCCCATTTCGAATTCCAGAAGTAAAGTGGGGGTTTTAAATGAAGCTGTCTTTTTATTTTCCAAATTTCTACTTTTAAATGGGCATTGTAGTAATAGGTGAGTATTGTAGTTCAACTTGATAAACATTATTGTTTTATGTAATGAACAATGTTGTTATAGGTGATGAGCATTGTAGTTCAACTTTGATGAGCGTAATGGTTTTATATAATGAGCATTGTCTACTAGCTTCAAATTCTTCTATGTCGTAATAGGTAATGAGCATTGTATTTCAGCTTTGATAAGCATAATGGTTTCATGTAATGAGCATTGTCGTTATAGGTAATGAGCATTATTGTTTAGCTTGATCAGCATTATGGTTTTATATAATGAGCATTGTCGTTGTAGGTTATGAGCATTGTAGTTCAGCTTGATTAGCATAATGAGTATCTACAATGAGCGTTGTCGTTACAAGTTATGAGCATTGTAGTTCAGGTTGATGAGCATTATGATTTTATGTAATGAGCATTGTCGTTATAGGTTATATGAACTGTGAAGATACGCAAGAAAATTGAGAAAAAGGAGTGAAAGAGTCAATAATATGTGAGTGTTTTTTTTTTTAAACAAGGGTAATATTTGTAATAATAATAATTAAGTATAAGGGTAATATTGGTATTTAACAGTGACTAATGAATTCTCAATGTCAATTACCACCTCCTCCTAGTAATAGATTGTTGGGAATTGACCCCTTATATTCCGATTTTCATTACTCTCTTATTTTTAATTACCATGAAACAAACATGGAAATTGTAATCTCAACCCTCTATTTCCTTCTACCAAACGGGCTGTTAGGGTTATCTTTGTACTGACACTGCTTTTTGTTTTGTTTTTATATAATTTTATTGATTCCAAGAGCCAATAATGAGAAGGTGATATTCATCTTCTCTATCAATTTTGACATCATTGGAAATAGAGAAGGAAAGAAACAATGACAGAATGACACGACCGTGTCCTTTACCGATACGGTCGTGTCGTTCACTAATCATTTAGAGAAAGGTTAGGGCACACGGTCGTGTGCCCATCAAAGACATGATTGTTTCAGTCACGATTTTGCCCAACTCTTGGTATTATATATTAATAATGATGTTTTTATGGTAATTTTTCAGACACCAGCATCCGTAATGATGAGTTTAAATTCCGACTCACTGCTGACATGACCTAAGATAAGAATGAAATGAAGTCGCGTATGACATTTCAGTCGTGAGAATGAGACTCGTATTGTGAGAATCTCGCCGTCAATCTCGCGAGATGTGTTTGAAAGCGAGTTTAACATACTAATATTTTAATCATATTTTTTTCCTCTCTCCTCATCTACATTATTTTTTATCAATATAACCAAATTAATTATATTATTAAGTATGACCCATTTACTTTTTAATTAATGTAAGTCAGATTCATGCTCACCATTGGAAAGCTAACTAAATAAAGGGATAAATTTTGACTCTCTTGGTAAGGGTCCACAGATTCGACATCATCCAATTAGTCAAATTCAAACTCACTGTTGCGGGTGCTCTCTTCACAACAAAAGTTTTTCAAAATCAATAAATACCAGCAACATCAACATCTGACCTTGGAGCCACCATGGCCATCTTAGACACCAACGAAAATGAACAACAGATTAAGATTTCTTCTTCTTTTCTTTTTAATTTGTGCGAGTACAAAATTAACAATATCAAATTCAATGGAAAGGATTTTGGCAGTCGAATGGTGAAGTAAAGGCAAAACATGAGGCATGCTTTGCAGTACAAAGGCGTAAAGGGGAGGAGGAGAGAATATCCACTAAGGATAGGTATAAGTTGGAAAAAAAGCAAAGAAATTGGTGGCATTGGCAAAGGCGAACGCGTTTGATAGTCTATATGACAAGTTGAACACTAAGGAAGGAGCAAAAGAGATTTTTAAGTTGTCTAGGAGTTCGAGAGAGGAGGGCAAAACATTTAACATGTGTTCCATGTATTAAAGACAATGAGGGGAGAGTTTTGGTGGACGAAACGCAAATAAACAAGAGGTAGAGGCGTTGTTTTGCCGAGTTATTTAATGGGAAGAGGAGTGTTATGTATAATGTTGAAGGATTACGATCCGGAAGGTGGAGTATAGGCAACATTACATGTCGACCTATGACGCTTGAAAAGGTCAAAGAAGCATTGAAGAAATTAAGGAGGGGGAAGCAGTGGACCCGGACGGTATTCCTGTGGAGTTTTGGAAGTGCCTAGGGATTTGAGATTGAGTAGGTCGAAGACGAAGTATATAAGATGTCATTTTAGCAGGGTTGATCGACAAGACAACAATGAAGCCATAATGATTGGAGGGATGTTATTCCGATGGTGGAAAAGCTTTGATATGCGGGATCTATTTTGCAGTGTGATGGAGATATTAACGATGAGATAACACAACAGATCAACGTGGGTTGTATCAAGCGGAAGGCGGCCTCGGGAGTTTTGTTTGATATGTGAATCCCGCTTAAGCTAAAATGTAAGGTACTCCCTCCGTTCCATATTAATTGTCAACTTAACTAACTTATTTTTTTTTCAAATTAATTGTCACTTTACATTTTCCAATATCTAACTAACTAGCTTTTATCTTTAGTCTTTAGTTACATATCACTTTTCCCCTCACAATCCCCTTTACATATCACTTTCATCATGACACTCCCTCCTCCCAAACCTCCCTTTTACTAGCTTTTCTCTCACTACAACCTTCCACCTTGGTATCTGTGTTTTTGTACTATAGGTCAATTATTTTGGAACGGAGGGAGTATATCGTATTGTAATCAGACCAACAATGTTATATGGTTCAACGGGTTGAACTATAAAGAAGGTGCATTCTCAAAGTTTGAATGTGCCTGATGAGGATGGTTTCTTGGATTTGTGAGTTTTCCAAGTAAGATAGAATTAAGAATGATATATGTCTCAAGAAGTTAAAGGTGACCTCTATTTAGGATAAGTTTTGTGAGAATAGACTGAGATGGTTTGGTCATGTATATAAGAGGAGCACGGATGCCCCTGTTTAGAGATGTGACAATATTACATTTTCCCCGCTTTGTCGTGGGCGTGGTAGGCCCAAGAAGTCGATGAAGCAGGTTGTTAGGATAAACTTTGTGAGAATAGACTTGATAAAAGTATTTAGCGGGCTAGGATTAAGGTACATTGTCGAGTGATAGGGTCTGAAGTTACTAGTAAGACGCCTTACTTTGACTTTGTGTCTTGATATAGGGGTGTTTTAGCTACTATGATTTTATGTCTAGTTGTCTTCTTCATGATTTAACGTTTTACGAATCTATGTAGCATCTTTTATACAAAGACTCTATCACAGTTCCAAAAGTATATATCATGGGAATTGCTAAAGTTAGTGGTCAAGGCGACCAAAGCACTAGCTTGAGTGCTCCACTACTACTACTACATAGACAGCAAAAACTTTGTTGGATTGTTTTTGAGCGTAGAATAAAGTTTCCAGAAGGATGGGAAACGCATGCATGCCCACATTATTAGTAGCCAAAATTGATTTGGCATTCCCTTTCTTCCTTTATCTTCTCATGCATGTATAAACTATAAATAAATGTTGTCACGTGAAATTTAACCTTCAATTCTTTCTTTTTACTTTTAATTAAAGTTATCCCAACATTATCCCAAGATCAGTATGATTAAATAGTTCTAGAAATGCTTTATGAAATTCAATGTAGTCATTTTGGGAGATTGTTTTACATTCTTGCCAAAAATTATCTCAATATGCAATATTGATAATTAATATGTTATTGAAATTGTATAGTGACATAATGTGAAGTCCTAAAAAATTATTAAAAAGTTAGATAAAAAAAGAATAAAGGTAATATATATACGTAACTATTTAAGGTTGTGATTCATTTGAAAAATGAAATAAAATTATCATAAATAAATAAATAACTCCCAGAGATCCACAATAATTATATTTTTGAAAGCATTAAACATGTGATGTGAGTTTGAAATTTATTTGTAAAGGCAAGAAGAAATAACAATAATAGTAATAAATAAAATAAATAAAATAACTAAATAAATAAATAGTTGAAGACTCACAAAAAAATATTAGTTTGCTAATTTGGTGTAGTGATTGTTTATGAATTTGTACTGAGATGATGCTTAAAAAAGGTTAGTGTTGTCCAACACTTGTTCACAAGACAGTGAAGATATGATAAAGTCAACATATTGCCGCATAAGTGAATTAACAAATACCACCTCCGTCCTAGAATAAGTGTCAATTTGATTAAATTTTAATCGATAACTACTCACAAATTATAATGAGTTACAATACAAAATTACCACCGTTAAAAAGATATTGTATATGTTAGGAAAGTGTCCTAAAATCACTCAATTTCTTAATCCCACAATTATTTGTTTCCTAATTGTATTAGGATATTAATTAAGTTTCCTTATTATGTTAGGTTTCCTAATTGTATTAGATTCTAAATCTAATTGGAGTGGGAGTCAAAGTAGGTTTATAGGGAGTTTTCCCTATAAATAGTGAGTCTTGTCCGCCTTGTTTGGTGTGGCCAATTTCGGGGGCACCTCTTGTGGGAGGAGGTGTATTCAGATATTCTGAGATTTCATATTCCCATTGGTGAGAGAGGTTGTGAGAGTTTATGTGAGTTGTTATACTCTCTTTCTGTTGATCTCGGGGTGAGATCGTTCGTTGTAATCTCTACCAGTAGTGGATTTGTTTGAGGTTGTGCCGCCCGTGGTTTTTTTTCCCGATTTGGGTTTCCACGTAAAAATCTTTGTGTCCCCTTTATCTTGCACTCATTTATTTTTCTCGATATCAACTAGTCATCTTCCGCAAATTAATTTTCTCGATATAACTCTAACAAGTGGTATCAGAGCCATGGTTGTTCAAGTTTGTGGAGTTAGGGTTCATGTAAGAGTGTCGGTTATGAGAAGACTACATTCAGAAAATTCGCTCAAGGATATCGAGAATTCGTTGGCAAGATCAGATGTGGGTGTTGTGAAAATTTTTGAAGGATCCAGTTTGTGACCGCTCAATGGTTTGTCTATCCATCGCAGTTCTACCTTTTAGAGGTTCGTTGGCGATGAAGAAATTTTGGATCTGAAGATTTCTGTTGGATCCAGTTTGTGACCGTTCAGCGGTTTGGCTACCCATCGTAGTTCTACCTTCCAGAGGTTCGTTGGCGATGAAGAAATTTTGGATCTTTCGTTGATTTTAGTCCAAGGTGGAGATTGTTAGGAAAGTGTCCCAGTCTCTTGATCCCACAATTATTTGTTTCCTAATTGTATTAGGATATTATTTAGGTTTCCTTATTATGTTAGGTTTCCTAATTGTATTAGATTCTAAATCTAATTGGAGTGGGAGTCAATGTAGGTTTATATGGAGTTTTCCCTATAAATAGTGGGTCTAGTTCGCCTTGTTTGGTGTGGCCAAGTTTGGGGCACCTCCTATGGGAGGAGGTGTATTCAGATATTCTGAAATTTCGTATTCCAATGGTGAGAGAGGTTTTGTTGAGAGTTTTGTTTACTAAGAGCATGTGGCTCTTTCGGGTGGATCTCTTTCGATGTTTGAGATCTTTGTAATACTCTCTTTGTTGGATCTCGGGAGGAGATCGTTCGTTGTACTCTCTACCAATAGTGGATTTGTTTGTGCTTGGGCCGCCCGTGGTTTTTTTCCCGATTTGAGTTTCCACGTTAAATCCTTGTCTCCCTTTAATCTTGCACTTATGTATTTTTCTCGATATCAAGTAGTCATCTTATTTTTTCCGCTTCCGCTGATTACGTCGCTCTTATTAAAAACCCTAACAGTATATATTAAAGACTATAATGATGTTAATTTTATATTGTAATTCATTATAATTTATGAGTAACCATCGGTCAAAACTTAATTAAATTAACACTTATCTTAGAACGGAGGTAGTACTTGAACTCTTGCTAGTGCTTTCTATATATATTTGGCATCTTAATCCAATATCAAATCACTGTTTTTGTTTGTTTGGACTTTGGACTGTATTTTTGCCCGTGACTAAATTTATGTTCATATTCTCTACCCTCCCAAAAAGAAAATAATAAACAAAACATTTTAATGGTAATACAGCCTATTGCCAAAGGCCACATATATAGTCAAAGGTCGACCGAATTGTGAGAATAGTTATGTTGAACTCGTGACATTCATTTAGATTTGGTAAAATTTGGACATATGTGAATTTAATTATGTAATATATTGGATTTTCATTTTTTCAAATGGTTAATTGACACGGCGTCAAATATAAAAATATCAATATAAGAAAATATTACAAAATTATAGGACAAACAACAATAACATTTAAAAATGACATGATGAGTCTTGAGGTTAGTAAGACACTTCTTAATTATCTTACCTTGAAAAAATATATATTTGTATATTAAATTGAAAAAAAACTATATGACCGACTTTTATGATTATAATAATATATATAAACAATATAAAATTATGTTTGTATTTATATATAATTTTGTAAATTTATAAAAAAAAGTGCTTAAAATATATCTAATAGATAAATTTCATCATTTTCGGATATACATGTCACATCTTAAGGCAATATAAATTAATGTTCTTGAAAGATAATCATATTCCTTAATTAGCATCCATGAACTCCAAACTTTTTCTTGGTTTTGCTATGAAATGGGGCGTCATCCTAAATTTCATAGAGACATTTTAAAATGTTTCTTCTAATATGGAATTCTTTAAAAATATGATAGAATCATATGTCAACTAAAATTTGACTTGTTAGTTTCTTATTTTAATTTAAATAATAAATAACCGAGTCAGATCATATTTTGATGCCATTTTAATCATTATGAAAGGTGACATATCATAGACTTCCTAATGTTCATCCTCCATCAAAAGAAAAAAAAAAAAGAAGAAGCATTGGATGTGGTACACTCAAAAGTGGGTTAGTTTTAAAGTGGTTTGGTATTCTCAAGTCATGAGTCATGACCATCTTATTCAGAATATAATAATATAATTTTTAGGTACAAGATATTGAATAAATGTCTTGTCTTAATTAATGTAAAATTAATATTATTATACATTAAATTGAAAATATATATAATTAGATTTTATAAGTTTAATAATATAATACCATGTATAAATGGTACTAAATATATACTTTTATAAATAGCTCTTAAGATTTTAAAAAAATGCATGAGGTATCTCTGGCAATTGGGTTGATTGGTGACTAGAGTGTCTTTGTATTCATGAGCACCAAAGAACATTAAAGGCCTAAGGATTTTTTTTTAAAAAAAAATAGAAAATGACTAAAAAACTCCTATATTTTGATCTAATTATTTTCAGGACTTTATATTTTGTAGGAGACATTATTTTTGCTGTAATTATTTATTGGTGACATTCCTCCCTATTTTCCAGTCTGAAAACGCCTAAAACAATGATTTTTGTGTTTAAAATTGTTTAATTGAAATTAACTATCATTTCAGGCCTCAGTGTTTAGGGTAACTTAAAGTTACATGACCCTAATCAACAATATAAATATTACAACTAATGCTTCGTGCGTTAGAAAATAGGTCGAAATACCCCTCAGAAAAAAAAACTGCAGCAAAATTAATGTTACCCCACAATTATTTGTCAAAATATAAGGTTTTTAAAATAATTACATCAAATATGAGCACCTTTCAATCATTTGATATATGATATAAAAATAATAATAAATATTAATTCGATAAAAAGAAATACACCCATGGACCAAGATTCATATCCAATCCACCCTCTATATATATACATATGCACAAGAGCACTAAATGGACAGTACAGTTCAAAACAACACTTAACTAGATCAGACAAATACTCTTGCATTCTTCCTAACATTATGCAGAAAACAATAAGTACCAAGATAATTTTCCCTCTTCTCATTTTCCTCTCCTTAACCATCCTCACCATTAAAACAGCAGCCAAACAATCCCCAGCATTTTCAGAGAAGCAAGACGATCACGATCATCGTGTGTTACATCTTCCAGGGCAGCCATCTGAGCCGTCGATTTCGCAGTTTTCGGGTCACATTACAGTCAACCAGCAAAATGGAAGGGCTCTTTTCTACTGGTTTTTTGAAGCTCTTTCTAACCCCTCTGATAAACCTCTTATGCTTTGGCTTAATGGAGGTATTTATCACTCTAATCACTTTATTATAGTGTGCTAATATATATGTACAACTCTTAATTAGTTTTTTTTTTTGGTTTGAATTATCTTTTTTTAATGTATTTTTTTGGTGTAAATATTGAAGGGCCTGGGTGCTCATCAGTTGGATATGGTGCTGCTGTGGAATTAGGTCCTCTTAAAGTGGATCAAAATGGGGTTGGATTACTCTTCAATAACTTTTCATGGGCTCAAGGTCATAATATTTACTCTTTATCTCTTATTCCGTCGGTTTTTTTATTAACTGTCACTTTAATTTTTGTATCAATTAAACTTTAGAAATATTAACTATTAATATCTCAATATATATAATGTTTTATTATACGAAAATACTATCAATAGATTCATTACAAAAATTACTATCTAGAGCATATAATATTGTAATTTTTTGATAAAATATATTATGAGAAATTCTTAGTAAAAAAAAATATTGGAGACCGTGTAGTATTTATTAGTTGACAGTTATTATGAAACGGAGGGAGTATTCAATAACTAAGATATACTTTCACTAAATCGTCACTTGGACTTTCTTTATTAATTTTTTTTCCATATTATTATTATGGTAAAACCACATAAATACCAACTGTTAAGATAAATAGTACAAATAGTTGAAAATGCATATTTACATCAAAGTAACATGTTTTTTTTTTCCTGGCTTCTACAGAAACGAACTTGTTATTTCTAGAGTCTCCGGTAGGAGTTGGATTTTCCTACACCAATACATCCTCGGACTTGACAAAACTAGATGACATATTTATAGGTAAATTCTAAATCTTTTTTAACGAAGTAAATATATGTGGTTAACTTTTGATTAAAATGTTATACTGACCACATTGTGAATTATTATGTAAAAGCTGAGGATGCATACAACTTCTTGGTGAATTGGCTGGAGAAATATCCTGAATACAAGACCCGTGATTTCTTCATTACCGGAGAAAGTTATGCAGGTCACTACGTCCCCCAGTTGGCAGAGCTCATATTTGATAGGAATAACGACCTAACTGTCAACCATACTAAGATTAATCTCAAAGGATTCATGGTATGTAAATATATGAGTTTTTTTGTATTTTGGACCCCGAACTTTAAGGCTATTTATTTTATGAACCCTTGGTTTTTAAGATTAATTTTTTAATCTCTGAAGTTTGTAGGCTGAATAAAAAATGACCTTAAAGTTTGTGGGCTGAAGAAAAAGACCCCTGTCTGATTCTTTGTTTTCGTCCCATGTTTGAATTTATCTCACGATTGATGTCAAACTTTAAGACTATGATTAAAACTGATATTGAAATTATAATACACATTTCTTATTCAAGTTGGAGTTACTTAAACCCCTGAGTACAGGGGTTTAAGTAACTCCAACTTGAATAAGAGAAGTTTATTATAACTTTAATATCAATTTTAACCTTAGTTTTGAAGTTTGACGTCAATCAAAGAGAAATTCAAACATGAAAAGAAAAAGAAAAACGGGAAGTGGGTTTTTTTCAGCTCACAAACTTTAGGGTCCTTTTTTCAACCTACAAACTTTAGGGTCCAAAAAATTAAAATTGAAAACCAAGGGTTCAGAAAATAAATATCTCTAAAGTTCGGGGTCCAAAATGCAAAAAACCCGTAAATATGTCACTAAACTACGTGCCTACCATAATTGAGTTTTGCAAAAGAACCTTAAATTAAGGCGTACATACATTTTAAGGTTCTTTTGTGAAATTCAATTAATTCACGATTTGTAACTAGACTGAATTGAACTGAACTGAACTGAACGCGATGTATGTATCTAGGTGGGGAATCCTGAGACGGACGATGTCTATGACTCGAGAGGGCTCTTAGAGTACGCATGGAGTCATGCGGTGATATCCGACGAGCAGTACAACACCGCGAAAGAGTCCTGCGATTTCAAGGCCTCGAGTTGGTCCAATGACTGTAACGACGCAATGGGTTTGGTCTATCAAACATACAAAGAGATTGACATTTACAACATTTATGCCCCCATTTGCCTCTTGAACAATACTTCTTCATCTACTTACCAACCTTCTTATGTTAATAATTATAAGGTAATTTATACGATTACCTGACTGACCAATTAAAAGCTTAAACTAATGGTTGAAGCTAAGTACAATATTGTCGAAAATTATGCAGGAAAAGGTTGACCAAATGAAGAGGGCAAGAATATTTTCAGGTGGATATGATCCTTGCTATTCAATCTATGTGGAACAATATTTCAATAGAGAAGATGTTCAAGAATTACTCCATGTAAATACAAACAAAGGAACTCAAAATACTACTGCTTTCAAATGGACTGTTTGCAAGTAAGTATAATTGGCCAGCAAATTACTGACAGTAAATATATATATAAAATATAAATATAGGAATTTATAAACCTTGCTTAATTATTCAATCTATTTTACTGTTTCTTTTTTCAACAGTAATTTTATTTTGAACCAGTACAATTATAGAGTCAGATCAGTCCTACCTATCTACAAGAAGCTGATAAAAGGGGGCCTCAAGATTTGGATGTACAGGTATACCTGGTTATTTATCACACATTTCTTGAGATAATTATTGAATACTTGTTTCTTTTTTCATTGATTTATGTTAGCTCTAAAGTTATAAGAATCGTCACTTTAAATTGCAATGAAAATTTATTTTAAAAAAACTTTAAAATAGTCGAAGCTGACACATATGCTCGCGCTTGCATAAAAGTGATAGAACACTCAAGGTCGGTCAAATTAATTCATAGGTAGCTAGTAAAATAATTTTGATGTATTAGGTTAAATTTATCAAAAAAAAATTATAAAAAGTTACCAAAATATAACTTTTACCGATTTATTTTTTACTCATGAATTTGGTACATCATCTTATGATAATATATTCGTGTCTTATCAAAAGTACATGGTTAAAACTTTTATAGTGCAACTTTATGTAAGCTTGCATGAGAACCATAAATGGTGCTTGGAGTTGTCCCCCAACCCCCAATCTCATCCAAAAGTGCCCCTATTTCATACCTTCCTTTCGTCCTTCGTCTTCTTTGCATGAATATGGATATATATATATTCAAATCAGTTTGTCGAGATCAGTCTCTTCATACATTTTTATTTATAAAGGAAATTATCTGCAACTGAATCCCCTCAAATCCCACATTAATATGACTATGTGAAACTTTTTGTTACTATTTGTTCTATCTTTTAGTAGCTCTATTAAGAATTAATTATAGATGAAAGGGTAAAATTTTTCCATACATAAAAATTATAGGTTGCGGCTAATACTTCACTGTTATTATAATAATTGGTACCCTATAGCTGTGAAATCATCTCAACCAAAAGGTTAAATTAATGGTTGAAGCCCCAAAAATTGTTTTATATTCTAACACGCTCACTCACGCGAATGCCCTTGAAGCATGGATGCTGCAAAGGCCTCTTTCACCTTGCGCAAATTAATATGGGGATGCTGAGATTTGAACCTGAGACCTCTTATTTATCGGTCTGACTCTGATACCATGTGAAATTGTCTAAACCAAAAATTTAAACTGATGGTTGAAGCCCCATAAATGATTTTATATTCTAACAATAACATATCCTTTACCTTTATAACCATATTCACACATTTAACGCACGAGGGCATCTTTCTTTTTGCTATAAAAACAAAAGGGATTATTTGGCACCATTAATTTGAATTCTATGTCTGTATTCTATAATGCTTTTCCTTGGTTATATCATATATGATTGGTTATGGACCTTATGGTAGGCCATACATAGTTTGAAGAGTTTAACTATCTTGAATTTCACCTAGTTAAACCACTCAAAAAACTAAGTTTAAATATATTAAAATTCTTACAAATATATGTTTCATTACTTTGAAAGTTATTAAGACTTATAACTATATAAAGATCGATATTTATTTATTTATATTTTTATTAAATATAAAACTATGCATAAAATACATTCTTTGCTATGATTGATATAAACTAGGATAGAGTTTGTTGATTACATGTTATAAAAAAAAAGCTATCATTTATATTTGTTGATTAAGTTAATAAGTATTATATTTTTATAATTGATAAATATATACATAATTAATAGAAAAAATATTATTAAATTATAAATATGAATTATATACCATTCACAATAATTATTAACTATTTTGATTTAAAATGCATATCATTGCCCACATATATAATAGTGCTTTTGACCGTCCCTACACAAAGGAATAGTTCAAAAAAAGTGGGGGAAGATTACACAATTAGTTTTTGTCTTTACTTAAAAAGGCACATAATAAGTTAAATAAAACCTAACTAGATACTTCTAATTATAATCTTGCATTTGATCACTTTTCTGATTATAATAAGTTAAATCAAAAGTAGTCTATAAGTAAAAACAAAATTCTTTGTGGGCCAAATTCAATTTGAAACAATATATTTAATTTCTATTTCTCCCATTATTCCTTATCAATGCCCAAGTATGATGCCTGAAATATTCTTATGAGCCATTATCCACAAAATAGTGTTTCTAACTTTTGAGAATTGAGACTAAATTACTACCAACATTTTTTGGCCATGGGCATCTTTTGAAATATAGTTGGGGAAGAAAGACATCTAAAAATTTATGGTTCACGGGTCAGCGTCATATATAATTGACAATTGATTCAATAACTAATAATGGCTTGATATTCTTTTATTGATTTAAAACCTTTTTACTGTACACAAATTTTAGCATAAGACCATTTCACGTAAACTTATCGTGAGATATTAGAATGACTTTTTAATATAAATATTACTAATAATTTATGACGAGGTGACTTTGACTAGAGTCATCTCAAATAAATTATTAGTCACTCTGTATTCATAAATATTCACCCAAAATTAATAAATCTTACGATAAATTTATGGTTAGACGGTTTACATATATTATCGTTTTGTACGTGTTAATAATGGTTTAATTTGAAGTGCAGTGGGGATGTGGATGGTAGAGTACCAGTGATAGGATCCAGGTATTGTGTTGAAGCACTTGGTCTACCCATAAACACCCCTTGGCGTTCATGGTACCATCAACATCAGGTATACTATAAACTTTTTCTGTTATTATCTTTAGAGTTAAAAGCTATCAAAAATTCACGTTCGGGTCATTTTGGGTCCGGGAGAATAGTTGGTGTCCGATACACGATTTTTTCACATATTTTCCAGGTCAAACAATTTAGACAAGTCTGAATTTGAATCAATATCAATAGAAAAATGGAAAATAGGGTGTGGATTTTCGGTCAAATGGGTCAATATCAGAATTCAGACGAAAAATTTATGATCGTACTCGAATTTTTCCTGACCGGGCTAAACCGGGTATCAGGTTGGACAGTTTTTTAAAAATATAGAATTTAATTATTTATGAGTGCTATAACCTATTGTATGTTTATGTTGTATGTATGTACAGGTTGGGGGAAGATTAGTGGAATATGAGGGGCTAACATTTGTAACAGTTAGAGGAGCTGGTCATCTTGTGCCCTTGAACAAGCCTAGTCAAGCTCTTGCTCTTGTTCATTCTTTCTTGAATGGGGAAACTCTCCCTACTCAAGCATATTCAACTTAATCATATTGTCTATTGTATTTGGGGCTCAAGAAAATAAAAGTAGAATAACAAAGAAAGAAAGAAACTCAAGAAAGAAAGAGGCAAAGTTTATATGGAATGTTGGAACTATCATTGTATAGTAAGTCATGTGTGAGACTGTATTACCATACATTTATCGTAAGATATATATAATTTTGTGGTGACTTTTGATGAATATAGAGGTGGCTAATTATTTATTTAGGATGTTTTGATAAAAGTAGCCATTTATAAACTATTAATTAGTCACATTTGTATTTAAAAAAAAATCATTTTCATATTGCTTATTACCATAGCAAAATATTAAAAGAGTCAATATATAAAAAGTTCATCTCATGTTTCATTATACAAAAATGTTACCATTAAATTCATAATGAAAAATATTATTATAAGAATATCCACAATGTTTAAGTTGTGTGAAGCACGTGGGGCAGGTGAAGAAACTGACTTGCATGCCTGATGCCTTGTTCCATTGTAAATGAGCTAAAGCAAATATGGCGTGTAAGTGATTTTGATGACGAGATTTATGCTCTGTCTGGGAGAAGAGTTAAAGGGGTTTAGGGGGAGTTAAGAAAGATATTTACTCCTTACTCCTGCTTGGAAAGGGAGTGAGAAGGGTAAGGGGAAGTAAGCTAGAGTGTGATTTACCCTCCTTTACCCCATTTAACTCATATTTTTCTAACACGTCAATTTGGGAATTGGGATGTAAACTAGTGTTCAACTGAATCATAACATACATAAAGTAAAAAATGATCATATTACCCTTAACCCTGATTGAATCATAACACACATCTCTCTCTCTCTCTCTCTCTCTCTCTCTCTCACACACACACACACACAGACACACACACACACACATACGCACTCTCACAGACACATCTCTCTCTCACTCACACACACGTGCGCGCACGCACACACACATATTTCTCTCTCTCTCTCTCTCTCTCTCTCTCTCTCACACACACACACACACACGAGAGAATAGAGAAAGGGTAGAGATCAAAACAGTAGAGAGAGAAAAGTGTTGTTTAGAGAATAGAGATTAGGGGGGAAGGTGGAGAGAGAGGTTACAGAGAGAGAGGGAGAGAGGAGGTAGAGAGAGAGTAAGGGAGAGAGAGGGGGAGGTGGTAGAGAGAGAATGGACATAGAGCTAATATTTGAGTGTAATACAATGTCATTGTATTACATATAATATGATAGGGCAAATATGTCAATTAAAAAATTACTCTTATGAATCCTAATTGAGTTCCCAAACAAAGGTAAATATTTTACACTTACAAACACTCCCATACCCTCACCCTCATTTACTCTTATGAACTCATACCCTCTTTTTCCCCTCTCCCCAAGCGGACCCTTAGGGATATGAATGTGGCTCGATCCTTGACAAACTTAGCCTTACGCTAGAGAAGTTAGAGGATCTTTGGGGATTTTATTGATGACTACAGTGTGCTCTTCAATAGGAACAGTGTGCTCTTCAAAAGGTTGTCGAGAACACTAAGAATTTTATTGATGACCACAGCAAGTGTAACACCCCTAGGTTAAACAATTGTTAGATCATTGTAATGTTTTTGGGTTCGTTAATCCACTGTGCTAATTGTTAGATTACCAGGTGATTACTCTAATATAATGATTGTTTAAACTGAGGATTTCACAACAAGGCCCAGGATTGAGCGAGCAATGAGGCGTCAGGGCACCAAGCTTGTTTCGGACGTGTTGAAGATAAACTTTGATGGGGCGAAGTTAAGTGACTGGGGGACTGGATCTAGGGCGGTAGGAAGAGATGCCAATGGAGATGTTAGGTTTGCAGCTGTGGAACAAGGACTAGCTCGGCTTCCATGGGGCGAAATGGGCTCAGGAAAAAATATGCCTTCTTGCGCTGCACTTGGCCCATGAACACGGCTTCTAGCAGATAACGATTGAAGGTGATTGTATGTCCATCATTTCCAAACTCAAGAGAAAGAACATCCTAAACAATGATTTAGGCCTTTTGCTGACCGATATCTTGTATCTTTTGCTGAAAATTTTAGTTTTTTTTCTTTTCGTATTGTCCATAGAATTTGGAACAGAGTAACTCATATGTTGGCTCATCATCAATCCATTAATCTAAGTCATAGGGTTTAGGCAGATGAAGGACCAAATAGTATCCAAAATCTGATCGCAGAAGATAGTTGTATTGTTTTTGAGAAGTAGTAATACTTGTATTTGTCATCATAAGAGTACTATACTATTGTAAATGATTAAATGTTATGTAAAAAATTGTCTATCAAAGATAGCCATTAAAGACCATAAAATATTAATGCGCAACACATAATTCGGGAAGGATGGTGTATATATGAAGAATTTAGGTTTTATAAGTTTGCATTGTTTAATTTGAAAGCAGTAGAAAATATGATCGACCATTATCTTTGCATTACTGAAGATAAATACTTTCAAAAATTATGTGATTGGAAGTGGAAGGCAATTTTAATAATCATAATATTCACATCCAAAGCCTAGAAAGATTGTATTTCTTTTTATCCAAAAATCCTTGTAAGTATTTTTTTCAACTTAAGCAATTTTAAACTATTATTGTAAATATAATGGTCATTTACCCATCCCTAAACCAAAACTAATAATAAAATATTTCATCAAAAAATATATATAAATAAATAAATAATAAAAATTTGGCGCAGGGGAGGGAGGGAAGCCGGTAACTCCAACTGCCAAAAACTTCCGAACAAGGGCGGAAAAAAGAAAGAAATTCCAAATAAAAACTCGAACTGTGATTACTTCCAATGTGATCTAATACTAATTAATCACATTTTTTCTGTTGATTAATCTACAAATTGCTCAACATTTCTCTTTAATTTCATCGTCGATTCTCTGTCTTAATTCTCCGCCTAAAAATATAATAAATTCAATCGCTGGGAAGAATTTCAAACCTAGCTACGTACCAAATCCGAAGTTTCAATTGATGCATGTATGGTTCACAGTTTACTGGATAATTCGACGATTAAACCCTAGCAAGCACTTCGATTAGCAGGTATGCAACATTCCTAGAAAGCCTCATTTCGTGTTTTCGTTAATTTCTGTTAGTTTAATTTCCACGAAATTTCGTATTTGTTAGGTTTAATGTTGTTTGTTGTGAAAACATGCATTTGATGAATGCGTATATAGAATTTCTTGTTTTGAACGTACGTTGTTCTGTATGTTGAAATTATTCGGTATCAAATGGATGATCATATGGGAGATAATCTGTGGTTGATTAAGAAACTTTATAGGGTTCTTCTACTTTTGATTTTGATGTAATCATTCGAGTACATGCTAGTTTTATGGGTGCTCTTAAGAAACTTTTTGAGATTTTCATGCATTTAATTTGTGAGAGCACAAGAAATGAGAACTATGTGTGAGAGATTAATAGTAAGATTTTGAAATGAATGCAACTTGACTTATAAATGTTTATAGTTACAATGGTTTTAGACTTTGTACCATATTTATGTACAAATTAGGTTTTCTAACTTTTGCTGCCTTTTGTTTGGCTGGTTTTCCTTTTTGCACTCTATTATTCTTGGGCATCTTATCATTATGCCCCTTATAAAACTTTTCCACTAGGGCCTATAAAACTCGCTTGCAAATGGATGATAAGGTAAAAGTTAAGTTTTGGTAAGTATTGGAAAAAGTGATACATTTGAATAAGATAGTACTTTTTTAAGGAAAAAGTATGGGTAAACATGTAAGTTTTTTGTAAATTTCGGTAAGTTCTGATAACTTTTGGTAAACAAACAGGGTTGATAAGAAAACCTTCTTAAAATGGCCCACGAAAGACGACAATCTAGTTACTAAGACTGTGATACCTGTTATCTGTCAATGGTCTTATATGTTTGCAATCTCATTTAATTGCTAGAGTGAAAACACGGGATTTGCTATCTTTCTGTCACTACTTATATTCCTTTGAAGGATGGTAACGGTAATGTTTTCCCACGGGCCATTACGTTAAAGACCATTGACAGATAACAGGCATGACAGTTTATAATTGCTTGGAGTCGTCACCAAATATTAGAGCAATTTGCTAAAGTTTTATGCATTTTCTATCCTTGTCATCAGTTGCAGATATGAGCATACGATTTGTACACTCATGGCACAAGATGACTCAGAAGGTAATAACAAAGATTAAGAGAAAGGACTCGGACGATGACCTCCAGGCCAGTGACCACGCTAGCTCTTCTTCTGGGACTACGGAAGGTGTCAAAAGGAGCCCTTTTCACGGGGAAGGCAAAAAAAAGAACAAAAAGGACAAAAAATCTCACAAAAAAGATGAGCACAAAGCAGAGGCTGTTCAGAGCCCTCGCGTCTCATCGTGCTATGAGAATGATCTCTCAGGTGAAGGCGAGAAAGAGTCCAACCCAAAGTACAGCAATAAATCACATGTCCATGATGCCAATTGCTCAGAAAATCTGAAGTGTAACTCTGAAAATGTGGCCAATGGACACAAGGATTCAACAGCTGAAAGTACTCGGTCTTCTTCTAACGCTGCTGCCCGTGAAAACTTAAAAGGTGCCCGTTGGTCCATCTCAAGCACACTAATAGGATGGTTAGGGAGGCTAAAGCCATTCTTCATCCGTATGGCAAAAAGAATTTGCTGGGTTTCTGGCACCACTTGTTTAAAACTTTTGCAAACGTGTAGGATTGTTGCGAATTTCTTTATTAAGCTCGGAAACATCCTGGTGCTTGGAGTAATGGTTTGGTTGGATTGCATCCTTCGGGGTGTGAATTCCTTTGTGCGGATGGGAACAACATCCTTCTTTTCTGTCGTATGGTTTAGCATGTTTTCACTCATTGCAATGATTGGGATTTTGAAATTTCTGCTGGTTTTGGTAAGCCACCATTTTGAAATCTACATAACCTATTACTCGAGCCTGTATGTTATTGATAAAAGAACATGCTAATTTCTATCTGCTTTGCCTTGTTATGTTATGTACAGTTTTAGTGCTTTCTTTTTCTAACAACAAAATTCAATAACCTTCAGGGTATTGCTGTCTTGATTGGAGCTGTGGTAGGCTATGTTATTTCGCTGTTGCTGATTGCTGTCAGTGGAGCGATTTTCTTATGGGCATATGGAGACTTTTGGACAACCTCTATCGTCATCTTTTCTGCAGGTGATCGTTTTGAAGGTCTTTTATTACAACGTATAAGAAAGCATGATGTTATGGACTCGTGGATTATGCATGAAATTTTTAAGGATGCTTGGTTTTTATATAAATGCAGGATTGGCATTTGCATTGAGCTTCCAGCACGTTGGTCTGTTGTTTACCACTGCGTACTCGGTTTATTGCGCTGAGACATACGTTGGGTGGCTTGGGGTGGTTTTGGGCTTGCAGTTATCATTCATTACAAGTGACGCTTTTGGATACTACTTGAAAAATAACTTAGGAGAGGGAAAATCTGAGCAAGCAGATGGAATTCATGTTGAACCCCACTTTTTCAGCAGTGAAGCGCATTATTCATCCTCAGACATGGGTTCAGGGCAAGCAGTGGGTCATAATGCTGATTCTGAAGCTACATCTGACAGCGAGGTTGCCCGTTTGTTCCATTGCACTGATCACTACTCAGCATTGGGCTTCCCTCGATACCAACGAGTAGAGACGTCTAAACTGAAGAAGGAGTACAGGAAGAAGGTATTGGTTTATAGCCCAACCAAGTTCATCGTTTAAGAAGTTGGACCTTTCTTTTAGGATTTACTCAAATTGTAGTTTGTGTTTAGGGTTGTCAAATGTGTTTGTCATATGTGCTAATTGAGTGCTTCACAATGCGGGGTGAAATGCGCTGTGTTTTTTCAGGCTAGGCTTGTTCATCCCGACAAAAACATGGGTAATGAAAAGGCTGCACAAGCTTTTATGAAACTTCAAAGTGCATATGAGGTAACACTTTTTTCTTTGATTGATTTTTGGTGTCATGATTGGCTTGATTTTATCCTGTCTGTAACCCCAAGAACACAATATTCAGGTCTTACTGGATCCCACAAAGCGAAAAGCGTATGACGAGGAACTTAAAAAGGAGGAGATGAAAAGCTATTTTGCACAGTTTCGTTCTGCTTCTCAAAAGGTTGAAAAGCTTATTCTGATTCTTCTTACATTTCTTTCCCCTTTTTTGGCTGCCATGATGGCTTTGTTGTGTAAGAAACAAATGAACACATAGTACTTCAACTTCAACATTGGTGAGTTATCCACTTCTTCAATTCTCTTAGCCTTCCATGAGTTAAGACCATGTCCTCTCCATTCAGTGTAGCTGTGTAGGGGTGCTCGACATGACAGGATTGTAGGACATTAGACGGACTGCTCCCTATGTTACAATCAATAAATTAGATAACGTTGTAGAAAACGGTCTTGAAAACAGTCTTATGAGATGTTTTTCTTAGTCAACTATAAGACCAAGCTGAAGAAACTGCACAACAGCAATTTTTCAGTGCCTCAAGTTTTGTTGCAATTGTATCAGGGTGCCATATCATGGTAATTAGTTGATTATGGAATGCCCCAGAACAAGAAAGATGGGGCATTTAGTATGTTGACATTGGCTTTGGCTCTGTATATAACTAGTTAATTAGCTTGAGTTAGGACAACAATATAGTAATGTAAATGACCCAAAAAGGAGAAAGATATGCATAAATACATGGACTATATGTAACTCTGATATTTTCTGCACATTTTCTTCTCCCTTTTTTCCCTACCGCAGTTTGCTTTGCTGCATATGAAACTAACAAGTGCATATTGCATCAGTATTGGTGAGTATCTATTGTCCCAAGTGGGAAAATTCAGAAGCTAAATCATTGGTGGTAATTGTACCAGATTCCCTGTTGTGTGATGTGTTCATGCTTAATTCCACAATGTGGGATAGGAGAAAAACTTGCATGCTTGATACATTTTAATTAGTTTTTAGCTATGTACAGCTGTACAAGTCTTGTGAAATGAACTGTTATACATATATATGAATGACAAGTTATATCTAGCTCTGATCTTGGCCTATTAAGCTTTGGATTGCTTTCGTTGGATTCAGGATGGCTCGGCCCCCGAGGATTCGTCAAAGTCAGAAGGGGATGATGGAGAGGAGCCTGTGGGAGAGCCTAGGAAAATTGCATGCAAGAAGTGTGGAGACTCTCATATGTGGTTCCAAACCAAGAAATCACAATCAAAAGCAAGATGGTGCCAGGTTTTCGTTCTATTCACCTTTCTAAGTATCTCAGAAACCCTACATGTACTGCCACCTCTATTTGCTCAAGATCATTGAATATATATTATTTGTTGAAGGACTGTAATGATGTCCATGAAGCTAAAGACGGGGATGGATGGGTGGAACAGTCTTCCCACGATTTGCTTTTTGGGATGCTGCAAAAGGTATTACAGACATTTTTATTCATCAGTGTAACCAACCATGTTGCCAATTTTTTATCATCATTTACATCATTCTCTCTGTAACCAAGAGTGGAAAAGACACTGTTTTCCCCAGAGTGGAGGTTTAGAGAAGGTATCAAAGAAAACAAGGGATTTCTTCAACCTTAATGCTAGAGTTAGGAGGAAAAGGTTAACCCATTATAGCTCTTGGAAGCTAATTCCTCATTCATATCCAAATCCAATACCCAATAAGTCCTACTACAATACAAGTTGGGGATCTGATGTAGGCAGAATTTGACGCGACCCAGAAACTGACCCAAAACCTAAATAAACCCGAAACCGGCCCGAAGCGAAATCGACCCGCCCGATCAACCGAATGAACAGGTGGCACTCTTGCCCCTTACAACAACAACAACAACAATAATCCCCAACGTAAAAGATGTTTAGAGACATTTTGCTTTAGTCCATTGCAGTCTAAGCCGAAAAGAAATAAATCCTTTTTCAGCTATCCAAACTATGGACCAAACAGGGCTACCAAGTATATAATACCCTACTTCTGACCTCTTTTGATGTTTAATATGGATTTCAGGTTGATGTACCCGTTGCATACGTTTGCGTTGAAGAGAAAGTATACGATGCCACTGAGTGGTTCATCTGTCAGGTACATATGTCACTGCAGTATTCGAATTTAATCCTAAAAAGTACTTCAATTATAAGTAATCTTGATAATGCACCTCAATTATCGTTCACAATCTAGGGAATAAGGTGCCCGGCTAACACCCACAAGCCGACTTTCAAAGTGAACACGAGAACCAAGAAGAAGCAGAGGACGGAATCAATCCTGTCACACAGAACCCGGGCATCCGGGTTCAGTCTGGGAGGCAGCATGACTGATGAGGAGTTCTTCGAATGGCTCCATAACGCGATGCAGTCAGGAATGTCCGAGAGCTTCTCGAGCTTCGGAGGTGGGCCCGCTTCTGCTGACTGTGCAGAATCGAGCCCTAAAGCCGGCTCTAAAAGTGAGCCCAACGCCGGCACCAGCGGTGGTGCTTCCAGTAACAAAACCAGGAGGAGAAAGGTTAAGAAGTTCTGGTGAAAAAAACCAAACTGCATTTGTTTACAGCATCACCATACTGTATGGATAACCCTGGTGTAATTAGTGGGATTAATGGTGAACGCCGCTAGTAATTAATCACCCTATTAAACCCCGGGTTTTGAAGTTGTTAACAGGGAAGAAGATGCCCTAGAATGGGATGTAAAGAGAAGAAAGGCATGAAGATAGGTTGTATAGTGCTCTTTTTTTTTTATGGTTATTCATTTCCAGATCCATGATTATCATCTGCACAAACATGGCTGGTGTTAGTTGTGCAGCAAATGGTGCCAAGCCAATGTGGGTAAATTTTGATATTTGAACTTTCTGCAAGGGTAAAAAAATGTATTCTCAAACTAGGTGAACTAAACCTAGGGCTTTACTTTGGACTGATTAGTTACTTAGTAATTACAATGTAAAGATATACTTTCTTTTTGTATGAACTGTATGAAAACATAATGCTTCCTTTCAAGTTTCAAAATTTGTGTTCTTGTGTCCTTAGCAATTATCGTGTGTCAGCAGAGGCTTTGGGCCAATGTTTAACCGCCTACTTATAAACCCCGCCTGCAGCAATTCTTATGTGAAACGGTTTTATAATAAGATATCGCAAGAACATTTTTTCAAATAATTTGTATGGTGGCTACTAAGATGATGTTATGGTAGTAGAGAAAAAAGCGATAAGAATGTAAGTTTCCATGGACATCCGATGAGAACGATACCAAAACAACTTGAGACTGCCTAATCGCTATCCGAAGCAAGTTCATGGTAGTTATTCTCACCTACAAGGCTACATTTGTTTCTTCAATATATCTTTCACTAATAAGAACAAGTGAAGAGCAGTAACTGATGCAAGTATACGACCACCTAGCTAATGAAGCACCAATTTGTTTGGTAAAAAAGGTTACTGGGACCGCTATTTTTGGGTATCTCTGGAGTTTAGACATACAAAAGCACAACTTGGCTGTCAAGTTCAAGTCCTCATCCTTGTCCTCGAAAAAATTTCATTTAGCCAGAGCTAGATGATGATGATGATGATGATGATGACGACTACACTTGAAAAATCTGGGATTTTCGATCTACTTTGAGCTATCACCAGCCTCGGTAGTCTTGGCGTTCAGTGGGCATTGAGAAACGTACGGTTTAAGCTGCAAAAACATACGGTTTAAGTTCGTATAAGTGAATAAAACATTCAAACTACACAAAGCAAGAAACCTAGCAATTCAGTCAGGCATAAATTCTTGCTTTCCACATATAAATATACTTCACAAGCAAAGATAGTTACATCAACCATCTCACTTATGCATCAGGAAATCACCTCAACTTCAATGCTGTAATATGTTATTATGCTTATGAAAATTGACATCACTAGAATATGACATGGGATGTGGAAAGCAAATATGGGTTAGACTTTCAAATATTCAATGCTTTAGATGTTATCATTGAGCCTGCTGTATCAGTTCTACGTTAAATCCGAACTTTTCATTAATCCCTAACCATGAACCAATTCATGAGTTTCACGCTAAGATCCGTTGTAAAGTTTCAGAGGTTTCACTAGCAGCGACATACTCCATCTTATTTATATGTCCACTTAACTAACTTTCTGGTCCCTAGTTATCGGTCGTTTTACATTTCCAACATAAATTTCGATTCTCCCACATATAACAAGTAGCCGAGCCATCCCCACAAGATAACTAGATGGCCCAACTGAGCATAACTTTGTAACAAGACTTAGCTTCATGTACTTCATCTAACAGCTCGGAAATAGATACGGGACGCACTATTTCCACACTTGCAAATATATTTCACTGAAAGATAGCCTTGATTTTGGGCAGACATAAAAAAGCTCTCCATTAACAAAAGACGATACTCATCGAAAATGAAGACATACCTGGAAGTCGGTCAAATCAGGAACGACATAATTAGGTAGCTTTTCTTGCACCACAACATATCCACCTGCAGCAAACACCACGTAAGTACAGTTACAAGAGTGACAGGAAATTTGAATGGACCAACATAATTTGATCGATTATATTCATCGGTTTGCTCTGTGATTGACAATTATGTCTTCTACAAGAGGTTCTCCACTTGAATTGAAGAGATTGAGAAAGACCCTATTTGATCGATTACTTTCACTTTGACATTTGATCGAATACCTTTGCGGGTGTGAAATCCAGTGGGTATGCAATTCTTTCCTTTGTAATAATTCCTCGGCGCTCTCTTAGAAGAAAGGATGTCGAGAGATGATGTACGCTTCCTCCGCATTGCCCGTCCCAATCCAAGTATCAAACCCAGTGCCATCTTTTCTTTTCTTGTTACTCAGAATTTTCACAGAGAAATCACCAAATGTCCAAATCTATCAGACATTTCAAAGATACTTGAATCAACCAGCAAAAAGAGATAGTACACAGCATAGATTGATACCAGTTCAGTTCACAAACTCAACCAAAAACAACAGACATAAACCCTAAACCCTAAATTAGCTGAACTGAACAGAACAAACCATGGTTAAACCTTGAAAAAAGAAAACCATCAGAAGTACAATACAGAATATACTACATGAAATGCCCGGTAACAGTTAGTGCCGGAAACTTGCAAAGATAAAGACTTGATCATATTCCTATAAGATGGAAACATGAGCAGTTTTACAAATTAAGTAACCGACCCAAATTGCTCATGAAATCTAACAGGTAACTGAAAATAGGGTTTAGGGTTACCGATTAGGGTTTCCGACCGCCGGTGGAAGCTCTTATTCTGGGCAGAGTTAGTGAGAAACTGAGAGAGAGGCGCTCAGATAGATTGAAAATGACCATTGGGGGAGGAAAAAAAAAAGGAAAAGAAAAAACCCTAACGCAGGCCAATTCGGTTTTTTTTTTTTGGGTTTTTTCCGGCTTTCTACAATAAAACTTAAACTCTAATAAAACTCTGATAAAACCCTCCTGTGTCATACTAGTATACTCAAGAAAGCGCGCACCTTTATCCGATTGAGCACCTAAAACCTCTCCTCTCAACAGCCATGGAAGCTCTTGTGGGTTCATCAACCAGTTTTCTATCTCCTCCTATCAAAACCCCATCTGGGTTCTCTTCAACTAGGAATTGTTGCTCAATTCTGCGAAATGGGTACTCATCTTTTACCCCAATTTTCTCCCAAAAACTGCTTCTTAGGACATCAAGGAGGTCACTAATGGTGGAAGCTAAGAAGGGCAATGAGAAAAAGAACAAGAACAGCAAAGCTGACACTCACAGCTTTGCTCCCAAACCAGATGAGGCTACTGGGCCCTTTCCTGAAGCTGTTCTTCTTAAAGAGGTCTGATTTCTTCTTTTTGAATGATTTTTATGTGTAATTTGGCCAAATTTGTTGTTTGATTTTGGGTATTATGATGTAACTTGGTTGTATATTGCTTAATTCAAAATATTTGACTGTCATATAACATTTTGTAGTTCTCTAATGCCTTCTTTTGTACCCTTTTGAATGATTTTTGTGTGTAATTTGGTTGATTTTGTTGTTTGTTTTGAGGGTTTTCATTTGGGATATTGTGTTGGGACTTGGTTCTAGGTTGCTTAGTACAAAATATTTGACTTTCATGTGACATATTGTAGTCCTCTAGTTCTCTAATTTTGGTGTAACTTGGCTCTTGTTGCTGTTTGTTTGTGGGTTTTCATTTGGGATACTGTGTTGTAACTTGGTTCTAGGTTGCTAAATTCAAAGTATTTGACTGTCATATGACATATTGTAGTTCTCAAATTCCCTAATTTTGTTGTAAATTGGTTCTTTTTGCTGTTTGTTTGTGGGTTTTCATTTGGGATACTGTGTTGTAACTTGGTTCTAGTTTGCTAAATTCAAAATGTTGACTGTCATATGACATATTGTAGTTCTCTAATTTCTTCTTTCAAATTCCCTATTTTGTGCACTTTTGAAGAATTATTGTGTGTATTTGGCTAGTTTTGTTGTTTATTTTGTGGGTTTTCATTTGGGATATTGTGTTATTGAAGGTTGCTTAATTCGAAATATTTGACTGTCATGTGACATGTTGTAGTTCTCTAATTCCTTCTTTTGTGCCCTTTCAAATGATTTTTGTGTGCAATTTGGCCAATTTTGTTGTTTGCTTTTGGGTATTAATGTTGTAACTTGGTTGTATGTTGCTGAATTCCAAATATTTGACTGTCATATAACATGTTGTAGTTCTCTAATTCCTTCTTTTGTGCCCTTTTGAATGATTTTTGTGTGTAATTCGGCTAATTTTGTTGTTTGTTTTGTGGGTGTCCATTTGGGATAGTGTGTTGTAACTTGGTTCTAGGCTGCTTAATTCAAAATATTTTACTGTCGCATTGCATATTGTAGTTCTGGTGTTCATAATTAAATGCACTTTATTTTTTAACTTCAATTTCTGTGGCTTGCTTCAGCGGGCTTCATTTTTTAACTGTAATTTTGGTGGTGTTTTGTATTTTTCAGAAAAAGGTCCAGGAAGATGGTAGGGTTTTGCCTGAATTTGCAGATGATGAAGAAGGTTAGTAACTTTCCTCCATTTGTCCTGACTGATATAGGGCTTGACATTTACACTGAATTTTGTTTCGAGTAAACTTTTGCTGTTGATTTTGCAGAGGAGCTGTTTAGATTTCTAGAACTTGAGCTCGAAAGTGATTTGGATGTGGATGAAAGTAAGTATATATCCTCTTTCATTTAGATGTCTTTTAGCAAAAATAAGAAAAGAAAAGTTATGCTCATTTATGTTTCACTGTTTGTTACATGCAGTGCGTCACTATGAAGTGGTTTATTTGATCCATCAAGATCACAAGGATCAGGTTGAAGCTGTAAATTCCAAGATCCAAGGTAACTTTAGTGTATAAATGTGCGCTTATTTCATCCCTTCTCATTGGTCTCGTGACTTTTGTTGGAGAGATGGCTGAGTGGTTGATGGCTCCGGTCTTGAAAACCGGCATAGTTCTTTGTTCAGAACTATCGAGGGTTCGAATCGCTAGTTTAACCTTTGTACGTTCATCTAACGATCGCCCGTGCCTATGTCCTGGTAAGGTAAATTAAGGATGAAAGACAAAAGTTGCCAAATTAGCAATGTCGTGGTCATTAGAGCTAAGTCTACATGTTCGGTTCTTAGTGAACACAAGAAAGGTGCTAAGGATAGAGGGATTGCGCACTTTAGGCATAGAATGGGAGATTGTGGGTTGAAATCCTGGCAAAATTTGACCCAACCTGAACCCATGTAAAAGTTTAGGGTTTTGAACACAATTTCCAAACCCAAAACCTAAATAAACCCGAACCTGACCATACCAAAACCGACATACCCGCCTGAATTGAGAGATAACCCACCTGCTCACAACAAATTGATTTGATGAAACGGTCTTTTGAAGGTTAAAGTTATTGCGCATACTGTTGGAACTGCTTGAACAGGGACCAGTAATCTGCAAGCTCGAGATCAAGAGGGCTCATGATCATAATTTGGGGATTTTCTTTTGATTCTTAACATTATGGCTGTGTTCGGCAGTAGCGTTTGGGGTAGCGTTTGGGGTAGCGTTTAGCGTCTTGACCAAGCCAAAACTCTAATTGCATAAATATTAGTGTTCGGTAAGCTAGCGTTTTGAGGAGCGTTTAGCGTTTTAAGGAGCGTTTTGTGAAACGCTAATAAAGTTAACGTTTAGCGTTTAGGATATAGCGTTTCATATTTTCGGTCAAAAAATACCCTTTGAAAATTTTATCTTTTAAAATTATTGATATCCTTTTATGTCAATTCACATTAATCTGTTAATTCAACCGCTAAATTTACCGAACACAATTTTCATTTGAACAGTCATCCACTATCCGCTACTTAAACCGCTATCCGCTACGTAAACCGCTATCCGCTACGTAAACCGCTATCCGCTACCTAAAACGCTAATTTTGCCGAACAGGGCCTATATGAGACTTTCTCAGGCTGAGCTAGGCAAGAGGGAGAAAATTTTGTTCCAAAATCGAAAGTATCTGTATCTTTTCCTCTTTGGGTTATAAGTATGGATTTCATGTCATACTTAAGTCGTCATACTTCTGATGGATGTAAATCCAGGCTCTTCATTTTTCAAATTCTGAGTGTGGGGCTTTTTAGTATTCTGGTTGACGACAATCTAGGTAGAACCATACAAAAAAAAAAGGACCCGAGCTGATGTGTTTACGTTCCATAATTTGTGTATGCATTGCAGACTTTCTAAGGGAGAAGAAAGGAAGGGTATGGAGGTTCAGCGATTGGGGGATGCGAAGACTGGCATACAAGATAAAGAAAGCGACGCACGCTCACTACATCTTGATGAACTTTGAGTTGGCGGCCCAATGGATCAACGACTTCAAATCCTTGTTGGATAAGGACGAGAGAGTGATCCGCCACCTCGTGATCAAGCGGGACGAAGCAATCACCGAAGAATGTCCTCCGCCTCCCGAGTTCCACACGCTCCGGGCTGACATGGTCAACGAGTATGAAATTGATGACGATGATGACGGCGAGGAAGAGTGGTACGATGACGATGAGCGAGACCTTGAAGGTTATGAGGATGATGATAACGACGATGTCGAGACCCAACAACTTGACAGTAGAGATGTCAATGGCAAGAGCAGAAATGATCAAAAACGCGCAAAGGTCCTCAGATAGTTAAACTCGGTGTCTTGAAGGCTTTGGTAAAGCTTGTTTTGTTGATGGCTATTATAGTTGATGCTCTTGCTAGTTAGCATATATAATCGCGCTGTATACTGCTTCAATGGGGGATGTCAAGGTATGAGATTAGACATAAGATCCTATATTTCCAAGGTTGTAGAAGATGAATATGTCATTCCTAGATGTAGTCGATTTTCTCTGTGGAACGAAATGTGTAACTCATCATTCAATGGTTCTATCGATGTGAGGGAATTTAGTTGGCAAAATATCCTAAATTCAATTAAATATCAAAATTTATGTTTGCCTGTATCGATAACTATGCCTCCGAACTCCTCGACTCCCCCTTTTCTCCACGTATGCTGAAGGAAGACAGTAATGACAGAAGTCTGAGAACAGCAAGAACTGGAATATCATCCATGCCGAAAGAAACAAAACATGCTCAACCGATGCAATAAGCTAACAATAAATGCGGTAACATAACAATAGCCGATATAACAGTATAAATGGGAAAAAGTACGCTTTATTAACCATCTGTCGTATAGAATATCTGACAGACGAACTGAGGAATGAAAAAGCCTCAACTTAAAGTTGATCCCATACAGAAGCAAGCACATTCATTCGCACGCTTTTTTTTTTGGGGGGGGGGGGTGATGAGAATTCAGTTTGGGAGATCGGTACAGTTCGTGTGGCTTCATCAATCTGTCATTGGTGGCTCCTACAAGGAAGGTACAACAGACAATCAGGGAAAATTTAGCATTTTCCGGCCTAGATTGCTGCGAAACAACCAATCGTGAGGAAAATAAGTCGTTAATAACCAATATACTTCACCTGTATAGCAGTGGCCATACTTGCTGAGTTGCTGAATCACGACGTAGAGCAGGACGGTGTCATTGGATCATCATTAAACAGTTTCAAATGCTTGAGCTTTGTCATCAACTGAAGCATTTGGATTCTCCATGATCCACACACTCCAGACCGAGCAAAATGCATCATATTGCACTCCAAATCAGGGGACAATGAACCAATCCAGCTTAAGTAGCCAACAATGTGTCAAGATGGCCTTTAACCATAAAAACAGAAGGTGAAGAAGGCAAAAATGGCAGCTTTTTGGCTATTTTTGTAATAGAATCAGCTTCGTAATGCCTAGCACCTAGCAGTTCTGATTAGGCTTGTATGCTTAGGATCCCAATGACTCGGTATGTGGCACACGCTTCGGAAACATCGTGCATTTTTAGATCATTAGTTGACACTAAACAGCAGTTTTTCAACCAAGGAATCTGAGACCTTGAAAACTGTGGCACGGCGGATCTAACTGCAGACTTCTAAGTTCAACAGCTGCCAAAAAAGAAGTCAGAAGCATCAGCAAAAATGAGCTGATTGTTAATGAAAATAACACTACCGGCATCCCTTTGTCTACCTGATCATGGTCTTGCAGAACCCAGAGTACAAAATGCTTCAAGCTCCTGCCAGGTTTCGGCAGTATGATAAAAGCATCGATAGGGCATTGCGGCAAATGGTAGCTGAGTGATGCGGTGAGATATTCACCTGTCATGTCAAAGAACATTTTACAGAGCATGAACATCAGTTTGTGATGCTTAGTTCAATTTGTGCATAAATACACACTAAACCAGATTAAATCAAAAAGTACATCACAACTCAACTATACAGCAAACTGTCTGTCTTTCCCCCAGCCCTGGATCCCTGTACAAAGTTATTTTAGCATCTTTCTCCATTATTTTAGGATAGTAATGTGATACCACAACACCTATTGAACCTCCAAGCTAACCAAAGTTCAAAATCCACCAGACTAACTAATGACACCGAACTGGATTAACGATGCTCAACCAAATTCCAGTGTCTCGAGCTTGAATGACACCTTTGTGGTTAGTACTCCTTGAGTGCAATATGAGCAAGAATTCACAATTGAGTCCCTTATTTACATATTAATGCTTATTGGCTCATTTCCATGAAGAACAGGTAAAACAGGGACAGAAGAAAACACAGCATTATAACAGCAAATGGTAGACTCAGAAATTATATACCTTATGAAAGCAAGCAGGTTGACTATGCAAGAGAGTTTTGCAATTCATTCCCGTTCATGTCAGCAAGGATATGATCAAGAAACTGACGTTCGGACCAACATCCAGCTTCGCTGATGGTCCGAACTAAATTATCCCATATGGAATTATTTGGAACAACACTCTCATCTATCATTCTCTGAAGAAAATCAATCGCCTCATCTACGCCATTCGACTTGCAAATACCACCCATAATACTAGTGTATGAAACCAAGTCCGGCTGGCACTCTATAGACTTCATTCTATTCAACACTTGAATTGCCTTTTCAACCGCACCATCTTGGCAGTAAGCATGAATCAAAGTATTGTATGTGATAACATCTGGTCTTGTTCCACTGCTCAACATTTTTCCCAACACTAATAATGCCTGCTTAACCAACCCGTTTTGAAAGAACCCGTATAAGACTGTATTGTATGTAACAAAATTCCATTCTATTCCAGCTTTCTCCATCTCTGTTAACAAACTTACGGCCTCCTTCAAGCTTTTTGCTCTAAAAAGACCATCCAGTAGTTCATTAAACGTCGTGGTGTTGGGCAGACAATCATATTTCGTCATTGAAGCATACACCCTCATAGCACAACTAACTCTTATATAGCAGCACAATCCTCTGATAATCGCGTTGAAAGTCAAAGTGTTAGGGGGAGTATTCGCCCTCGCCATATTATCCACAAGATCATGTGCCTGGTCAAACATCCCACCTCGACAAAGTGCATCCACCATGCATGTATAAGTAACAACATTTGGTAAACACCCACTTCGTATCATATGATTCCACATTTCAGAAGCACCAGCCAAATCACCCGACTTTGCAAAACCATCTATTAACGTACTATAGGTTACACTATTTGGTACGCAACCGCTCTTCTCCATTTTCTGAAGAACAGATACTGCTTCAACCATGAAACCGTTTGTGCATAGACCGTTTATTAGAGTGTTATAAGCAACAGTATTGGGCATAACTCCCTCTCTTATCATCCTGTTCCACACATAATGCCCTCTCGAAACCTGCCCTACTGATAAAAAGCCCTTGATCACGGAAGTAAATGTATGGATATTAGGTTTACATCCTCTAGCAAACATCTTCTTTAAAACAGCCATTGATAAGTCCACATTCCCAGCATCGCCGAGGGAATTGATAACAATTGTATACGTCACCACATTAGGATTGATCCCTCTCATCGACATTTCACTCATCAAAGCAAATACCTCCCGAAAGTCTCGATCTTGACAATACCCACTTATTAAAGCATTATACATCGGAACAATCGGCGTAAATGTGCTAGCAAGCTTCCTAGCTTCCTCAACCTTCCCATCCTTGCACAACGATGACACAATCGTAGTATAGCTCACATCATCAGGACAACAACCTTTCCTAGACATTTCATCGAGCAGCTTACGTGCAGCATCAATGCGACCATTTTTACACAATGCCTTCAAAAGAACATTGTAAGTATACACATTGGGCTCAACCCCATCTTTCTTCATGTTACTATAAATAGGGTTTATCATCTGAAACCTACTTTCAGCAAGCAAAGCATCCAAAAGATGATTATAAATCCTAACACTCGGCTTGCAATTGAAATCCTGCAACCGATAAAACATCTTCAAAGCTTGTTCAGCCAAACCCAGATTCTTATAACAACTGATAACTTCAACAAACAACTCCTCAGAACAACAAACACCCTCCAACTTCATCTGCTGCAGCAAATACTGAATCCCATCTAAATCCCCATGTTTCCCAAGCTTCTGGACCATGATTTTGTAGGTCAGAGGAGTATGCTTGAAAGAATGCGAGTTAGAAATGGACTTGAAATAACTCAAAGCTAAGGTAATATCATTCTCTCGATTCAATTTCCGGACAACCTGGGGTTCCTTTAGACGGGGAGAAGTGTCTTCTTTCTGGGTTTTAAGAACAGGAACTGGATTTTTTGTGTTGAGAATGAATGGGACTAATGGTCGACGAAGATTGAGTAATAATGAACAACCCTCTTTCAAATACATAGTGTGGAGTATCATCAGATGATCAGAATAGCAAAATGGGTCGATAATTAAGCACGAATTAAAGGTGCCCAGAAGATTGAATCATAGGAATGAAGAAAGATAAAGGTAGTTGAGGCAGTAGAAAATTGAAATGATTAATTCAAGAATTGACAATGTAACCTGATTTCTGGGGAGACATAATCTGATGCAAGAAGTTTGAAATTGATATCAGAAAGAAGTGTTTCCTGGGGGGGAAAAAAAGGCGCTGATGGTGGTAGCTTGCGTCTGCAAACTTTCAGTTGCAAAAATGCAAGTTTTCCAAGTTGAATACTTGAATACCTTCCAATAGATAATTTTTAATAAATATTGATTGGTAAAGTATTTTTTTTATAGAATGATTAATAGAGTGAAATTAAAAAAAGTGTAATATTTGTATTTTTATATATTTTGTCAAAATTTTAATATTTTGCAAGTTTTTTCAATGTTTTGTCAATCAATATTGACAAAAATTTTATCTACTCTACTTTTTTTAAATTTATTATCTAGCCTAAATTTATCCTTAAAAGAACACTTGACAAAAATGTGGAAAAAAGGTTGAAACTCTTTTTCACAAAAAATTGTTGGGGGTGCTACACATCTTTTTTAACTGACTTGCGGGTCACAACTTTTTTTTAATACATTCCGGGGGGACATTAAACTTACTTAAGTGGTTGGGGGGTGACAATACGGCGTGTTTTGCTGAAATCCGGCGAAATGTGTTGAAAAAGACAAAAATACCCTTATTTTTCTCTCTAATTTAACTAAATCTACCATTTATCTCTCTTTCTTTCTTTTACTCACCCTCTTCCTCCATAATTCATTCATCTCAAATCCTCACCATTTTCAAAACCTCTTCAGCAGCTCCTGCTTCTTTGACATCGACCTCGAAGTTATACTCCTGATCACATCCCAGGTATGAGTCACACATGAAATACAGCGTGTACGTCTTCTTCCCCGGCTCAGGTGGCGCGGTAAACTCCAGCTTCACCTTGGACCTCCTCTGCAATGTCACCCTCTTAATCGCCAACAGCTAGTTGCTCTTGGTTGCAGAGAGGAGCACCTCGCGCTGGTCGGCAGCCAGGTTGCCCCCTTATCACCGCCAAGAGGTAGTGAAGAGTGAATGATGATGATGTTGATGATGATGAAGAGGAAGTTCAAATAAAGATGATATTTCAAGAGTAAATAAGACTTTTCCTCCATTCCGGTCAAAACACGCCGGATTGTCACCCCCAGTCACTTAAGTAAGTTTAATGTCCCCCGATAATGTATTAAAAAAAGTTGTAACCCACATGTCAGTAAAAAAGAATGTGTGGCATCCTCCAGCAATTTTTTGCTCTTTTTCATGCCATGGTTTTTTGAGAGTTTTTCACTCCTCCTTCCATTCCTCAATAATCTGTCACTTTCACTAATTTTTATTTTCCATAACAGTAATTTTTATGTAAGACCGTCTCATCATAAATTTATCGTGAAACGTATAATTTTATCTCTTACTTTTATCATTACCAATATAAATATAAAACCAAAATAGAAATTTATCTTTTTATTTTTATCGTTTCCAAGATAATTATCATCCTCAACACTTCTTTCTTTAAATTTTGTCAAAATACAAATATGACAATTATTGAGAAAAGGAATGAGTATTTCTAGGTAGGTAATTTTGACCAAAATAATTCTACCCAATATGGAACAAATTTGCTTGGATTATATGTGTCCATCCCAAATCACAACCTATGCACTCGTGGATATTATTGCGACAAATTAAGCCTTGTTTTATGATTAAAAAGAAAGTAAGAAATTTTCACAATTTATCATATTATTCTAAAAATTAAATATAAAGTCACTCAAAGAAATATAAATTGAACAATTATGTCGTTAGCTTTTAGTTTTATTCGTAAGTGATGAAAAAAAATCGACAAATTTAAAAACAATTGATAAACTTTTATGGATTATAAATAAATTTGATGCTCAAAATGAATGTTAAAGGATGATATAGGGATTGGATGCATCGATTTTAAAGTAAATTATGTATGGCGGTGATGTTATTTTTTTCGATAATTATAGGTAATAGTCCTTTTTATTCAGTCAACAAAACATAAAGAGGTGTCAAAGCACCAATACACCCATCATGCCTCTCGAATTTAAGCGCAAGAAAGGGTATTACACAGAACACCAAAGCAAAAGTACTAAGAGACAAGTTCAAGGCCACATCTCACAATACTAAGGCCAAGGTACTAAGAGACGAAAGTGTAGGTCTCTATGACAGGTGTTCTACAGCCTATACCATTGCTACCATACCCCTATCTATCAAAGAAACTAATATGGTCATTGTAATATACAGGGGATGGCCTCAAAATTGACTACTAAGCTCTATGAATTGTGCGGAAGTGCATTTCTACCCATTGAAGACCACCACACACTCCTCCATTTGATAGCTCTTATTAGTTCATTTGGGTCCTTCGGTACACTCTCATGCACAACCTTGTTCCTTTGTAGCCAAATGGACCAGACAATGGCGAAGTAAGCTGTGGCCCATATTCTCGTTCGAGCTTTGTTTCTAAATCTTACATTTATCCACTGCTCGAACAACAACCTCAGATTTCCAACTTGTCCAAGATCCCAGTGAATGTCCCAGCTTCTGCATCATTGTCTCCCAAATGTGCCAAGAGAGCTGCATTTGAGCAATATACATGAACATCAATTTCTTCGGTCTCTCTGCAGAAAGGGCAAAAATCTTCACTTTCATCTAACATCCCTTTCCTCTTCAGGTGATTTCTTTTGTTAAGCTTTCCCAATAAAGTCACCCACATCATCATTTCCACTCTCGATGGGGCTATGTTCTTCCACAAGGACCCAACCCAGGAGTCCACTTGGACGCCTTGTAAGGTATCCTCTTCGGCTTTCTTGATCAGGGCCTTGACTGAATATTGGCCTTGGTCCAATATTACCTCGTCTCTATTATTCTTCTTCAGGCAAACATTTCCCAATTTAATAGAGAGTTGATGTTCTTGAATTTCATTCAGGGTGAGTTCTCTGTCCCAACATAATGTCCATCTCCATGTGTTCCCGTCAAACCATCCCATCTCACCCACCATTCTTTTTTTCTGGGATGAGATGCTATATATGCTTGGAAATGGCGGTGATGTTATATGTTGTCTAAATTGGTAAATTTAATATATTATCTAACCCTTATTTATGCAAGAATATCATCATATATTAACTTTGTATCAATTTTTTTGTCTCTATTGATCCCCCAAAAAAATCTATATAAACTTGTTTCTTTTATACACTTTTTTAATAAGATTAACCATTTTATAACACTAATAATATCAATAAAATATAAAAAATTTTGTAATAAAATCTTAGAGACAACGAGAGTTACCATATAAAAATATCTATAAAAATTAACTTTTTTTCTCTAACAATTGAATTTTTAAATTATCTATAAAAGTTGATTTTTTTTATAACCATTTACTCCCTCCGTTCCATATTTTAATTGTCATAATTTTGACTTTCACGGTCTCCAATATCATTCTTTAATTGATAATTTCTTACGTAATATATTATTAACAATTGCAATATTATACTTGTATGATAGTATTTTCGTTACGAATCTAATGATAGTAATTTTATATAGCAATTCATTGTATATATTGAGAAATTTAAGGTCAAAATTTTTGGAGTTTGACTGCACGATTTCCAAAGACGACAGTTAATATGGAACGGAGGGAGTACCATTCTTCTTACTTCAATTTTTTTAGAAATTTTTTTTTTAGAAAAAAGCAAAATTTAAACATTGAATTTCCCATGGCCAATCCATTATCACTGACTCAAAGAAGACGCAGCAGTAGTAAAATCTGCTTATTCCCAGCTTCGAACTGAGAAACTCTACAATTTCTGGGTTTTTTGATTCCGATCCCAAATCCCAAATCAACCTACCCAGGTAACTTCTCTCTCTCTCTCTCTCTCTCTGGGCTTCCTTCTTTTGTTCTGGGTTTGCTGAATTCTAACATGTTTTCGTATGATTTCAACTCTTCAATTCAAATTGATGCTTTTTTACTGCATAATAATCGTCTAATTTGAGCATTACTGACATATACCAAGTGATGTAAGTAGAGAATGTAGATCTTTATGCCTGAATCGTTGAGAATTGGAAAGCTAAGAACTAGCTAAAGATTGAACTTTTATCTGCTTGTTGAGATTCATGGCACAATTCTAGGTCTTATTGTTTATGGATGGTGAACTTTGATGTGTAAAACTGTAGAAAACATTCTTCTTCTGTGGTGGGTAATGAGTAGTGGGTAGCACTTGATAGTTCGATCTGGATGATTTGGGTAGTATGCAAACATTGAATCAGGATTAGGGTTTATCTTGGGCAAAACTTGCATTTTCCTTCTGTTAAGGATTTATTGGTTTTATTTGAAAAACATTCACTTTCTGAAAAATAGGACCAAATGTTGTATGTGGGATTGGAAGAATGTCTGCAGAGTGGTGTAAAACTTAGGAAGAATGTCAGAGAAATTGAGAAAGGCATATTCAAAAGCACTACATATAGGAATTGGTTTGAGGAATTCGAGAGTGATATTGTGAGAGATCAAACTTTTGGATGAAAATTCCGCGTGCCCCTTATCTTTTGTTGTTATTATAGAAAACAAACAACTGAATGCGCAACTCAAATATTAGAGAAAATGCATCATAAGCTATGGAAATGATTTCCCCAATCCCCCCCCCCCCCGGTATCATTGACCAAGTTACATGACATAACTTGAAGCTTTTTATTTTTTCGGGGGAGGGTATGGCAATAGGCGGTTGAATTTTGAAACAATTAAGAAAATAAGGCGTGTATAATCTCATGGGTGTGGGTTGAAGACTTGAAGTGGGGTTGACTTCCTTCTCGAATATTTCATCAGTTCTTCATTCCTGGTTGCAAAAGGATGACTATTTTTCGTATTGCTACAGTAAACACCTCTTTTCTTTATAGGTTATTACTTATCAGTGTATGATAATTTCCTTTTTCCTTGGAGGACGTTATTTTCATACCCGTCAAGGAAATTGTTCTGTCCTGCATTTGTCAGTAGCATGTGTTGCAATATTGCATGAAAAGGGGAAAGTATTTCCTCCCCAATGGCTTCACACTTAGCTGTCTTTGTTCCTTCATCCTGCAACTTAAGTGTTAAACATTCTAGTCAAAGATCAAAACTTGTCGTCAATGGGTTTATCTCATAGTAATTAACCTAGCTATTGTTAGTTTACGTAATGGAGACACTAATTTTTCTTTGAGCCTGTAACTAGCAACCCTATTATTGAATTTGGTGCATCTCACAAGAAATATTTCCTTCGACATTTCAGGCCACGAAACTCAATAGTCGTTAGGCATGGCGGGTTCCGGTGCATCTGAGAAGAAAAAATCCAGTGAGGGTTTGAATGGTGTACCAATTTTCAATGCTGAGAACATGCAAAGCAACGTGAGAGTCATCTATTACTGGTAAACCTTCCAATAAGACCAATGCTTCCCTAGGATGTTTTTGCTTCTCCTTTCCCCGTTTGTTAGGTGTTGAATTCTGATGACTTTGTTAAACTAAACATATCCTTCTTCTTTTACACCGTTTGCAGCCGGACATTTTTGTCTATAATTGGAGGAGTCATTGCTGGGATCCTGGGATTCACAGGACTTACCGGGTTTATCTTTTATTTCCTGGTGATGGCTATTACTTCGGTAGCACTTGTAGCAAAAGCCAAGTTTTCAGTCCATACGTACTTTGACAGCTGGAATCCGGTCTTACTCGATGGCTTTTTTGGTGGACTCATGGTATCTTCTCTGTCTTTTATATATGCTTATATGAACCTTATTTACTTTAGGGTACCATCCTCAATTTCTTTCGATATGATAAGAAAAGGAGGTATATTATAAATAAGCCAAAAAAAAAAAAGAAGAAGAAATTGGATGGAGGATAAAAAAAGTCATTGTCGGGTGCTTGAGTTACGCTAGAAGGAGGGCTTGAACCTCCGACCTTGTGGTTAATAGCCACACGCTCTAACCAACTGAGTTATTCCAGCTTGTATGATGTCATCAAGTAGTTATTGCATTAATTTGCTGGTAATTTTCTTGGATTTGCATAGGAGGAGCTTTTTCTTCAGGAATATTTCATGAAGGGGGAATATGGAACTCCTTTCTAATTAGAATGTTTGGGGATTTATAAGTAGGAACGTCTCCAAACTAAACTACGCATAGTCTCGTAGCCTTATTTGGGTGCCTTGATGCTCATGGATGTTTGCCCTTTTTTCGGCAAAACAAAAAGAAAAATGCATCTTGATCTTTAACTTATTGCAAAGTTGCATCTCTGGTTATATTTTCTTGGGGGCCCTCATTTCAAACTGATGTGTTAATGAGCCTGTTTTTCTCTTGTGCAGTCGTTCGTGCTGTTCTGGACGTATCCTTTTCTGTTATTTTAGCTGATGCTTTCTATTTGATGAACATAATATGGTCCAAACCCAGGTTTACTGTGTGTCTTTTATGTCTTCTGAAGAAACAGGAAACTGAAAAGCAAGGTTTGGGGCGTTCTTGGGTCTGATTGATTTCTGGTTGCTTTATGAAAATGAATAACTTAGGTGAAAGAAAGATGCATTTTGGTCAAATCGGGTCGGGTCATTTTGGACTTGGGTCTGTTTGGGCTGGGTTAGTTTTGCTAAGAATTTCCGATACTAGCTTTCTTGGTGCACAAATCCTGAAAAATCCTAGCCGAAAAGCTCATTGAGACTCATATTGAAATAGCAAACCATGAAGCCTTACCAAAATTCAGTTCTGAGAGATTCCATATCCATTTTCTCGAGGCATGAATTTGTCAGTTTCACCCTCAGTATTGTTCTAGTCTAATCCAAAGTCCTTTATATTGCTTAAGATCTCCCCAAGATTTATGTCATTACTGTTGCAAACAGTGTTGATTATACTTTGTGCATCTGCATTTCCTTAATGATGCAAAGATTTGCGTATGATATTGTACACATCTTCTGAGCAGGAATGTGCAATTTGCTGCACAGACAAACCTACGATTCGACAAAGACGCCGCACTCAGCAAACTGGCAGGCCCAGCAAACTTTTGATTTTGAAAGTTCGTCAGCTTCTTGTAGAACTTAGAGCAACTTGTTGTAATGTAACTGATAGCGCAACATGCTTTTGATCGAATTTTGTTCCAGGAGAAAGAAATACATATTTCGATGGGATTTTGTTCTGTTTTTTAGTCTTTTTTGTTTCCTAGGTCTTCTTATCAATCTTGACTTTATATATTTTGTGAGTAGAAGCTCTAGTATGTGACAAGGCATATGAATTTAGGTCATCCCAGCTAAAATAAAACTATCCATGGTGAAAACTTTAACCAGTACTGCCAGCTATATTAGGGTTTTTTTATCTTGGAGTTATAATATGAATGACTTTAGACTATAAATCTCGAGAGAGGTCACAAGGATCTTAATTACATTCATATTCATGGATAATTATATACGTACATTTCACCCATGACTAATTGCATCACCATCCATGGATAACAGTTGATACTTTGATACTTGATATCATCCATATATAACAATTAAAATCCGTACAATCTTTCTTAGAATCTCATAGTCAACGTCTTTTGTGCTAAAACTCAAAGGTTGAAAAATCCTCCGTACTATGGTAAGCTGTATTCTGAAACAAAATGCATTAAGCAACTCGATTTGAAACTAAACTCATCTATACGCATGATGAATTTGTCACTGATGATTTTGAAGTAAATTGTCTACAAGTATGATGAGTACGTCGCTAATGACTTCAAAACATATTACAACATAAGATAAGCAGAGAAGAGATTCTACCAAATACAATGGTAACAATAGCTAACAAATGTATGTCAAATTACAGTACCTAACTCTTCCCTCTTCTTCCCTACACAAGAAATTGAATGCTACATTTCTTGCAATGTTTCCTGCAGATTTTCCCGTAACGTGCTTCGCAGTGCATACTCGGAAGCATTCTTTTCATTAAGGTTCTTAACAATGGCACGCAATGAATAAACCATATGAGCAAAAATACTTCCACTTGTTTGAGGAAGGCATGATAGACTTGTTTACCTTCTATATGGTATTTACACACCTCAGCTTTCCAAAGTTTCACACCTGCCAACATACAAATGTAAATATCGTATTTAGACATCTCAACTTTCCAAAGTTCTGATTAATAACGAGTCCCTCCCCGGCTCCCCTGCCCCCAAAAAGACGAAAAAAGAAAAGAAAGTGGAGTGGAACACTCGTGGGAATTGGCCTTAGCAATAAGTCAGAGGTTGTAGAAACCCGAGTTTCAGCCATGTCCATACTGACCTTTGTCCCTCGCTCCCTCCAAAAAAAATACTAAAGAAATGACAAAAGTAGCACTGGCAGAAATTCAGGTCTAGGTCGAATTGGGAAGGTCAAATCGGTAGATGATAAGATTCAGAGTAGAAATTGATGACCCTTAGTTCTTTTCGGGTCGGATCAGGAGTTCAGGACAATTCACACAGACACGAATTCGAGTCAAAATCGGGTTCAGACAATAGAGATAAGAGAAGTATTTGTGTCCAGATTTTCGGTCAACATTGAAATTTGGACGAAAACCTCTATGATTGCTCCCGGTGTTTTCAGATCAGACAGATTCGGGTATTCGGGTCAGATGATACCAAAAGTGCCAACATAGCGTGGAAGTACTTACAGGTAAAACCATAATGTCGGGTTCATATTGGTTTAGCTAGGTAGGCTAGGCTTTTCATGCATGCCCTCGATGCTCACCAAAACAGTTAATTCTATGCACTTATGCAGAAAACATTCGCCCACGCACAGACATGGGAACTTATGTAAAACAGAAACCTCGTTAAAGAATGTTTGCATGAACTTGTTCTTACCGGTAATTGCGAGACGCTCAATAGCATGGAGGAAAGTGAGTAGAGAACAAAAAATATGGCCGAAGCTACAAGTATGTTGTACATCAGCCGTTTGTCATCCTTGCTAGGAACAAATGCCACTTTTAACGTGTTTGTCAATTCAAACAGCCTGTAAGAAACCTGCAAGCAAGTTTGCATAGTTACCATGGCAGAAAAAAAAAATTATACTTATAATGGCTTATAACAGATCATCCATTCTAGATTTTCAATAAAAATAGGTTACTTACAGCAACATATATGCTAGTTACAAGCATGAAGTTCAGCATAGGGTAGTTCGGGATAAAGGAGAGTAACAGTTTGGGTTGTCCATCAGGCACACTAGATCTGCAAGTAAGCACAAACTTTAATGTATGTAGAACAAAGTTGAGAAATAAGTAAAAATGACGACTCTCAGGCAACTTATCCAAAGGGGGCATCTTTTTACTGAGTTCTTCACAATTTACCCATCAAGAATCTATAGTCAAAGTATTATAAGCAGCATACCTTAGCCAAATATGAAATTGTGAGATGTAAGTCTCGAGTGTGATCTTGCCAAGCCATCTGTGAATCACATTTTGGAATTTAAACAGCAAGTCCTATAGAGAAAATATCGAAACAGAAATCGTCTGATTTCTAGGTTACTTACGCGAAAAGGGTCAATGAGTAACTGCGCAATTGTTGCGTAACATTTCTCAAGCATATGTAGACACTAGTGAACAATAAACAAAAAAGAAGTCAGAATTTCAGCAGTATAGTCTTAGGCTCTTAGCAATTGAAGTTATGGGTAAGAGAGCAATACTTACGTAATAGGGATCCATGAGGTATAAGGGTGGTATTTGTTGTAAGTAAGCTTGTCCAACTTGTATACATACTCAAGCCACAAATACCCAACCTAGAATTTACGAGTAAGAATGACTTAATATAACAGCGCGCAATCCAACAGAAATTTCATCACAGAAAGAGTCAGGAAAACAAATTTACCAATAAAGCGCAGGTTGCAACAGCAGTCTTAACAGCTATTCTCGTTTTCACCTCTGCTTCTTCCAGCCTCTCCATCCACCGCTCAACCTATGGAAGCAAATAAACCATCAAGTTGCATAGACAATAATCTGAACTTTAATCTATATATATTACAGTAATCCAAGAGCCTTGAAGTCTACATTATTCCACGGTATTTTTAAAGTTTGGATTATTGAGACATCACGGCCCGAAGTTCAGATTATTTATCCAAAAACCCAAAAAAAATTGTACAAAAAAGCAACTTCCATGCATACATATCTGAGGAGAATAACAGAGAATAGACCAGCAAATGAGCCTCACCGTTGGATGATAGTAAGCATATATCATTCCAATAATCCATATATAGCGATCCAGGCCTGAACGGAAGTGCCATTCATGCAACAGCGGGAGATTCGGTTTTGCAGGATCAGTATAACCTTCAATTTTGACGGGTTATGTTAGATTTAGATACGCTGCAGATATAGCAAAACCTAAGTGGAAACATACAGAGAGATGGTTACCAAGGAGGAAAGTGAATGGGGCGAAAATTAGGTCAAACACTCCGGGTATTTCCCAAATCAATATGACAGTTAAGAAACAAGCTCCGATTTTCAATGCCATCACCCATCCAATCTCATTGTACTTGTGAAAGATGGCAAGTGCCCCATAAACCATTAGAGTGAAGAGAGTATGCATCGGGCAAATATAATACAATGTATAACTGTTCTTGAGAACAATGCAACAAAACAGCACCAAGAAATTGAGACGCCACATCATCTGCTCATAAGATTATGGAAAACAATGTCAGATGCAGATTCGTGCAGTAAGCGTCACGTAGGAACACAAAGGTTATAAGCAGCATGCACCTGAGCAAACCTTGCAAGGCTGAAATCCTTACGGATATAATAATAGGAGAAGTTCCCAAATCCAGTCATCCATACATATGCAGCTATGAAAACACGAATAGCGTTGTACACTTCGGAGGCGGCAAAGTAATGGTACATTAGAAACAAAACCTGCCACAGAAAGGATGATGACTGAGAATTGAGGGAACGAGAAACAACCATCTCTGACTATTCTGAATTTTTAATATTCTCTGTGTTATAGAATTTGAAGCGCGGGTGTAGATTTCCTAAAACGGGCATTATAGGGACCAAAATACAATCCATACTATGAGATGGTCTTAATATAGACCGATAACATGGAATCACCTGATAAATGTGCGAATACTATTTAGACATTTTGTTTTTCCACTTTTACTAGGTGAAAAGTGGCCATGTGGGTGCTTAAAGAGTTAAAGTAATAGTTTCAACATATTAAATGATTAACTAACCTGCATCCAGCCTTTCCATTCCTCAGTTTGGTGCCTGTTCAGATAGAGTATAGATTTTCCGGAGAATGGTGATCTATCCTTATGTATAGTGAATGATGTCATGGCCGCAACAATAATGAGTAGAAAGTAAAGAAACAAGAATAGATCCCTATTGTAACTCTGCAGCCAAAAGGGAAAGAAGGATCAACAGCTCGTGAGAAGTAATCGTGAAACTTTAGGAAAGGACACATAAAACCAAAGTCAGCATACTCCAGCTACTAGTTCAGAAAGACAAAGAAACGCAAAGAAAAAAGATATAAAAGGAAAGAATTCTTTCATATACAGCTTCCATATATATATATATATATATACCTCCGTACACATATATTATCCATGTCACAAAAAACAGAATTCCCTTCTTAATCCCACCCTTCAACCCCCACCCCAATCCAGATGGAAAAATCAACAACTTGTTTTAAGCATAATCTTATGCAAGGAAGGAACCCGTATCAATGAAAACGCAAATATCGGAGTGACAAAGAAATGGATGTCAAACTGCATCCTACAAGGAGCAAATTACACCCCAAAAAGTGATTAGCAACAAAAGGAACCAATGTCAATGAAAAGGCAAATATGAAGACCCGCAAAATTGTGTACTGTTTCTTTGGCCATATTCTTGGTGACTGGGCTTATACTGACATCACAAAATGACCCTTCCACAAAGATATAAGATTGCCGCATGGACATCCACCGATCTACATCCCAAATGTATACTCTTATAGATGGGGTAGGGAATAGTGGTCAAGAACATGACTCTAGCCTAGACAACAGATACAGCTGCAGACACAAGAAGGGGAAATATAATACCTTTGTAGATTCCCCAAAAAGGCTTGTGCGATCACACACGTAGAAGTAAGCCAACAGGAGACCAAATTCAGACCTGAAGTAGAAAAGAAGCTAGATAATTGAGTCTAATATCAACATTCTTAATATTCCTGAGATATCCATATATACAAAGTATTCAGTGATGAAAAGAATGTTAACTCACATGGCCCTCAAGGTCAGCCGATTATCAAGCAAGAAAGCTTCATCCATTATTAGAAACCTGAAGAAATCTCGAAAATGTTAACCCAAGTATTCTAAAATCCGAATACCAAACCATATTATTAACTAGCTACTCAAATTGAAGGTCGTTTGCTTTAAACCTTAATATAGGAGAAGAGGACACATTTCGGGCTTTAGGAGATGCTGGTGGCAGACTTCCACCTTCCATCAAAACAGCTTTTTCATCCTCTTTAGCTTCCTCATTCCTAACCTCAACCAAGCCGACTTCAGGATGCCTGTCACTGTGCAAGACACCGTTCAGAAAAAGAACAAACTTGTTTTCAGATATGACCATGAAGTAGTTACCATGACAATAAAACAAATATGCATTGAACCTTGCACTGGAAAACAGACCACAATGCTTGACATACGATCATCACAGCAAAGGTAACAGCAGGTAGTATAACTCTTACAGACAGATTACACACCAAAAAAATATCACAAATAATTGAACCCAACAGATCACCAATGGCTGATGCTAAATAAGTATAATCAGCCTGCGCATTCTTTCCTGCCTACTTTTCAGCAAAGAACTATGCAAGCATAATGACGAACATGGACATCGAAAACATGCAGAAATAACCTCAGAAACATGATGCAGGGGGACAAATATGACTGGCATATCTAAAGAAACTTACTCTTTGGAGGCAGCAGACTTTCTTTTGTACTCTAGAAGTTCCGAATAAATCCACGACATAAGGACTGGAATAAGTGCAAGGAGAAATGACACCTGCAGATCATTTTCCAAAGCAACACCAAATCAGTGAAATCACCCATCAAACTAAGCAAAATGCACCAAGAAACCAAGAAAAATGAACGCCATTCGAGCATATAACTCTTCGAGAAATTAAAAGAACACCCAGAACAGAAATGGCTGATTAGTTATTCCTGAATCCTTAATCCTTGTACAATTTTCCAAGCAAATTTCAAACGTTAAGGAAACAAAGATAAATGATATGGCATTTGCAAATGCAACACAGGAAACACTGAAACATATCCATTTTACAATGTTCCTCCTCCAAACAAAGACAAAAATGACACTGATATTCAACAACCTACTATGAAAACAACCCAGCTTCAAAATCAGAATCACCCATTTCAAAATGAACTCAAGCTGCATCTGAAATCTACTTAGAAAGCCATCCGCTACTTAAATAGTCAAATTGCTAACTCTGAAGAAGAAAAATGACACTGAAATCCAATAACTAACTATAATACTTCATCAAACCATCTTCAAAATCAGATAACCCAATTGAAAATGGACTCAAACTAGCATCTGAAATCCACTCAAAAATCTACCCACTACATAAATCGATAATTCTAGAGAGCCCAATTAACAAACTGTTACAACTCCCACCGACATTTTCATTCAGACCCATATAGACGAACCCATCAAAAAACGAAACAGATAAACGCAAATCAAGCCCAAAATGCAAAGATCGGATTGGCAAGCAGATGAAATTAGGGTTACAAAGAGGAATGTGTGTAGGTGAACCTGGCCAGGAGAAGCAGGGGGAAGAGTAGCCATTGTTTGCGATTGTTAGGGTTTGATTGATCGCGACTTGATCAAGAAGAAGAAGATTTGGGAATGTCGGTGGAATCAGAGGGAAATTCTTGGAATGAAGCTGGTGATTGATTGAGTATATGAGGATTGATAGATTTGGGAATGTTGGGAATGATGAAGGAAGATGTAATTGAAGCAGATAGATGAGATTAATCTGTGTCGGTACTCAATTTCCTGGAACTGTGATATGTAATTGTAACTGTACACACCCAGATGTGAGTGAGAGCAGAGGAAAGAGACCCATATCTAAATTCTGTTTTACTTTTATTTATATTTATTATATACAAAAAAAAATAAAAATTGTCTCAAAGTTGAATTACCAATACACCCTTCATTATATAGTACTATAATTATGGAAAATTGCAAATAGTGAGCATTTCAAAAGGTCAACACCTTTTTTAAAAAATTCTAAATGGTAGGCCTAATAATCAAAATATTTCATTCCGTATGTTTAATTTCAACTGCCGTCAAGCATTAAAAAAAAAAAGATGTTTTGATGTTTTGAATTGAACGATGGTGCCCAGAACTCTCAGAACACAAACCTTGCTGCCTGAACACCAAGCAAAGCGAGACGGCGGGCGCATTGCCACCCCAAAACCAATTCGTTTTTAATCTTCTTCTTCTTTCGGCACCCCATTGAACCTCCTCTTTCTCTAATAAAAAAAAATTAAAAAAAAAACTCAATCGGTTTTACATTGGAACAAAAAAGAACACATGGCATACTCAGTCATTATTTTGGGCCCCATATTTAATTACAAATTAAGAACTTGCATGTCAATGGTCAATTTGCATTCTGAACAAGGTCATTAACCCAAAAAATTACTACATCCAATAGAATCCAGCAGTGTCCCGCGTAAATACAGCTTTCTATTTTGAAGAGTCCAGGTACGAATTCATGAGGTGACATGTTCTCATGTCCAGCCCATTCAGATACAGGCCATGTCATGGGCCGGCCCATCAAATAAAAGAATCGAGAACCAAATGCTTTTTAACTCCGATAATTCCCTTGTTTTAATTAAATTCATGACCTCAGTACAATTATACAACCGATCTAATCACCTACCTAGTTAGCTCATATCTGAATATAAAATTAGTTGTGTTCAATTTTCTAATGAACTTGAACAAATTATAATGAGTTTTGAAAGAAGCTAAGGATCCCAAATTTTTTCTCAAATTCACTAAATGTTTAGTCGTTTACCTAACCTCCTATTAATTCACTAATTTAGATGGAAAGATACCAAGATACCAAGTTTCTGACACATGACCCAATACCTCAGGATACCAAGTTTTTTACCAGGTTATTGGTATTAAAATGCCAATTTATTTTCCGTATTTATGTTTTTAATAATCTTTAATAATGAATTTCAGCTTTTATTTTGGGGCTTATTTGTATGGTGTAGATCACTGTAGAGTCGTTAGTTGAATGGTGATGGATCAGGATCCAGTTGTCATTAGAATTAGCAGCCCATTGTTGAACGTGGCAGTGGTTTCAAATCCAAAAGGAGTACGGACACCGATGGGCTCTCCTAGTTGGCCCACATCGTCCGCCCAAATACGATACTGCATGGCCCGCTTCGTATCTGCCATCAAACATTAATCAAAATCAATCTCATTAGTAATACTAAAACATTTTTTCTTTAAAAAAAATACTAAAACATTAACAAAATAAAATTGCAAACAAATACTAAAACACAAATTAACTGCCAGCTTAACTCGTTAAGAAAGTGATTACGGGAGTCAAAATAATAGTTGCACAATTTAAGACAAACTAAAATTAGCACATACGTAGAGAACTTTTCCTTAAAAAAGGTAGAAAGCTACGCAAAAATCATTTCCTTTTGTTTCTCCGGAAATTTCTCTCAAAATGGACCCCAGTGCTCTCTAATCAATCCACCTTTCGCATTATTCAACGACCATCCACCCCACCGAAACAATATAATATTATTATTATTATCAATACGACAAAAAAATGGGTCCCATGCCACGTGTGAACTAACATTCGATTCCTCCTCCAAAAATATCCTCAATTTTTAATTTAGTTTTCCCACTAATAAAACTAAAACTTAAACCTCTCGTAAATTGTAGATTAGGTGTAGCTGAATACCAAAATAATGTTAAATCGTACGTCTCTCGTATAACTAAACCCGCGTTTTTTTCCCTTTATACTAGATTATTATTATTTCCAATAATCAATATTATATTATACTAGTATACTATCTCATTAATATTTTCCCAATTTTGTATTCAGAAATTTAACTCGTTAGTGGGCTTAAAATCGTTAAAAGGCCCAATTCTAAATCCCAAAAGTCCTCAAAATCGAAGATTGTGTTCGACCCAAAGAGATAACAAATGCCATTGAAATGGGCTCAATAATCAATCCTTATTGGGTGGATGTAGCTCGAACCCTAACCACTGAAATTATTGGGTGGAGAAACCATTGAAAACGGTGATTGCATAGAACCAACAGAACGTACAGAAAGATAGAGAGGAAAACAGCAAGAACTACTGAAGAAGACGACATATTTAAAACAGACAACACAGAAGCCTAACATACAACTATCTCTAAATCTAAATAACAACAGATAGCCTAACAAAACTACAAGAAAAATCCCAAGTTCATGACATGATCAGGATATACTTAAACAGGAAACCAAACAACCCATTATGCCTATGCACTTCTTTTTCTTCTTCTTCTCAGTCTTCTTTCTTTCTTTTTTTCTCTTTTTTTTGGGATGCCATGACAGAACATAATACAGAAGGCAAAATATAGAGAGGCCACCAACCATAGCTGATAACCTTGGTTTTTTTTTCTTTTCTACATAAGAGAGAGGATAGAGATAGATTAGGTAGATAAGGATTGACCTACAGTAGCCAATGGATCGGCCTCCATCGGCGTCATCCACCCAAATGCCAAGGGTGGGGCCCGTGCCTACCGCTTGGAGGGCCTCTCGTCATCCTCCCCGCCATCGTCGTCACTGGGATCGTCCTTGCCAGACCTCTTGCGCTTGGGCGGGGCCTCGTCCTTCTTGCCCTCACCGTCCTCGTCATCATCCTCCTCGTCGATGTCATCTTCCTCCTCACCCTCGCCGTTCTCCTCGGGCTCGAAGTCGGATGCATCCTCCTCGTCTTCAGCACGGCCCACGGGGCGGACCAGGTACTCGGTCCCAGGCTCCTAAAAAGATGACAGTTCCACAAGTTTGTAAAAGCAGAAGATCCCACATAACACTACCACATTCACCCAAGTGGCCAACTAATCAAGGTTACAAAAAAAAAAGGGTTTATTCTCTCCTACAGATACAAGTTCTAAAGAATATCTTCTACACCTTTCCTAGTTCAAGGAGCAACCCTAGTTACATAGGAACATATTACCATACCCAACAGCCAAATAGACCAAAGTTGTTCATTCCAAACAAGACACCATGTTTAGCAAGCAGTCCAAATGCTAATTAGGTCTAATGAACAGCTAAAGAGGCCCACTAGCTCTTCAGTATTCACACTTGAAAAGGGCAGCCAAAACAATGAAAAACAAACCCTAACCATAGTTATCCCGTACGCTCCATACACTTACAACCCAAGTTCCGAAGTGAAAACTAGACTAAATTTGTGTAAAAATTGCCGCCCCGCGTTCCCGGAACAAGCATTCCAAAATTAAAACTAAACTAAATTTGTGTAAAATTTTGCGCCCCACGTTCTGGGACTCACGACCCAAGAAGCCTTTCTGGTAACTATGACCTTAACACAACCAGATCCAGATCTAGATCCAGATCCATACCCGATAACCCATGTAAAGCAGTTTTATAGCTGAATTATTATGCTACAAAAACCAACCAGAGTTACCAAAACAAAAAGGGTACTAGTTTTCATAATAATTCAAGCCAACGCCAAATTATTCCCTATACAAATTTTGAGACGAACAAAAATATCTGAGCCCAACAACCACCATAGCTACTCCTCAGATCCCAAACCAAAGAAATAGTAAAAAATAAAAATAGTTACCGTACCATATCCAGGACACCAGATCTGTAAAAGGGCCAAAGGGTAAAGTCTTCCACATCCATCTGACCTAACTTTAACATTTGCAAAAAATAACAAAAACCCTAAAACAACAGACCAATCGACTAAAACCCTAGCTTCACACAGGATTGGCAAAACCACGGAGTCCAAAAGGAAAAACACAGAAAACCAAAAGGGGGAAATAAAAATCTTCCCCAAAAGTCGGAATATTGACCAAACTAACCCCCGAAAAATCATTTTCCCGTTGTTTTTTAGCAGATCTACAGAAATAATCACAGATCCATAAAATTAGTCCAAGAAAACGTAAAAACCCTGAAGAAAAAAGTTCAGACAAATCAAATAATCACTGAATTTGAACACACAGGTGACAATCAATTCAGACAACACAGATTTGAAAGTAAAACGAAATTTGAAATGAACAGATCTAACAATTTCACAGAGGATAAGTAAAAGAATCAGTAATAAAAACGATAAAATTAAGGAAAAAACTGCAAAATTAAGGGAAAAAACTGGAAAATAAAGGAAAAGTAGAGTATAACTACCTCTTCCTCCTGCTCTTCATCTCCTTCATCATCATCGTCATCGTCGTCGTCGTCATCATCATCGTCATCTTCATCACCATCATCTTCCTCGTCGTCGTCATCCTCCTCATCAACGGACTGCGCCGACGGACCACCGGACGACGGTACACCCTCCTGGACATCATCCTCCTCCTCTTCATCATCTCCTTCCTCCTCACCTCCATCATCATCATCATCATCATCATCCTCATCACCATCATCCTGTTCTTCATCATCATCATCATCCTCTTCCTCCTCGACTTCCTCGTACTCGACCTCCTCCTTCTCGGCGGCGTCCACGGCGGCGACGGCGACCACCTCGGCCATTTCTCTCTCCTCCTCGACCAACGTCATCGTTCTAGAAGGTTTCTGGGAATTTCTGGGGGGAATTTGGGGGGGTGGGTGAGTGAAAGTTTTAGAGAGAGAAAGTGGGATAGAGAGAGACAGGGATTGTTGGAGAAGAGAAGAGCTTCTTGCTTCGTTCGTTCGAACCAGTAGCATTCGCGTAAAGTGTGATCTCAGCCGTTGAATCGGGGGTGAGCTCGGATCAGTGACGTGGAGGGAGATTGGACGGCTGAGATGGAGCGAATTCGTATGTTTTGTGTTTTTGGAGGGGAGAGTGCGGCGCGATACACTGGAAGAAAGAGTGTGTTTCGAAACGATGCAGTGAAGGTGGGATTGGTCACGTGAGGAGCGCTTAGGTATAGGACTTTAGGGTTAGGGTTTACCTTTTTTATTTTTTTTATTTTGTTTTTTTGTATTTTTTTGGGGTTTATCTCCAGAATATTCGCACATAAGGTGTCAGCGTAGGAAGTAAGCCAGCGAATTTAGTTGGGCTCGTGGGCTTTTCTTAGAATGCCATTTGGGCCTCTTCATCAAAATGCAGCCCTCTTTTTGTCTTTCCATTTTCCTTTTAATTTTTGTGCTCCACAATTATTTTTTACGAAAATGATAAACATCTTGACACAAGATGGTTCTTAACCATCTTGCATTTCTTCTAAATTACTAATAAAATTAGATGTAAGTGTATTTAAATCATTCTAAAGGTATATTTCATTATTTGCAAGGTTACTACAACATATAAACAATTTAAAAATAATTATTTATTTATATTTATTTCATAAATATAAAACTATGTATAAAATGTGCATTTTCTATTATGATTGATAAAATTAAGCTATTATTATATTTTTTTGACCTAGCTAATAAGTATTATATTATTATAATTGATAAATATATATAATTATTAAAAAAATATTAATAAAAGTTAAAAAAATGTGAAACATGGACAATTTAAGATGGTTAAGAACCATCTTGAGTCAAGATGGTTATCATGGTCCTTTTTCTTAATGCACCAAACAAATTTTAAACTACCAGTATATCCTATTTTATATCTTAATTTTCGGTCAATATATTTTTTTAAAAAAAATACTAAATTGTATTTATGAATGTACCTTTATATTCTAGTGTTGGTAGTTTCGTATGATCTATCACTGATAAGTGTGTGCTACCTACTTAAATAAGATATATATACTATATTATTTGTTTAGGTTAATTGTTTCAATAAATATTTACCTCTGTCGTAAAACAAAAATAAAGAAATACGTTTAGTGGAATTAATTGTTTCACAAATATACGTTTACAATTGTTTCATGTATTCTTGCAAATTGATTTTAATTAAACATGCATACCTATTACTTTAAAATTACACCAAATATTATCTTAAATAATACAAAAAAGATATGCAACAATTGTATTTGTAATGACTACGACACATTGATCCTTCAGAATTAGATTTATACAAATTATTGAAACATATTTTAAACCAAAAATCTAACGTAATGTTGGTTAGGTAGGGTTTTAGTCCAATGGGTTTATAATATTACGACCCATTGACCCATCAAAAGTAGATTGATCGATGTTGGTGTAGCAGTAGCATCTGTTATAATATGACTTATTGAAATTGGTTAACGTATGATAGCACGAAAGTATACAAAACGCACACGGAGTAGAGGACGGGGGAAATAACCGAAATACTATGTACTGGTGGAATACATGTGAATAAGAAGCATGAAACTTGTATATTCCAACCTTATATTTTATTTTGGTTTGGGTACCTCACAATATCATTATTGATCCAATGAATATACTAACTTCGTCCCAAATTGTTTGTCCATTGACTAAATTTTGACCGTTGATTACTCAAAAATTATAGTGAGTTACAATATAAAATTAACGTCATTTGTAATCTTTAGCAAATTATCTTTCTAATGGTAGTGATTTCATATTTTAATTTATTATAATTTGTGAGTAATTAAGAGCCAAAATTTAGTCAACAGACAAACATTTTGAGACGGAGGTAGTATTGGTTTTTATTTACTGTCTCACAAGATGTGGATGTGTTAGTTGAATTTTAAAAAAAATGATTTTTTATGAAGGTTAACCATATGCAACGTTACTCTTTGTGTCTTGGAACATGTGTTGCATTCCTAAGTTTTGATACAAGGGAGAATGAAAAATGAGGGATCACAGACTTTAAACACCGCAGTATTCCTTGCTTTAACCATTTTTCTTTTTTTTGGGTCTGAAAAGTTGTGTCAAATTGTTACTACTTGAAATTTCATTACCCCTTTTTCTTTTTTTTTCTTTTTTTAATGTGAAAAGTATGAATTATGGGTGATGTAAAAATCATTTTTAATGTAAAAAGTATGAATGAGTTCCTATTGTTGTATAACAAATGAAATAAAGTTCCAAAAAATATGAATTGTAGGTGATGTGGAAAGGATGGACCCCCACTAACAATTCAAAAAACATGGATCACTATTGCATTTGGTCTAAGTCTTGTTCTTTCCCTATAGGATAGGTGGAGAGAAAGTTACCTAAGAAAAGTATTGGTAATTGAATAGTATTATGAAGATAAATTACATCCACTTTTTTGAGGGATATGAGTTGAAGTAATAACAAGAATTAGACCTGGTCAATGGGCCGATGATCCGTCTGGTCCAAAAAAATACGGGTCAATGTTACAATTTTAGAATTTGATTGACCCGAAAAAAGTCGGGCCCCGAAGCATGTCGAGCCGGGTTCGTGACTCGACTCGACTAAATACATAAATTTTTTTAAAAAAAATCATATTAGGTTTTTGTTTTTTGTGAGCCAACTTGACGACCAAACTAAATACATAGATTAAATACGTAACTTTTTTACTTTTTTAGGTTTTTTGTGTAGAAAAAACCCATGTTAGGGAGTTGTCAACCCGTGACCCGTAAGGTCCGAGTTCGGGCCGAGGATACCTGGTCTGAAGGTCGAGCCGGGTTGGGCTCCGGCCAACGAGTCAGAAACTTTCGACCTGCCTGTTGAGTATGTCTAACAAGAATATTTCGAGTTGACCATATTTCACAATTCCTGGTGAGATAGTTCACTAATAGACCTATGGATAAGTAATTCGACTCATTCACATCCAAATCATGAATGTAAGATATTGCTTTTGCTAATTCGAATTAAAGGGTGATATAAAATTGGTCTATTTCCAGCATCATATCCATAGTTAATGCATTCATTACAATTAGTGGTTTCAGCTTCGAGTGGGAGACATGTAGGAAGGAAGCAAGTCACATTTGCCTCTTCGGTTGATGGTAACGATGAACTTGGTAGATTGAGCTAGGCAGAGCTATTAGTATTGATTTTTATAAGGTGGAGACTGTTGAGAATGATAAACATAAACAAAAAACGACTAAAAGGACCTCATATTTTGGTGTAATAATTTTAAGAACCCTATTTTATGATTATATAAGTTTAACCGGAGTCTAATTTTATAAAATCTAGCCAAACCTAAACTTGAATTTCTGTTATGCTTAGAATAAAAGTATCTTATAGAATAAAACAAACGTGTAGAACCATAATTCAATTTTTTGAAGGACCAATCGGGTGCCCAAGTTCAGAAATACAAGAGCCAAATTTCAAATTGATGAACTGTATTATTATACTTGCGTATACATATTATCCATCCATACACACACCCCTAGCTTTTCATTTGGAGTATCTATGCCCTATGGATATATACCCTCCCCCATGGATGTCCACTCAAAGTATTCAACCTAGCATGGGTAATAATTCAGATTTGGGTAATTTTAGATTGGTCAAACTAAAGGTCCATTTGTTTATGCGGTAAGTTGTCATGTGATAGGTTATGTGAGTTACAATAGAAATAATAAAAGGTTGTTGAAATATTTTTATTAGGGAATATATTAAATAATAAATAAGTTACGATGGATTGCGGTAAGTTGGGGTGAAAACAATTTTGTGAATTTTAAATAATTTTGTTGATTTTGTGGAAATATATTAAATAAAAAGGTAAATAGTAATTTATGGTGAGTTGCCGTAGGCTGCAATAAGTTGCGGTAAATTGTGGTGCGGTAACTTGTAGTAACACGTAAAAGAACGAGGCCAAATTAGACACCGTTCTTTTGTGCATTAATTTGCGTTGCGGTAAGTTGCGGTTCGGTAAGTTGCGGTAGATTGCGTTAACTTGCGGTAGAAATAGTAAAAAGGTAATGATAATTTGTGGTGAGTTGCAGACTTGCAGTAGATTGCGTTAAGTTGCAGTAATTTGCGTTGCGGTTAGTTGCGTTAATGCACAAAAGAATGTTGCCTTAATTTTAAAATTTAGATGAAAATTTGATGTTAAGACCCAATTTTTCATATTGGACAATCTAAGGCCTCATTCTTTTATGCGGTGTGGTTGCGGTGGTGGAATGTGGAGAATTGTGGTGAGTTATGGTGAGTTGTGATGTAAGTTATGGTAGATTAAGAGAGAGAATGTGAAAAGCAGAAGAGAAAAGCAAGGAGAGAGAAAAAAATGAAAAGGTATATTAGTAATGACTAAGACGTGATGTAGTAAAGTGCGGTGGAAAATTAAAGAGTGCGGTACCGCATTACAACTTACCGCATAAAAGAACCGGGTCTAGATAGAACTAAATTTAGATGAAAATTAAGTTCAAATAATATTAAAAAATTATAAAGTTCAAATAATGTAAAAAAAAAGAAATTCTTTTGCTCGAGTATTCAATCAATTCTATTATCTCCTTGTACTAACATAAATTACATAAGACTTAAGTTTTGGATGCATCCACGAGACAAAAGCAAACATGTGTCAAGTATGAATTAGGCCGTGTTCTTTATGCGGTATTTTTCGGAACGGCGAGGTGAAATTGTGGTGGGATGGGGTGAAATTGTGGTAGGTTATTAGTATGTGGGGTAGGTGAGGAGAGAGAATGTAAAAAGTAGAGGAAAAAAGTGAGGAAAGAGAAAGGTGAGGAGAGAGAAAAATAATGATTTGCGGTAAAATGCGATGAGTTGTGGCAAATTACGGTAGGCTGTGGTACCGCAATTTGTCGACCGCAAAAAAAAAACACAGCCTTACAGGCCCACCGCACCCTCCTTTTTCTTTCTCCCCTCCCGGAAAATCTTATGGAGCCTATTTTAGCAAAACTAAATAATGACATCATAAAGTGAGATATCGTAATCAAATAAATAAACATAAATAAAAGAAACTGAGATCAACATTTAAATTGAAGTATATGGAATACTCCCTCCGTTCCATATTAATTGTCATAGTTTTGACTTTTACGGTCTCCAATATCATTCTTTAATTGATAATTTCTTGTATAATATGTTATTAACAATTGCAATATTATACTTTTGTGATAGTATTTTTCATTAGGAATTTAATGGTGTTAATTTTATATAGCAACTCATTGTATATATTGAGAAATTTACGGTCAAAATTTTTAAAGTTTGACTGCACAATTTCCAAAGACGACAGTTAATATGGAACGGAGGGAGCACTTGATATTAAGGCTAACCCTAGAAAAATTTGGTACCACTTTTCTATTAACCAAATTTGATATTAACACGAGTCTAGGCTTGCTCAACCCAAAAATTATCCTAAAAATTTGGATATCGTCTAAATCCAAAATGACCCGAACCTGAATTTTCGACTACCCTCGTTGCTATTTGATCAAGAACAATAACTTCAAATACACGTCTTTTTACATAAAATCTATAAAACTTCAAATACAAATCCAGGTTCAAACTCAACAAATACCACTACCCAATATTTAGTATTGTATAACATACAAAATTGGTGAAGTTAGAAATGATTATCAAAGAGTACAACCACAAAAGGTGAAGAAGAAGCAGAGAAAGATAGCCAAAGCAAAGGATTCAATCACCGTTACCACCGTCCACAACACGTTATCCATCACCCACCACGCGTTCTCCCTGTTCCAACTGAACTCCGGCCACCGGAAGCTCGCCGGAAACCCCAACTCCGGCCGCCGGAAAATCGCCTCCGTCGCCCGCCATACACGAGACATCGACCAGGTGTTGATTTGGGGAGGAGGGGGGTTTTGTTTGGGGTGGGGAGAATTTGGGGTTTGAAATTGGGGAAGGGAGGAAAATTTGTATTTATTGGGAGACAAAATTGAAGTATTATTGTGAAATGATTGAAAAAGATGGGGATAAAATGAGGAGAGTGTAGTGAATTCAAATTGGTGATTGATGACGAGTGTTACTATCAAAACCTAATCAAGGGTTGTCAATGTTGGTGTATTGTTCACGTTTCAAAAAATAAATATATAAATAGATAATAATTTTGCGTGTTGGTTGCGTTAGATTGTGTTAAGTTACGGTGGAAATAGTTAAAAAGTAATGGTAATTTGTGGTATGTTGCGTTGCGGTTAGTTGAGTTAAAGCACAAAAGAACGGGACCTAAATACCCTCTGTTTGAAATTATCTGTCATTTGAAGGTGATTTGTTAGTACCAATGTGCCTAATCCCAATAATCTATTTATGAGGTAGTTATGAACATAATTACTAGAATAACCTTGTTGCTTTTTAATATCTCTCATCCTACCATAATAATTATCAAGGGTAAAATAGTAAAATTAGTAATTAATAGGTTATTGGGATTACAAAATGACACATAATTAGAAACGAAAAAAGATAGTTAAAGTGACAGATAAAAAAGAACGGAGGGAGTATTTAGATTTAAATATTTAGGCCCCGTTCTTTTTTACGATGCAGTTAGCTGTGGTATGGTGGAAATAATAGAAGGTAGGTTGGTATATTTTAATTTGAAAATAGTGGTAGATGAAAATAAACTGAATGTTTTGATTTTTTATTTGAAAAGTTTTCCTTTTAATAAAAATAGAAATAGAAAGTTATGATGAGTTGTGGTGAAAACTGAAAATTTGCGATGCGATGTGAAACCGCAAACGATCTCACCGCATAAAAGAATGGGGCATTACCTGAATTATGAAAGAATAAATTTATACGTGAACACATTTGAATCATAAACACTTGAGATAGAAAGTTGACCATTTACCACTTATGTAAGAGGTGATTAGCCCTCTATTTTCATTCAATGAATGTTATGATGAAATTAAAAAGGGAAATTGGATTCTAATACGAACTTTTGGCCATATAAGACTTAGTCCCTGTTCTTTTCTGCGGTTGACAAACTGCGGTGTCACAGCATACCGCAATTTGCCACAACCTACCACAAATCATTACTTTTCTCTCTCCTCACTTTTTTCTCTCTTCACTTTTCTCCTTTACTTTTTACATTATCTCTCCTCACCTACTCCACATATCAATAACCCGCCACAATTACACCACAACCCGCCACAATATCACCACACCATACCGCGCCATACCGCAGAATACCGCAAAAAAGAACAGGGCCTTAATAATACGAACTTTCGATTCAGCGATAAATAATACGAACTTCGACCCCCTGTTGCCCCCAATAACACGCCACCGAGTTAAGATTAACTTAACTCGGTGACGATCCAAGCTGGCGGCAAAGATGTGTCACTGGGATGAATTTAGTCAATTTTTGACTTGTCCACGTCAGCTCCCTCTCTCTCTCTCTCTCTCTATCTCTCTCTCTCTCTCTCTCTCTCTCTCCCTCTCTTCGTTTCAGATTTCCTCTTTCACAATCTTCTTCTTCTTCCTCTGTCTCCCTCTTTCTCTCATACTCATTTATGAAGCTCTGCCCAGACCTAGCCTTCGACCACCACATAAACCCACCCACACCCTCCACTTTCTCTCTCCTGAAAATTCAGCACCACCACAAACACACACATCAACAATCACTCCACCATGTCTACAGATCTGCAACTCCCTACCCCTCCCATGGCCGACTGCCCTCTCCCGCCATTCGTAACTCCTGCCATCGACAAAATTAATATAATAAGTGGCAATATAAAACTCTGATTTCAACCATATTCATCACCAATTCATCACCCGCCTCAACATCATGATACAAATACAGAATCCAATCGACACATACATGGAAAGTATACAAGTACGAAAATCATGGGAATGGAGTCATATCTTCTTTGACCTTTTCTGGATCCAAAAAGGAAGCCCGCATTCATTCCCGATTTCAATGGAGATATCCATGGAGGTGGAGCTCTCAATCTCAATCAGAATCACCCCCTCAGGCAAACAAGTGCCTAGAAAACCAGCTGATCCAGAAAACAACCGAAAGAGGGACCAATCTGTACACAAATTCCATCAATTTTGTCTCACCCAAAACGAACAAAATTGCAGAGGTGCAAATTCCGGCAGCCATGACTTCCGGGATCCCGAAATTAGGGTTCGAAATTGCGACGGCTGCGATCGATTTCATCGGCTGGACGGGCATCGGAACGCCATAGATTGCGCCGGTGATGACGTTGTAAACGTCGGTGAAGATTAGGATTGTGTCGAGATCGAGACTTTGAGCTAGGGTTATGGCGAGGATGATGGGGGTGTGAGAGAAGAAAAGAAACCCCATGAAAGAATAAGGTGAAGTAGCAGAGAAAAAGAGAGAGACAGGGGAGAGAGAAAGAGGGAGGAAGAAGAAGAGGGCTGAAATTCTGGAACGGGGAGAGACAGAGAGGGTGGTTGACATGGTAAGTCAAAATTTACTAAATTCATCCCTCCGCCTCCAGCTAGGATCGCCACCGAGTTAAGTTAATCTTAACTTGGCGGCGTGTTACTGGAGGCAACAGGGGGTCAAAGTTCATATTATTCATTACTGCATCGAAAGTTCGTATTATTAAGTCTTATATGGCCAAAAGTTCGTATTATTAGAATCCAATTTCCCGATTAAAAAAGTTACTAATAAATATATTATTGAAATTATAAAGTGACGATCTAACAGATAACATAAAATATAAAAAATTAGTTAAAAAGTCATATAAAAAAAAGAAATATATTATGACAAGTGAGTTGCATAAATCATGAGTAGTGTGTGTTGTAAGTCTGTAAAAACATTAAATCATTTACATAGACATGAATCAAGAGTAAGTGCATTATATGTCCATAGAAGGAAAGTATGATCACACCAAATTATCAAATGTTTCGCAATTATTTAGAAACTAATCAATAGATTGGTTACCAAAGAAGTTGAAAAAAGTCATGGTCAACGAGTAAAACATTCCAACTAGCCTATGGAGTCACAACATCTCACAGGTCACAACATGCTACGGGCTATATAAAAGTCTATAATTCCTAGCTTTATTTGACTCACTCCTTGACAAAGTTATTGTTTCTTTTGACTTGTGAGATTAAACTGACAAGGTTTGATCCTTAATTATTAATAAAAGTATTAATTTTACGCCTTAAAACAATTACCATATGAATTGTTTGCAAAAGTCATAATAAACAAGAGCTTATATAAAAGTGTCGTTTTATAATTTTTTGCGAATATACATGGAGTATTAGATAGACATGTGAATTTGTTGGACCATGCTGTCATTTTTTTTTTACAATAGTAAATTGGTGCTCTCAGGAATTGATTTTGGGACTTGTGGAATACCACAGTGTAATATATACCAACCGAGCTAAGAATTTATTGGTTCTTCACGTTTGATATGCTTCCATTCATAGTTTAATATTACCTCCATCTTTTTTTAAATTTGACACTTGAGATGATGATTGGAGAAAAACTTAGGCTTCATAAATAGATACGGGGTAGTCATTAGGAAAATTATTTAAATATATTTAATAAAAATCAACTTTTGATTTTTATTCAACAAATATTATGGGTAAAATAAAAAAAAGTAATAATTAATATTTCGGGAGAAATATATGAGTTACTAAATTGCTTTTAAAAGAGGGATTGGTTTCGTGGGTGGGAAATGGTCAAGATATACATCTAGGAAGATGGTTAGATGATAAGTTATTAAGGGAAGCATGTAACAAGTCCAAAGTCCGATTCGTGCACAGTTAGATCCTATTTTTTAAAGTAAAAAGTTAAGTTATTTTTTACTTAATTTAACTTTATCTTATCCAAATTTCTAAAAAACACTCAAATCAAAGTTAAAATTTTATTAATAAAATATTTTCATCGCACCATTAATTTACTTACCATAAGTTTTATCTTTATTTATTTTATTTTTTTTAACAGAGCCTGAATCTTAATAGATCCTGCATCATGTAATTACAATCTTATACAATCCACTTCCGGTGAATGTGATTGTTAGCGATGTTAGCTATACTGTAATTCCGTAAATGACTAAATGGTTTGACCAGACTTACTTGCTTCAATATAGATTTTCCCATATTTTATTTGTTCCACCATCTTATAAAATACTCCTTTGCTTCTAGAAATATTGTCAACAATTGACCTTGTAAGTCAAAATGCATAATCTTTGACAATTATTTTATAAAAAAATGTTATTTCAATCATGATATAAATAAATCAGTGAAATATTGTAACAAAAACATTTTATAAAATTATAATCTAATAATTCTTAAGACCGCGTAGAGATGATATGTATTGTACTATCGAATATTGTAGAGTCTCAAACAAATTAATAATAGTAGTTGTTTTCAAGACTTTTTTATATTTAAAAGTTTCTTAATTAATTGAATTTCATCATCATTTTTCATTTTATCGGTAAATTTGATTTTTTAGTTACCCCATTTGAAAATTCATGACTATTGTATATTGACATATATAACAATCTACTATTTGACAAAAAAAACCTAATTATAATTAAATTTGTAATGAAGAATACTATTACTAAAATATGATATTCTAATTTTAATAAAATTTCACATAAGAAATTGTTCATCAAGAAAATATTAAAATCTCACAAGAATCAACACTAACATATAAAATACGAGGGGGATAATATTACATTACCAAAAGAACTCAATTTTTATTGCCTAGTCAAGACTTGAACACCACCTCATTAACAATAATCATTTTTTTTCAATAAAGGTGATTGCAAATTTGATACCATTAATTTTGTAAAATAAATTTCATTTGTTAGACGGATTTATGTTTCAATAAATACGATTAACTATTGAAAAAAGTTACTTATATCAATAATAAATAGGATTACTTGTTGCAGCCATTCAACTTGATAAATATACAACAATAATTATATTTTTTTAACCATTATATATATTTAGCTGAAAAAATCAATTATGATATAATCTCGCGTTAATTAACTACTGTTGAGCAGCTTGTGTGATACTACTAGGTTGACTACCTACTACTACTATTAAACATAGTAATGATCGTTTGAGTTTGCCGAAAAAAATTGATTATATTTGAAGATAATAATAGAAAATTTCAAACAATATATTCATTCTTCAAAGTTTAACCGTTTAAGTTGTTGGATTTTGTTGTAATTGTGAGTATTACGTAACTAAATTGTATAAATTGGTCATGTATTATCTAAGTACATTTACATTTGGAGGTACTTTTAGAAGATTCTATTTTATTTCTTTATTCTTAATGATTCAAACATACTTGTAATTTTTTTTCTTCATTCAACCGCGATAAACTAAAGGCACATAAATATATTTGTTAAAGACTATAATTAAAATGAATCTCTTTAAATGGTATTTGTTATTTATAATAACGTTAGGTTTAGAGTTAACTTGGAGTAATTAAACCGTTCATTTTTTTTTTTCATTTAGCCCATATTTGAGATTTCCATAACCTACTTGTATTCGCACATGTATGGATTTTTTTATATCCAAAACAGGGTACAACATTTATTCGAGGGCTGATCCACGAACATTAGGGAGTCACTTGGGAACAACACGAGCTTACCTAGATTCGTTCGGACTCAAATCCTACCAAATATGCTAAGGCGTAGACAACTGTATTCCCACCTATTTTATATGAGACATAATGCAATCACAGAAGTTACTAGTCTTACTTAACAGATCCTTGATCGCAAAATCAAAACACTCTGTCATTGACTTGCTGATTTAGCTATACCAAGATATTCGTGTACTCGTGTTTGCAGATTTTATGCATAATAGAAATAGTTCATAAAGCGCGGGAACGTTTCCCCTTTTTTGTTGGAAAAAGAAGCCCTTTTTTCTTACGGAAAATTGGATTTTAATAATTACTACTTTGAGCGATTGGATAATAATAATCTAAAACCTAAAATATGTACGCTAGCGATTCCGAAAAGTTGTAATTTTTTGGATCATCAACGTGTCTGTACCCTAAATATCATGATTTTTGACTTGCATTTGCTCCCAAACTTAACACAACAATTTCTCATGTTTTTTGTGAATTTACAAATTTCATCCCATCTTTTCTTGATTTTTCAAAAATTCCCGTTTTTATTCCTTAAAAAATATCATAACAATTGTTCAAATTTTCCAAAAAAAAAACTCTTAATAACTACAATACAATTCATAACCTTTCTAGAAATAAGAATGAAAATTTGTTTAAAAATTTGAAAATTCAAAATACCCTGAATTGAAAATATAGAAGTATATTTAATACAAAAAACACAATTTCATCTTTTTGGAACCACCCACCTACATTTTTAAAATCTGAATTATTATTGTCAATTTTAGAATCCAATTTTTTATATTCCTGATGTGTTATTTTTGTTGAATTATTCCTAATTAGTGCACATGGTATTTGATTATGAAATATGAACCCTTTTTTTTGGAGTATCATTCCAAGCTGAGGCTGTGTCTACCCACCCACACCCTGTCTTCCCTCCTGAACACATCTGTCTCTCTCACAATCTTCCTTCATTCACAACACACTCTCACTTTCTCTCTCTTCCCCCCCATCAAAATCCCCAACCCCAGTTCAATTCAACTTCAAATTCCCCCTTCAACGGCTACAATCCCCAAACCCCAAACCCTAAATTCACGAAACCCATTCTTCCCATTTCTATCAATCCACGACAGATACAGACATACCCTTCTGTTGTTCTGTCCAGAATTCCAGTTTTTCTGCTGCTTCTTTGAATACCCACTCCCTTTTCTTTAAACCCTAGAAACCCGAATTGTTTCATCTGGTGTTGTTGCATGGCATATACGTATCAACATCAACATCATCATCATTATCATCATCCCAGTAGTCAGGAGTTGATTGATCCTCGATTCATTGCAGGGTTTCTGAATCGTTCGCCTGGGTTTATCTATCATCATCATCGTCCAATTTTGCCTGCTGTGCAAGTTTTGGACCCTCGATTAGGGTTTCCGTTGCAATGTCATCCTTCTGTTGTTTTTCATTTGGATATTCAACGTTCTGCTTCTCTTCTTCAGGTAAATTTCGATTCTTTTTTTTGGCCTTTCTTTTTCTTTATTGCTTTTACGTTTTTCTTAGTTTGGGGATTTTCGGGTGTTTCAGTTCATGGCGGAAGAAGGGTTGATGCCGTCACTTGAAGAAGATGAAAGGAGGAAAGTAGTGATTGAAAAGCTCAAAGAGGTAATCCCCTTTTTTTTGTCATTTTCTTTTTGCATTTCTTTATGTGTAAATGGTGATTCAATTGTAAAATGTTGAATTGTGATGTTGGTTTTGTGAAAATGTGTCTGTTTTATGTTTGAGAAGTTGCTTTCTTCATCTTTTGAGTGTCTGGAAGTAGTGGAGTGAATCTGAGTTGTCCCACTGATAACACTTGCTTCTTGAAGAATTGTCATTTTGAACTCATGATTTTGTGAAATGTGAGGAAGTAAGTATAAATGGCGGCGTCTGAGGTGAAATTCTTAATCGAAATGTGTGTACAAATGTGTGAAATAATGGTAAAGAAGTGAAATTGGCAGTGATCATGAACAAGAAATCCCGTGTTCTTTAATCACACAACGTAAAATAAGACCAAGTAAGATGTCTTTTTTGGCGGGAGATGTTTTGGGCGGGACGTGTTTCTTCTTTTGTCGGTTCCTTTTCCAAATTCAGAGTAATTATTTGATTGCTAGCTATGAGTTGTTTCTTTTCACCATTTGTTCGCGGTATAGTGTCATAAGTTGGTTGCGTATCCAATGTTTCTATTCTTTGGTAGACGATAGTTGTATATCCGTTCTTCTTTGCTGTACAAATGTATTATTAAGTAGTCATAAAGAAGTGAAAATGGCAATGATCATTAATAAGAAATCGTGTATTCTTCTTTAATGAGACAACTTAAAATTAGAATACGATGTCTTCTTTTGTAGGGAGATGTTTAGGGTGAGGTGTGTTTCTTCTTTGGTGGGCTTCTTTTCCAAATTTAGAGTTATTCTTCTAGTGTTAGTTATGAGCTTAGATTAAAATAGCGCGAGGCGCAAAAAAGCGCACGGGTTCCCGAGGCACGAAGCGCAGAGAAAAGGCGCGCTTCATGCATGCGAGGCGCACCAAAACATAGTTATTTCCAAGCTATATTTTCACGCAATAAGCTCAGAAGGGGCATCAAATAACGGATTAGACACAAGTAATACGATCAAAGATCACTCAAATCGTCTTTAACATATGATGTAACACCGAAATATTCTTCTAAAGAAATAAAGCAAGCACTAGCATGCCAAAAGAGAGGAAGAAGGTTAAGGAATCACGCGGTGTAGGGTTTCCTCACAACCTAGAAGGGTTTTTTTTTATAAAAAAAATACCCCAAACATTTCATATTTTTTTAACGAGTTGAACAGTAAAAGTTCCATAAAGCGCACCATAAGGCGCAAAAGGCGGAGGGGACGAGGCGCACGCTTTGTGAGCGCTTTTTAAAACTAAGGTTATGAGTCGTTTGTTGTCATCGTTTGTTTGCTATATATTGTTGTAAATTGGGTTCATTCCATGTTTCTATTCTGCGATGGGCATCACAATTGTTGTCTATCCATGTATCTATAATTGGGGATTCCTCCCCGTGTGCCCTTTTTACGGTACTATACTGCCTTGATTATTCATACGATGATTATGGCCATATTGCAGATAGTACATTTGTGGATTCAGGAAGTTGCTAGACAGAGGGATCTTCCCGAAAATGTGATTGAAGCTGCATCAGCTACTGTATTAGCTTTCGGATCATACGGCCTTGGAGTAGGTTACTATTTTTGTCTTCTTGTTCTATCTGAAGTTTATTCCTTTATATTTTCTAATTTGATTGGTTCATAGCTTATTTACGGCTGGTATGCATGGTACACTAGTGCATGCTGCTTTCCGCTTTTGATGTTGCATAGGACTGATAGCTATCATACTCTTGGACTTTCTTCCTAGTTCAAGAAGTTGTCAATAGTAAAATATATTGTGTTATCTTTTGTTCATATTTCTTTGCCTTGAGGGAAGAAATCATTGGATTTTTGGTTGGGAAGGAGATGATTCATTTCTCAAATGCTGCATGGGGAAAATATTCGTAATTTTGACGGTTTGCTGTGCAAAATTAGAAGAATGCAAAGCTTATTTAAGTTCATAATTGCTAAAACATGATATTGGACGTCGATATAGTTTATAATTTGCACGTCTCTTGTTTTTGATCAGGTTCATGCTTCAGAGTCGGACATTGATGCTTTATGTATTGGCCCTTGGTTTGCCAACATTGAAGTAAGGTTCTTCAAGTGCCTGTTTTTTATTTTTTAATTAATGGAATTTAACGTGAGAATTATCGTTTAATAGGCATTTTCTCATGTTGCTTTTTCGCTTTGCAGGAGGACTTCTTTATTCATTTATACGATCTTCTTAAAAAGACACCCGAGGTGTCTGATATCTACTGTGTAAAGGGTGCCAAAGTGCCCCTAATGCGGTTCAAGTTCGAAGGAATTTCAGTTGACCTGCCATATGCTCGGCTTCAAGTGATGACTGTTCCTGAAGTAAGCCATCTTCACCGAAAGTTGATGACTTGTTCTTTTTATCCGTTTAGGCTATAATATACCAGCAAAGTATAAGATGAATTTCTGGTGTCTGATTCTGAACATCTTATGCAGAATGTGGATTTGCGAAATCAAATGTTTGTGACTGGTATAGATGAAGTTAGTTGGAGGAGCTTATCTGGAGTTCGCGTTAACCAATTCATCCTTCAACTAGTTCCGAACTTGGAGGTAATATACCCCATTTTTAATGACTGTATATTTCTGAATCACTCACGTTGCAGTGATTGCTGATTTCTCGTTTGTAAGGTCATATTTTCTGCTACGTTATTTGGACTCTTCATTTTCCATGACACTCGAACTTGGGTCTGGACAATCGGAACTCTGTTTTAGGCTGAAAATGCACGAAATCTTTTGAAAATTTTCTGAATTTGTTAGGACACCCACCCATGTTGGAGTCGTGGTCATTTACCACTCCATTTCACTTCTGATTGTATATTTCCCAAAGAGGGATGACCGAACTCTTTGTATTTATCTCTCATAGAAATTTTGAATGAATCTGTCAATGCATTTATTGATTCACATGCATTATTTACTAATCTTGCAGATTTTTCAGTCATTGCTGCGATGCATTAAGTTCTGGGCTAAGCAGCGTGGGATATATGGCAATGTGAGTCATCAAAACTTCCTCAATCAATAATTTTGTTCTGCGGCATTTCTAGTAATCTTTGCTTGATGTGACTGGAGCATTTGAATGGGATATGTATTTGAGTGGAACATTCAATTTCCTTATCCTCACGTCCATGACAATCTCCGTTTTCCTTTCTGTGAGCAATATTGTAAAAAACGACAGATGTTTCAATGTGCCTCTTTAACAATTACTGTAGGCTACCAACTTTATAACGTGAAGGAAAGTATAAACACAATATGCAAGGGTTTCTAGTGTGGACCGGTTCGATATTCTTGAAATTTCCGTCCCCTGGTTGATATGTAGGCCTGCCTAAACCCTAAACCCTAAACCTCCTAAAGAAAATAGAAACCGAAAAAAAGAAGAGGGCTGAACCTGGTTGATCATTTACGATCATAGTTGCCAGGAGCGCTTCCCGGGTTGTTAGTCCCGGAATGCGGGTCGCCAACTTTTACACAAATTTAGTCTAGTTTTGACTTCGGAACCCTTGTTCCCGAAACGCGGGTCACAGGCATATGCAGCGTTCCCGGTAACTATGTTTACGATCATTCATCTTTTTTCTATTGTTTTTTGAAATAAGTTTATTTTCTGAATCGTGTTTCAGTTGTTTGGGTTCCTCGGAGGAGTGCACCTGGCAATCCTGGTGGCCTTTATTTGCCAGAGGAGCCTCAATGCCGGCTTAAGTCTCCTCGTGATGAACTTCTTTGACACATTTGCCAGCTGGCGGTGGCCATTGCCGGTTGCCTTGCAAGATGGAGTGATGCGAACTCGTGATGATTTGAGTGACAGAAGGTCTTGGATGCCCATCAGGTTGCCGTGCTCGTACGAACACTGCCAGTCAAATATCACCAAGAGCACATTCAATCGGATCAGGGGGGAGTTTGTTAGGGGACATGATATAACCAGGGTTAGTTTTCTCGGTACTAGACCCTTTTTCGTTATTGGAAAATATGTTGGTCTCTGACTTCATTATGCCACGTGTCGTGTTCAATATGTGCAGAACATTTTGGGGGCTGATTTTGAGTGGGGCGAGCTGTTTGAGCCGTTTGTCTACCAGAAGACTTACCCACGGTTTCTCAAAATCTGTCTTTCCGCTGTTGAGAGCGATGACATGGGTGATTGGGTTGGGTGGGTCAAGTCACGTTTTCGGTCTCTCATTCTCAAGGTGAGTGCTTGCCATTTCTGGAACATATGCTACTATTGTTCTTGTTTATATATTCGGCATGTATGTAATATAACAGTGCATGGCTTAATTGGGTCTGGGGCCTTTCGTTAGGAGCAAATTCGAATGGTGGATTTTATTTACATTGTGTTGCATATTTGTTGAAGACGTGGCAAAACTGACCCGACCCTTATGACCCACCAGAACCTGACCCAAACCCGACCTGAACATTCCAAAGTAACGGACCCAAAATGGACCCAAGCCCAAGGTGACCCTACTCGACCCGACGTGACCCGAGCTTATCTTTCACCTGAGCTGTTCATTTTCAAAAGAGAACGTTGTCTGACTAAAAACAAATCGACCTGAAAACAATCCAACCCATACACTAACCTTGTCGACGCAACCCGGACCCAACCCGAGTGACCCTTTTCCCAGATCTCACCAGGCTGTTGTTCTGTCCGGCGTGTACATATGTTCCTAGAATATGGGACATTGGGATACCCATTTTCATGTCGACCCTAAACCCTAAAAAAAAAAAAGATTCGCTCAAACTCATATGGTGGTGCATTATTTGCAGCTGGAGGAGGTGCAAGGCTTTTGCGACCCGAACCCAACAGAGTACGCCAACACAGAAGAAGCAGAGCAGGGCATTGTCCTGTACTGGGGCCTGAACCCGAGCAGGAGAGCCGGGTTCAACGTGGCCTCAGTCGAAGACCATTTCTGGAAGAACATCACCAACGGCTACCAAGGAAAGCTCGGGAAGATGAAACTCGCTATTGTCCAAGCTTCTGAGCTGCCACCAACCACCATCACCGAGTTCACCGGTAAACCCGAAGACACAAAAACAAGCTGGGAAATGCCGTCTGTAGGGGATGCTCAGAAAACGCCTCAGTTGGAACAACAACATCAGCAGCTGCAGCAAATGGCAAACCATTTTGTGGGTTGTGTCATGAAAGAAGGGGATTGTGATCATCCGGGTTCGTAGTCTTTTTTACCCCATGGAAGTAGGGGATTGTGGGTTCATAGTTTTTTTCACCCCATGAAAGAAGGGGATTGTGATCACCGGGGTTCGTAGTTTTTTTTACTGTTGGGGGAAATCCTACATTCTTTTTCGATGTGGGAATGTTTTATGTACATACACACAGTCATGGGACGACCGGGGAAGCTGAGATTTTGAAGGGGGAGGGGGGGGGGGCTCCAGTGAATTTACATTGTAGGTTGTGGAACTTGAGAGGGTTTTTGTGTACAGATTGATTGGGAGGAGTATTTTTTTTTTTTTTTTTGGTTTTTTGGGGTTTAGATGTAGATTTCTGCATGTAAACTGATTCAAAGGGCGGAAAAAAACTGTGCATAAAAACAGAGGAACTGGGTAGTTCACTCAGTGAAAATGTATACAGATTACAGGGATAGGTGAAAATTGATGCCTACTTTTTTCCCAGTGCTCTTCTATTAGTATTTGCTGCCCTACTTTTTTCCATGTGCATTGTGTTTGTTGCTTGTTTATATTTTATGATTTTCAATGTTCCTTGATGACAATATCTTAAGGAGCGTTTGGTTCCAAAAACATTCCTAAGAAAGTTAGTCAACTTTTTCAAGTTGATAAATTTTCTCATATTTGATTGTCCAATACCCAAAATAGATGGGAAAATTTTAGGGATAGTCTTTTCGGAGGAAGTTTTTCCCAAGAAAATTTTTCCTAGGAAACTATTAGTATAAAACACACTATTATATGATATTTCATAGAAGATTACGATGATGTTTCCATTATGAGGGATAGTGGTAGTAGTTTATATTTTCTCTATTCCTTAATATTTGTCATTATTGAATTTCACCATCTTCAAAGCCGTGTTCTGGCCTTCAGTTTTTGACAAAATATATTTGGAAAAATTACGTCACTATAATTATATGAAATTATTTTTGTTATAAATCTGATAATGTTAAATCCTTATTATTAAGGGCCTCTTTTTTCCCTATATATGTAGGCATTCTCTCATCCATTAACTGTACGAATATACGAGATGAATGAAGTTTGATGCTTGGTTTTTTGAATCCATAAAGTTGTGCTGTCCGTTGAAGTTCTTCAAAGTTATATCTAGAATTGCCATCTAGCAGCGTCCTCGAGGTTCTTTTGATTGTGTTTTAGTGGTGGTTCTGTATTTAACTCACTTTAAACACTCTATCCTGATTTTCTTCAAGTTTTGACGTTTCTATATTAATTTAAATACACTTGAACTATTCCTCAAAATATTTTTGAAATTACACAAATCTTAAATCATTAAGTGTGTTGGTTGTCTTAAAGGTAAGCATATGAGTTTCTATTATGTTACATTCTGTTCTGTACCATGCAAGTTTCCTAGCTTTGGTTCGAGTAACTTTGGTTGCTGACAATACATATATCATATATATAATCTAATGTTCATCGAAGATTAAAATATTCGATAATATCTCTCAACATTTTACTGGTTATACTTTATGATTAAAATCTGACTTTGTATCGTATTTTAGTTTCTTTCACTCGACGCAAAACTCAAACGTAAATACTTTCCTACACTCGACCTTTCCCTCCATTTGTGCATTTCATCAAGTATTTTGGACTTCTTCTCATCAATAAGTGGATCACATAGCATCCTATGACTTCTATTTCAAGTCTTTTTCTTTCAAGAGACACATACATTAACATTGAAATTTATGGAAATAAGCAACCATAATTGGAATTTTTGCTAAAAAGAAGTTGAAACTTGAAAGTTTTAAATAGATAGCTTCCATTAAAAAAAAATCACATAAGATTTTAGGTGGAAGCAATGAAATCATTAAGGATTTCCCTTAAAATAAGGACTAGGATGGTGATTGTGTATAAATACAAAAGAGTCAATTGGTGCAAAAGTGCAAAACCATTAAACAAGAGCAATTTCCACTCAAAATTTCCTAGGTTTTTCTCCCCTCTCTTCTTTAATTTAATACTACAATTCATTAACATCTTAAATTCTCACTAAAACAGTAAAATTATTTCACTTTTATTCCACTAGTAGATCGAATAGGGTCTCTTTTTAAACAATAGAACTGTTTGTAACATGCTAAAACTTTTTAAACTATTATTTTATTTCTGTGCGACTTTCTTTTAGTTGATAGTAATTTTTTTTCATTTCTCACTGCCATTTCTAATGACAACCCACATCATGTTTTATTTTCGGAAAAACCAAAAGACAACTAATGATAGGAACAATTGCTATAGATTTTTTTTTGAAGTGATATTTATAGATTTTATGTAATGATTATATGGTCAATAAATGGTGTTCTAAAACTCTCATTTTTTTGCAGGAATATCTTTCACCAAGAAGCACATTCTTCATAGAAGCAATCAAAACACAACAACATGAGTTTTCCTTCACTCATAACCACACTTATTTTCTCCATCCTAACCACAACATTTCTCACCCCCATTGAATGCTCACAAATAAGTGAAATAACCCCTCTTTTTGATGAAGAACAAGTGACCAAAATATGCAAGAAAACACCCTACTTTGACACCTGCATGACCCTCTTGGTCCCCGATCCTCGATGCCACGAAACCGATCTCGAGGGGCTTGCCAAGATAGTCATGGAGAAAGGGTTGCTTTACGCAAAGGAGATCCAGGAACAGGCCCAGAGTTTGGCCCACGACAAAGGAAAACCCCCCGGTTTGAGGTCGAAATGCAGCCTTTGTGCTGTGGAGTACCACGAGATTGTGTCCGAATTGATCCCAAAGGCGATCAAGCTCGTTGATGGGAAGAAATACGAGGTTTCGATTCAGGAGCTTAAATCGACGGCTAGGAAAGCTAAGGCTTGTGATGAGCAATTCCAAGGGAAGGGGAAACCTCCTATACTTAATATGAGTGTGCATGATATTTCTCTTATTGCTGGGGCTATTCTCAAGATGGTTACATAGTAGTGTTGTTCTTGTTCTTGTTCTTATGTGTGGTATGTATGGTTGTTTGTGATCAATAAAGTAGAAGTTTCGCCCGTTCTACTTGAAATTCTACTGATATGGTGAAAGGGTTGTCGGGTTTCATTTGGAAAAGCTTAGGGTGAAGTCGGGTTGTTATGATGTTGGGTTGGGATCCAATGGAGCATATACCTCGAGTTTGTAAAAACAACAAAAACTTCTAGTGGGTCCCGCTTTTGCGTGACAAAAAACTCCCAATATGGGTTCCACTTACACATCGATACTTGAGTCAGTAACAACTATAACAAAAACTCCCAGTATGGGTCTTGTTTGGCAAGAACATTTTGACTAACAACAACAAAATCTCCTAGTGTGGGTCCTACTTCCACGGGGATATTTTGATGCAATCATAGTTTTCAAAGCAATACTTCGGCTTGTATGCTGATAACAGTAACATTCAACCAAGAAAAACATGGTTGACACAGATTCTCCTCAGACCCGTGAAAGCGAGATCTACTCTGGGAGTTGTTGGTTGCTTGTGACAGATTTCTAGAATTAGTATAAGTTGATCAAGCTCATGTCAAAATGAGTTTCTTTCGCTTCCGATGTAGATTTCACGTTATTTCAATCCGTGTGAAGCTTTAAAACAGAAAAAATCAAAACCAATACTCCGAAATACCATTCAGACAGAGTCTGGAAGGGTCGGATGTATCAGTCTTATTACTTAGTTTACAATTTAGAGAGATTGGTTCCAATAACCCCAAGATTCAGAATTCATCCACTACTTACTACTCCACGTAAAAGAAGCAGCGGAGGTTTAAGCCGGTCCAACTCAATATCAAAATGAGTTGCTATTTTTTCCCCCGCTTCTGATGTAGATTTCACGTTATTTCAACTCGTGTGAAACTGTGAATGCTGCAAATACATCAGCTGTATTCCAAACAGAATGACAGTTCTTTCTTCTATTCCATCAAACCAAGAAAGAAAACTCTCAATCTCCCACACTATAATGTCTGTCTTATGCAAAGCTATGTACATATATCTCAAACTAACAACCCCGTCTCTTTCGTTTACCTTTATTTCATTTTTTCACATAATCTCGAGCAGCAGAAGAATGTGGGAAATCAGTACCAAACACGTTCATCCTGTTCTCAGTCCACGGCACTTCTGAGTAGTTCAACTGTCTCAGCACCAGAAACACCCTCCAACAGTCTACACAAAACCCGTCATGAAAAGGGCAGTGAAAAAATGAGAATTACGTCAGACTGCAGTAAAGAAAAATGTCTCACAAAGTAAGAACAAAACTTGCAAAATCGGAGAATACCTCGGAGATTCATAGTGGGGCCCATTTACGTTGCTCGTGGATGGAACTGTATTCTGCTGAAGAGAAATAACGCCACTACTCTCGGATACTCCAGACGAGATAGGAGATCCTTGGAAGTTTGCAGCTGAATGTGTCCTGGATGAAATTCCTGCAAAATGACAGATATCGCGGTCGTTTTCAGCTGTTTGTAATCATCTTCTTCTAATCATTAAACTGACTTTTTTTTCCTGTTTTAGATACCGCATATCAAAGATAGATAGTGACATTTTTGCACTGATGATAGTAGAAAAGAAAATCCATGTTGTGCTATAACTGATATACATGTCTGATAACTCATTGTATTTTGTTCTGACGAGGTACAAGCAATTGAGACTGCAATCGGCATCCGACATACGACATACAACAACAACAACAATCTCCTAGGGAAACATATTTGAGCATGGTCTCAGGGATCCAGATGTGGATAATCTTATGGAGAGGCTGATTACGGCGGATCCCAAAAGTAATTTTGAAGACCAAAAAGTACAATTACAGGAAGACCACAAAAAACACTCAAAAACAAGCAAAATTCACAGCAATCTACAATTACAGGAACCTTACAACAGAAACCTAAACACTCAAAAACAAGCAAAATTCACAGCAATCTACAATTATAGGATTCTTACACCAGAAACCTAAACACTCAAAAACAACCAAAATTCACAACAATGAAGCTGAGAACATCAACTCTATGAATCCAAACACACACCAACAGACTGCAGAACACATACAAGGATACACCAAACTCAACGAAAACCACATACTAACCTTGAAAGAGCAACACAAAAGCGAACAACACGGTAAACAGCGTGGCAAACCAGTGACTTTTCGACGACACAACCTTTGTCTCCTTCGCCTTCTTCAACGCCTTCATTCGCTCAATTCTAGCTCGTTTAAGCCTCGCGAGCTCATGAAGCTCCCTAATGAGCTTCTGATCGGCCGAGTCCAACGAAAGGCCCCTAGGAGGCCTTGGTGGTTTCGGGGGTTTCTTAGCACTCATTGATTTAGGCTTCTCCCTCACTTGTTTGTTCTCCGAAATCGAATCCAACTTCACATTATCCAACAAAAACCCATCTCCACAATTCGAATTCGGACCCGAATTCGCTACTTCTCCACCATTAACAACCTTATTAGAACACAATTGGTTCATCCCAAACACAAACCCTCCTTCACTTTCACCCACCTCACCCTTTTCAAGATCAATCTGATGATGATCCATCATAACACCCACAATTTATCTCCCTCACAATCACAGAAATCTCATTTCTTTATTCAAAAGAGAAGCAAACCCAGAAAGAGTAATAAATAAATCTCCAAAGATTCAAAATATTACTTGAATATATGTTGTTGGAGTGAAGTGAACAAACCCTGCGAGGACAATTAAAGCTTTTTAATGCAGATTTCAAATGTAACCCAACAATTAAGCAAGGAAGCATCAACCCTAGTTCGGAAAGGAACTAAAAATTGGCATATAAAAACTGCAGAAATTAATGAATTCCCAGAATTCCCAAATAGGATAATAACAAATCCCACCTCGTCAATCAATTAATGAAGCTGAATTTCACATGGAGAATGCATTAAACAATGAATAAATTGATTACGTACCCTTATGAGGAAAATGAGGATAGACTGCAGATCCAAGGCAGAAAAATTGCAGCAAAAAACGAGGGGAATACTAAATGAGAGTGAAGAAAAGAGAAAACCCAAATCAAAATCAAATCTGATTTCAAAAAATTGGATTCAGAGAGAGAAAGAATGAAACCCAGAATTGAAAATGGGGGAATTAAAAACAGGGGGAGGGTTTTTAAATTGAGTTGAATAGTATGCAAGTGTGTTCAGGAGAGAATGAATTTTACAGGGAAGGAAGAAGTTTCTTGGAGCCTCAAAATCAGTAATAAAAGAGTTAGGAGAGGATTAAAAGAGGATTAAGAGGACAAAATTTTTGAATGACCAACGGGATTCACAGCTTTTGCGCGTCCCTCTCACCGACAGTTTTTAAGCTATGTAGTAATCGCATTATATATTTCTCTTTTTCATGTATATAAATTCTCTATTTATTACAACCTTGTTTATTTTGCACCTACCGTCATATGATTCACCATAGTATATCTACCTAGTTATACTATTTATACTACGTATTAATTTATTTTAAAATTTATCTATATTACATAATTCGTCAATATTTTTTAAAGTTATCAAATATTTACGAAAATTCAACACATAAAAAATTGATATATTTCAATGTATAGAGTGTATCTAGATATGTATACCACAGTAGACCTAATAATTTGTGTGTATTTACTGCCTCCGTCCCAATTTATTTGTTACAATAATTAATTTTACCATCACTTTTACAATTTTAATAATTTTCATTCTCATTTTACATCTAATAAATTAATTTATTTAGAGTTGCAACGATGTTTATTTCTATTGTATTAATTTTGTAGGGATAATTTGGACAATTCATAATTTTTCATCCCATTTCCAATGTTTTTTATTTTATAAAAATAGTTAGGATGACAAACAATTTGGGATTGAGTTAGTAATTTTAACTAGTTTTTCTCATTTTAATCAATGTTTAAAGTTAAAATTATAATGTGATATAGAGTATTAATTTAAAGATCAAATATGTTGTCATCCAATCCATAAAAATAATATGAAACAAAGTCAAAAACAATATTTCTAAATTTCACCTGATGGAATATGGAGAGGTCGCGTGTAGCAACCTTACTCTTAAATTTTACAATTGAGGGAGGCTGGTTTCGATTGACAAGTTTTAAAAATTACTTGCTACCTACCAAATTATGAAAAAACAATATATGATATTTAATGAAATATTTTACTTTAGTCTATTACAATTTAAGTTGATAAAAAAGAAAACACCATGGTATAAGAAAGGCAAAAGCTTTTCATGTTTAGAGTTTACAATGATGTCATGAATAGCTAAGAAACCTATTTTTTTTAAAAAAAAAAACTATTTAGTTGGATCATATATTAGTTGTTCTTTTCATTGGTAAGCATGGGACATCTATTGTCTATCTATTCTATTTAGGTAGCGTTTGATTGTAATTTTTTTTTTGGAAGGCTAGACAAATTCTTTTAAGTTGATAAATTTTTCCATGTTTGATTGCCTTTAACAGTATGTCTGGATTGGGGTTATGAGAGGGAAAGGATAGGGAAAAGAAGGTAAAAATATTAAATAACCTCGTTTACCTTTTTTGAAAAAAAATAAATAAGAGTAGAGAAGAACCATTTATGTTCATTCTCCTCCATTAACCTCATTTTTCATTAACCCCCAACATGAGGAGTAACAGAAGGATAGAGAATTCATTATGCATTTTAAAAAAAAGAAAATAACTTTATAAATATAATAACTACTTTATTTTCCTCCTATCCCCTCCCCTTCTAATATAAATACAAATATTAATCATTCTTACCCTCATTCCCTCTGCTTGTTATCCAAACAAGATATAAATAGGTCTTCTCCCCTCCCCTTTCCCGCCCCTCTAATAACTAAACAAACTGTAATAGATGAGAAAGTTTTAATGTGAGATTCATTATTTTAATCATTAGTTTAGTAAACGGGTCCTCAAAGGAATGTTAGAAAAAGTTTTTCATGAGAAAGTTTTTCCTGGAAAATTATTTTCCAATAAATTATCAAACACACCATGCACTACAATATTGCATAAAAGACCTAAATCTACGTAACTTGTCCAACATCTATTTTAAAATTTATATATCAAAATAAATTTTAAATTTTGTAAAATATGTAAATGTTTTGACTGTGATAATTAGGGCGGGCTATTTTTAATAATTTTTTGGGTAAATTATGGTTATTTTTAATTTTTTTGTAAAATATGTAAATGTTTCGAATGTGTAAATTCAACTATCTAACTTAACTTACCCAATAAAAATATCAAAAATTAAATTTGAGCAAAAAGTTATTTTTAATACATTTTTTTGGGAATAATTTTTCTGAAAATGTAAAAAAATCTCATTTAAAAATTTAAAACACTAAATAAAAAAAGAACCAAAAAATGAAAATTTGAGAACCACAAACCACAATTTGTTGGGATTTTTTTATACTTTTTTTATTTATTTTTATTGTTTTGTTTTTATTTTATAATTTTTATTTTTTTACAATATTTAAAATTAAAAATTAAAAATACATATTTTTACCAGCTACCTCTATCCAATCCTACCTAAACTACTAAACTCTATTTTCCCTAGTTCCACTTACCAATGAAAACAATAGGGTTATCCATATATAACTTTATAATTTCTTTTTTTTTATTGCTTGGTTGGGTTACATTTGTAATTGTGTTCGTTTTCAAGCAGTTTTATTTCTCCCTATAAACTTACCAGTTAAATTTGGTATTGACCATAAGTTTACGCCACAACTGCTGATTTTTCGCCTGCACTTATATACATGTATCTTTATGGAAATAAACCAATGATCAACAATTCTTTTTTAGAAACAATCAACAAAGTTAATTGTAACATAAACTAACCATTTGTATATAAATGTATGAATTCTTGAAACCATATATTATATTTGCAATCTTAAATATTTTTCCCTAAGTCATTGACATCTTTAACAAGGGATGAATCTTTCATTACTTGGACCACCTTAATTATATTAATCTACACTTTGGTATTACAATAACTCCCCCTAAAAAGATACACTAATATAATTTTTTCATTGTTTGGACAAATGAGTTGGTACAATCATTAGACTAAACAATCCAAGGACACAAAGGGGAAAAAAAGACACCCACTAATCACCCCCTTAAAATACATATGATTTAAGTGTATATAGAATTCAAAAGGAAGAACAAAATGTATAATTAAGGACATTTGTATATGACAAATAGAGTCAAAAGAAATAAATTATCTAAACAAAAAATGATAGAAAACTAAGAAAAGAGTCATGGGATTTTCAAAGGATCTGATGAAATCTTGGGGGGCTAAACTCACACCATCTTTCCAGCTACTATCACTTTCAAAAGGCATGGGCATCTTCATCATGCATCATCCATATATATATTTAAAAAAATAAAAAATAAAACTTGTATTCTCAATTAAGTTTTTTATTTTATAACTATCTACCAATTATTCCATAGGATTGTCTCATAATAAATCCTAGTAAAGTCATTTCTAGAAGAATCTTGTCATTTATAAAACAAGAGTTTTCTTTTTTGTTTTGAAGGTAAAGTTTAATAGTATAAAAATATATATTATAATCAAGAAATTTCCATAAAATTTGACTAAGTTTAACAAAAGAACAAACCCAAATATTTACGTCATTTTTTGTGCCTTAAAAGCAAGCATGGTGTATATATTCACATGTCCATGCATCCTTTGCAAATTATGGATTCAAAGACATTGCACGATTTATATTAAATAAGATTGTCTCATAAAAGACCATCATGAGGTATATATAGTTGTCACGTCAATTTTAAATACTTTTTTAGTTCTAAACTTCTCGTTATATATCACATTTGTTCGGTCTCATAATTAATTATTGTAATGTTATTTTATGAAATAAAATGAAATTATAATTCATAATAATGAAGTGATCAAATTTCAGAACTCTACAATGTAGCAAAGGAGTAATTATCAAATATCCAACCAATTACAATACAATTAATAGTTATTTTTATTTCTTGTTTTCTTTTATTGTTTTTCCAATTCAATTTTAGTTATCATTTTTTGTTTTTAAATAGATAATGTTGCTTTTTTCATTTATATCTTTTTGCCCATAAATTTAAATAGATAATTCTAACTCAAGATTATCTTCATATGCTGAAAATGTCTCATTAAAAAAAGCCTAATTGATGAAACTCTAGCAAAAATACATGGTAACACAATAGTAACTCGATCAAACATACCATTTTAATTTTACAAGTTATTATACCAAACCATTTTTTAAGTGTAACTTTTTTGCAATTGTAGAAAGTGAAAATATATTAATATTAATGTTAATTAAAAAATGTAAAATGTGATTAACTTCTACTATTATAAATCACGCAAAAAGATTTAATTAAAAACTCTAAAAAGTTTAATTTACTCAATTACAATATAACAAGAACAAATGCATCAAAAAATAGTATTCTGATGATCACACCAAAATATTAACTAACTAAAACGATTTAAGATAGTTAAAATATATACCATTTCCCTAATTTTTTATACTAATATTCATTAGAGATCAAAGATGTGATTATTTTATCCAAAGAAAAATAATATGATACTAGAAAGGTAAAAGATCTTGTGTTTGGAGTCCGCAATAATTTTAATTTCATAAGTACTCAAAAAAATATTTACCTTTCAGATAGCCCCAATTTTCATAATAAAATATACGTCTCAATTTTTTTAATGCGGTTATTCAATTACAATACAAGAGGTTTATGACAAAATAATTATTTTATAAAAAATTACATACCTTATAAATTGTTAACCAATTCTTCGATTTACAAGATTTAGGCCCTGTTCTTTTCTGCTGTTGGCAAACTGCGGTGCCACAGCCTACCGCAGTTTGCCGCAACCCACCACATTTTACCGCAAATCATTACTTTTCTCTCTCACAATTCCAATAACCTATACCACAATTCCATCACACCCACCACAATTCCACCACACCTCACCACACCATTCCGCAAAATACCGCATAAAAGAACAGGACCTTAGTCTTACCCTACTTCCATATGCCTCTATTTTTAATATATAATTTTTATGTCTCTCACTTTTAAAATTGTATATTTTCTTTTGAAGAATTCATCTTGATACCTTTTAATTTGATAAATATATTTATGTTTTAGTCTTTTAAAATTGTATGTACATTTCTAATTTAATATCTTTTAACTAAAAATTAACATCTAATATGTTATATACCATATATTGTAAGAACTTAAAACTAATTAGAATTAGAATAATGTCATTAAATCGCATGACCTCTAAAACAAAATTAAACCACATCTGTATGCAACGATATCACATAAATTGTGCATGTTCTACCGAATTTAGTGGATCAAGTGCATCAACCAATGTAATAAACATGTAAATCTAAAGATATATATATCTTAATTTTTGAAAATCATACCATTGATGCAATTAATTTATAAAATTATGATAAAATAATTTCAAACTTCAAGCAATATTTACAAAAAAAGTTTCAGCTTAATAAATTTCATTTTCATGAAACTTAATGGGAAATGTTGATTCACTATTTATGATTGTATTTTTAAATTTTAGTGCACTTAGGTTCTACTACCTTTGTCCCAAAATGTTTGTCTATTGACTAAATTTTGACCTTGATTACTCACAAAATATAATGATTTACAATATAAAATTACTGTCATTGTAATCTTTAGCAAATTATCTTTCTAATGGTAGTGATTTCATATTTTAATTCATTATAATTTGTGAGTAATTAACAGTCAAAATTTAGTCAACGGACAAACATTTTGGGACATAGGTAGTAGTATTTTAAAAAATGAAGAAGAATTTATTCTTTTCAATTTATGATCAATGATGATTATAGTGTGTTAAATAGTATAAATCAATAGTGAAACTTTAACTAATTGAAAGATATAATGAACTATTAGCCAGATTAGATGATTGATGATTAATGCTGAATAGAATTATGATAATTAAATTAAAATTAACAAATAGGTAATAAAGTACATAAATATAAAAATCATATTATGACAGGTAGGGAAACTAACAAATAGGTAATAAAGTATATAAAAACCTAGTTTCTTTAGATTGATAGTTGTTGATAGTTATTTGGATTTTGCTCATCAATTATGACAACCACCGTAAGTAAAATAAATCTTACTCGTACATATGTCAAGTTTTATTTTGATGATTAGCTTTTATATTTAATATAAATTTTAAAATATATTTTTTTAATTTTAGTTTATTTTTAAAAATTTAAAATAAATATTTTTCAAAATATGCTTGTTTACTAGACAAAAGCTTAGAGTTAAGGTATTTAAATTTTAAAAAGTTTTACAAATTTTTTTTAATTAAGAAAATATATTTTATAATGTTGTACTAAATAAAAATAATGAGTGACGAAGATAAAAGTTGACACACATATGAATAAACATTGTTTTCATTATGGTGGTTGTCATGGTTGACAACCACTATAAGTTTTTCCATTTCTAAAATAGCTAGGAAATTTTTTTAGTTTTAATATATTTACATGTATTAATCAATACTACCCTAATAATTTTATAAGATCAAAACATCTAGGAAATTACTCAAATTAGGATGCTAAAATATTTTTATTTCTTTTTTCATAGAAAATATTGTATTATATATATATATATATATTATATATATATATGTAATAAGAATCACAAAGGAATCAAAAGAAGGATAATACCAATTGCCTCGAAATGACACCTACCCACTGTTTTTTCCCTTTTCACAATATCTTTTTTTATTTCTTAATTTTGATTCTTTTTCTTTTCTTTTTTATGAGTTAGGAGAGGCACCCTACCAACTTGAGCTTGTTTGAGGGTACTGATAATTAATAATCTGAATTGCCACCGTTAATCAGGTGACAGCTAATCCTCATTAGTACTAATTAAAATGGCTTAATCAAGTAGGTAGGCCTTATTTTTCACAAGTATCACCATCTAATTTTGCTCTTCAATTTCACAATAAATTAATTTACTGAAATGATCAATGATTCAATGCCTACGTACCAAGTATGAGCTTGTCACATAGACTATGACCAAAGTTTAGAGGAAATTATAATACATTGATATTACTTCATCTATAGATATATATATATATATATATATATATATATATATATATATATGAAACTGATCAAATGAGCATGACCCTTTGGTGAGCATTTAAGTATGGTTGGATATCTAGCGGACATCAAGTAATATTTTTGTGGACATCAAATATTGTTGTCCAACCTTCATACTTAATGTTCATGGAAATAACATTTGATGTCGACCAGAAATACAACAATGCTCACATGCTCACAAAATATCTATGCTTATATGATTAGTTCATATATATATATATATATATATATATATATATATATATATATATAATAAAAAAGTTTAGTTAAAGTGAAATTTTTTTATAAAAAAATGTATGTATAACAATTTGTTTATTCCTAAAATTGTAGCAATAGACAATGCTACATGCATGATAACTAAATAATTTTTTTAATTCCAATAAAAATGAAATGTTATGAATATAAGAGGAAGTGGAGAGAAAATAGAGACAGAGGAATTGAGAGAAAAAAAGGAATGAATATTTCATTGCCATCGAGAAAGTATTTATAATACAAGGATTCTTCATCACTAAGAATACTTCATCACTAAGAAAACTTCATTATTAAGAAAAGTAAGAATATGGACATTCACACAATTATTCCATAACACTCCCCCTTGAATGTCCATTTCCAAAAGAATATGCCTCATTAAAACCTTACTAGGAAAAAACCCAATGGGAAAAAACCCAGTGAAAGAAAAAGAGTACATAATTCTTGATACGCCAAAAATATACTGCCTCATTAAAAACCTTTCTAAGGAAAACCCAATGGGACAAAACCTCAGATAAGGGAAAAAGAGTACAGCGCGTATTACTCCCCCTAATGAGAACATCAATGAAGATCTTTGAGCTGATGTAATTCAACTTCATCACTGACTTTTAAACTTTGCAGTCAAAAGTGGCTTGATACATGAATCAGCTTAATTCTAACTGAAACGAATTTGCTTATTATCTGTTTCAGCGTGCACATAACTAGTATATGATCAAGTGTCATAGGATTTAGGTAAATATCCAAGATCAACATAGCTAATCAAACCAATTTTAAGCCGTTGGGGATAATGAATATTTAAATCGCTAGTACCTTCGAGGTACCGAAATAGGTTAGATCTTGTATAATTAGCAAGATACGTAAGTGCTTCAATATCATTTAAATACGGTACTTCAGGACCCAAATACAGTACTTCAGAACTCAAATACGGTACTTCAAGACCGCTAAATTTCTTATTATTTTTTTGGGATCGAAAGGGGGTAGTTTTCATATCAAATTCTTGTACCATTACTAGGGTACTTAAAAGAGATTGCTCATGCAACATTATCTTAGCACTTTGCTACATAAATTAAAATATGCATGTAAGATAATTCTCAAAACGTGCAACTTGTAGACCAAGGCAATAACAGATTATCTTTCATTCCAAATACGCTTGTAAAGCAATCCACAACTTTTGAGGCTCTTCGGGAGTCCAAACTATCAATAAAATTTACAATCAATTAGGATCTGGATCATTTAATCATTTCATTTGATTATGCAAATATGCGTCCATATTGCTTTAATCACATAAATGTCTATTAACTAATAACTAATATTCTCGAGAATTTTAATCTGTGCTTCCGGCACTTTGAACCCTTCAGGAGTTTTATATAAACATCATTATCAAAATTTTCATAAGCTATAGCGATATTTTTAAGATGCATACTTAGTTTTTCATGTACTGCCAAATTTAAGGTATCGTGATGTAGTGACATGGACTACATAGGAGTATAATCCTTCATAGTTGATACCAAGTCTTTTCGAAAGGACTTATGCAACAAGTCACTCCTTGTGCCTCATAATCTCCTTTTCTCATTCTGTTTTCACACAAAGACTTAACTGTATCCCACAAGTTTTACACCAGTTTGGTGTATGGACAACAGATCCTGATATTTCCGATTTTACAAGCGAATCTAATTCTTAAATGCATCTTTCACTTGGCCAATCTCATCTTTGTCTGTATTCGTAACAGACCAAAATTCACGATCCTCATGATTACTCACAATAGTGAGCGTTATATTATATAATCAAATATGATATCGACGTCGACTTCACTTCGGTTCCACCTTATCCAATTCATGACATAATTAATTGAGATCTCATCATTTTCGCGAATTTCAGGTGCCTGAGCTTGAGGTGTAACTTCCACATGTGTCATGATTGAGGACTCTTCTGGAGTCGAAATTTCCTCATTTCGGTTATCATTAATCGTTTACTCATTTTATTTTTCGAGGACTTTTGTTATCTTTGGAACCGATTGGTCTACAACATTTCATATGTGGTCTAGACTCATTAATAATTCAATTTTGTCCTACTGGGACATCAATTCTTACAGGAGCATTAGTAGTTGGGACATAGGATTTAATAACTCTTTGTGGGTCAGTAGAATAACTGGCAGTAGATTCGCTCAAGTTCGTAGACGAATTATATTGTGAACTTCCAGTTCACATTACGTTGTATGAGGATCATAATAATTCGTCCCAACTTATTTCCTTGTCCAACAACTTGATTTCTCCCCCTAATGTTGGGAAAATTGTGTCATAATCGGCAATTGTGTCATAAGTATATCTCCAATGACTGGTTCTATTATAATTAAGGATGGATATATCCAACATATATTCCCGATTCCTTCGGTGTCCCATCTTAGTGCGTTATCATGGAGCATACATCGCACATGCTCAAATTCAAAAGCATGGGAGATTTATGGCTAGAAACCATTTGTAGGGGAGGAATAAACATTCATGATAACCTCTTGGTCTTATTTGGATCAATGTTGGTGAATGCAACATAACATGTTCCTAAAAAAAAATTATAGTAAGCTCTGCTCTCAAAAATAATAAGTTTGCCATTATATCAATGATTCTGCAGGATCATTTTACATATAAACATTTGACATAGGATGCTTAATATCTATGTCATTTGACATACAAAAACTATCAAAAGCCTTCACTATCATTATCAAGATGAATCTTCTTGATTGATAATTTTAAATGTGCCCGTAAGTCAATTGAGCAAACAACCTTGCAACAAGCGCCAAGTTGCAAGTTGATAGTAAACACACAAGTGACTATCTCATTGACGCATCAAGTGAAGCCATACTATATTCAAATGGTATACATATGGGTCTACACGACCAACACAAATATCACTTGTACACAACCCATGAATCTGAGGATTCAATCCCTATCTTTGCCAATGATGGTGTTATAATTAATTTCATTGATAGTGAGAAGCTAATTAGAACTCATTTGATTAAGGATCTTCTGGCTCTTTAAAATATATCCATATGAGTCCTTCTTGAGATGATTGATCCAAGATGCTCCAACTATGATAAAGTCTTTATCAATATATAGTAAACTTCTAGTTTACTAAAGTATGTACTTTTCAACACACATGTTGCTCAAAGCAATTTTCATAATATATGAATACTAGTTGTCTCAACATGTAGGTATTCATTCCCAAGAATACCTTTGAAACTTAATTAATATGTTACCTTTGACATTAACTTGGTGGAGAGAAGTACGTCCACAATAGGAAAGTTAGTTACACCAAGTAATATTATATGCGCTCTTCTGGAGTCTTTAATCAAAGTAGAGTATCATATATATAATGCTAATATTTGCTTCCCTCATCAATGGACAAGAAGTAATTTATTATCACTAAAAATGTGCGTTGTCCTGGTGTCTGCAGGACACGTATCTATCAGCTCATTTATTCATGGTTCCAATCAAGTAAATATCCATGAAATTCACTTCATGATAAATATAACATCAATGCATATAAAGCATATAATGGAAGTGTTTTAATCACTTAATCATAAAAAGAAAATCCACTTCAGAAGCAAATACATGACTCTTGAAAGTTAAATACTCCATTGTGAATATGCATTAATCATGGATATCGATATTATTGATTACATTTAAAACATGTCTATGAGCATAATGAATAATAACATAAATATCATTAAATTCTCACATAGATAGATTTGATCCATATGCTCATATAGTATCACAATCAAATATCCAATATGCACTATAATTTGTATTATGCTTAGAAAATAAAGTTTATGCATATTTGGTCAATCAATAACAATGCACTTTGTGACTACGGATTACGAAACAAGTAGTCATGTGTATGAAACTGGAAAATACTTAATCATTCAATATGATCAACCAATTTCAATAAATCATTGATATCATTAGACAGATGAAAACATATTACTCACATTTTCAAGAAGGTTCATACATATCAAATCATATGAATATCCATAAAAATAATAACATCACATGAGGACTCATATTAATTCATAATTATGAACATATCAACAAAGGGGCTGAAGAATAATTAAAACACAACAATACTGAAGTCTTTGAACAATGCCAAAAGGGAAATACCTAAGAAGTAGCAGCTTAAAACAACATGCACAACATAAACAATAATGTCACTTACTATCAAAAGTTTATAAAATAATATCTTGTGTTTTTTTATTACGTTTGATAAGGTTCAACAAGATATTATGACGTACAACAGGTACGTGCCGCTTCCATTTTACATTTATCACTTTTCAAGCTTTTCGATCCCGTATTCCTACTCCTGGTAGGGACATCATCTTTTAAAAGATTAGCATGACTACGATCACTACTATGTTGATTGTCACGGCTACTGGTGTAACCTTTGTTTTATTCATGATTCTTGAGTTTATATCCAACCACATTCACTTCAGGGAATGAGACAAAACCATTTGGAGGTTCTAATAATCCCATAGGTCATTATTACTAAAATCATGTATATTTTTCATCTAAACATTAAACTCCACACTTGAAACAAAAATGCTCAATTTAATCGACAATATAAACCTTAATAACCTCAAGTATACTATCATCGTCTTTCAACAATTCTTATGTCAATTAACAACTCTATACTCTAATTGGCAAGAAAACGAACTTTCGGTTCACTAACGGGATTATATAGAGCTGCAATTGTTGGAATGAACTTCTGATTCACTACTAGTACGTGTAATCAACGGAAATAAAATTCAATATTAGTGGTAGGATAAACTTCAGGTTCACCAATGAGATAATAATCCTTTTATTTATTTATTTATTTATTTATTTATTTTTTCAATATCAGAATGAACTTCTGGTCAATAATAAAACTAGATAAAATTTTTAACATTAGAGTGACTTCAGGTTCACTAATGAAAATAAGACAAAATTCTTATTATTGGATCGATCTAATAAAATTAAATAACATTATCGATATTAGAGCGAACTTCTGGTTCACTCCTAAGAAAACTTTTGACATACTAGTGAACTTCTGGTTCACTTAATGAAGTTAGGGAAAATTCTTACCGTTCCGGTGAACTTCCAGTTCACTGATAAAATTAAATGAAATTTTCGTAACTAGAGTGAACTTCTGGTTCACTAATAACATTAGTAGTGAGGTTTAGGTGAACTTCTAGTTCACCAACACTATTAGTAGTTAAGTAGGGGTGAACTTCTGGTTCATTAATAATATTAGAAAATTTTTTCAATATCAAAGTGAACTTTTGGTCACTAATAAAATTAGACAAAAAGCTAAACAAAATTCATAAATTACAAACAATTGGCTAATAAAGTATTATCTCAAATTATTATAACCACAAAATTATGCAATTAAACGAAATACAAAAAGAAAGGTAAATTATAAAACACCATATAAGTATTTTCAATGATTGGTTATAATATGATTTGAGCCTAGTTTAATAATTCATATGGATATGTATGCATAGGAGTTTGGCAGATGAACAATTACCATCAAATTGATTTTGGGAGGGATGAGGGTGTGGCCCTGCGTCAAGATGTAGTGGGTGTTTATGGTCATCGTACGTGCATCAGCATCCACATACAACAATTGGGTGCAACGCCAAAATATCAGAAGCTACAAACCTATCAAACCCAAACACAAGACTTGTGTCTTTGGATACCCAGCAGAGGGTGTGACTTTTGAGCCTACTCGAGAACATGGCTTAACAGTTGGAAGCTAGAATTGAGCTCAACCATTTGAATTTCCCCAAAATCTGTTTGTGATTTTCTTGAGCTTATGGTGCTGATAACGTGTTATGAATATAAGAGGAAGTGGAGAGAAAATAGAGACAGAGGAATTGAGAGAAAAAAAGGAATGAATATTTCATTGCTATCGAGAAAGTATTTATAATACAAGGATTCTTCATCACTAAGAATACTTCATCACTAAGAAAACTTCATTACTAAGAAAAGTAAGAGTATGGACATTCACACAATTATTCCATAACATGAAACAATTATTTGTCAATCGAGAGTAACTATCTCAATCAATGAAAGATAAGCCATAAGTACTCTTAGCACTTTCATCATGCATGAATCTAAAAAAATCTAAAAAAAGGGTATATAAAAATTAAAAAATGGGTAAATAAATGAATGTGATGGACCCTTTGTAAGGTCTTCATTGCTAGTACAGCTCTTCTTTCACTCTACCCCCCACCCATATGTTTTTCATTTATTAATGTACTCCATTTCTTTAATAAAAAATTTAGCAAATTTTATGTGATATGGTATTATGTCAATTATAGTATGATTATCTTATTTTTAGTAAACATTCCCACAAATTTAAAAGGAAATAAATAATTATGAAAAGATTTTATTGCAATTTATCCTAACACCATCACAATTTTTTAAGGAAATAGGTCAGTTTCTAAAATTATCAAATTTGTTGCTGTTTAGTTGAATTTAATAGACTAGAAAGTTTTACATAATCCCATATTTCCCACTCAAACTTAGAGAGCGTTTGATAGGAATCTCAGGGAAAATTTTATTGCAATTTATCCTAACACCATCACAATTTTTTAAGGAAATAGGTCAGTTTCTAAAATTATCAAATTTGTTGCTGTTTTGTTGAATTTAATAGACTAGAAAGTTTTACATAATCCCATATTTCCCACTCAAACTTAGAGAGCGTTTGGTAGGAATCTCAGGGAAATTTTTCCTGGGGAAAATTTTCCATGGGAAGGATTTCCTCGGGAAAATTTTCCCTTAGGCCCCGCTAAGGGAAATTTTCCTTAGGAAAATGAAAGAAATGGTGGGCCCACTGTAATATTTTTCCCGAGGTCAATCTACTCCCAAACATGGGAAAATAAGTCAATTCAGGAAAGTTGACCATTTTCCCGGGATATTTGACCAACCAAACGCACCCTTAATAAAAACTTCCCCACCGGAGAGCTAGGCCATGGGCAATTTGACCAATTGGCTATAGTTATAATGTAAAATTCTTATGTAATTGTTCATAAGACATTTTTTTGATATTTTCAGGCATATCGTATACCCAAAAGTTACGTATACAAGAATCACTTCTTTTCAAGCTCCAAATGATTTCCAATTTTCAATCTAAGCTATGTTCTATAAAATTAACGATTTAGATAATATATAACAACTATTATGTTCTGGATAGCGATTCAAACATTGAACGTTAACTTCAGAGAATACTATTTCAAAATGCTAATTAATGAATACGAGCATATTTCCAATCAAAGTTTGTCAATTTAATTTTTGTGGTCACAAAAGTTTTGAACACAATAGTGCCCTTTCAAAAATACAATATTATGCCAACAGCCTCATATCTAAAGTTCATCCTAGGTTAAAGAGTCATGTTTATTGCTCACCAACACATGGCTCTTAATTTCAAGATGGACTTTAGATATGGGACGGAGCGAGTATATTTTGTTGAAAGTGTTTTTCACTGCAAATTAATTATAATAACTATGTAATAAAGAGAAATTATAACTAGTAATGTTTTAAGCTTTGATTGTAATTACACAATAATGCAGAACAATATAGAACGGAGTACCAATGTTTGAATATCACAACATACAATACATTGCAGTGTCCCAAACAGAGTCACATTTGATGGCAGTGATTAAAATGCAGAAGCAATAAAAACAAGCTTCTTCACACCTTGGACATAAAACTTGGTAATTACCAAGAGTCATTATTTTGACCTTTTATTGATTGGGAATTTACCACAATGATGATGGTGTGGGAAGTTATCCCCACCAATAAACTGATGTTCACATCTAGCAAGAAGTTTCAGGCTATAGATAGCTCAGAAACAGCAGCCAACAATGAAAGTTAAACCCATTGCACTTAGGAGGGGGGAAAGGAAGGGGAGCAAAGGTCTAGAAACTAAAACTTGAAGATAGCTGCACCACTAGAAGGCTTTGAAGCAAAGACGTAAAGATCGAGATTATCCTTACTGATTACACCCTTGTTGATCCTTGACAGGTAAAAGTTTTCCTGATTGAGAGAAATGGGACAGCAATAGCATTATCATAATCAATTAGCATAACGTAAACTGTGTTGTTCTTTTGGTGGGTGCGTAGAAGTTGGGTAAGTAAGATTAGGTATGTTTGCGCAGGTTTGGTTAGGTTATGTAGAAGTAGGTAATGAGTTATTTTATATATAAAAAAGTTACATAGGTTTAGGTAGAAAAAGTAAAATTGGTAGGAGTAGGTAGGAAAATATTGTGGGTAGTTTGCCCTTACTAAGAACGGAATCTTAAAACGATACTAATGTCTTGGAGACTCAGGTTACCTTCAAGTCGTTGATAAATTGTTGCACAATGCTTTCTTTAACTAACGAAACAGTGCAGCCACCCCACCCTGCACCTGTGAGCCTCGACCCAAGGGCACCCTTATCACGACAAACTTTGACGAGCTCTTCTAATTCTGGGCAACTACATTCAGGATAGCCACAAGATTGAGTCGAAATGTGTCAGCCAACCAAGATGAAAAGTATCCCATAACTTCGGATATAATTCATAAAACTAATGACAGCATATTCGTTGAGGAGGGGGGGGGGGTTCTTAATTCCTAAAGCAGTAACAGTTGAATTTAATAGCTTCTATGGGTATTTTGCAAAAATTGAGCTTGGGAAGTTTTCGGCTCTAGTAATATTCGAACACATCAATATTTAAACACTTGTGAGACAGCACATGCAAGGACTTAACAATCTTTAGGCCACTTATTCTTCATATTATGATTTAGAAGGAACTCATCCATGAGTCACAGGAATAATGCTCAGCCCATTCATGCAGACTCAAATGGTAACAAACATTATTGGATATCGGGTTTTCTGTTTTGTTTCGTTTTTGTGGAACATAGCAGGAGAGAGACAGGTCAGAAGGTGGTGTATCGAAAATTGTGGTGGTATATGACTTCCCCCTCCTTGTTAATCATTGCATACTCCAAGCTCAGTGATTCTGAGAAACGGGTTAGTTACTTAAGCTGATGATGCTGTGTTTTCGTCAATTAAAATTCTGATGAGCACAATTCCTGACTTTTAACACTAACCAGAACCAAAACAATTAATAATATCAAACTTATTGGCTTTTAGAACAGAAAGGTTTATACCTGCATTCATATAAAACACTGCAACTATAATGGCTGTCATTCATAAGGTCACCAAGCTTCTTGAGCATATCCTCTTCACTGCAATGACAGACCGTTAAATTGTAAGTATCAACGGAAATCGACTCAAGCTGCAAGTTGCCATGCAGAACCAATGTAGGTGCCTTTCTTCGTGTGTCCAGTTTGCATCATTTCATAGTGATAACTGATAAGTTAATAGTTCTTCCATGGATCAACAGAAGTTGAGGCAGATCATTACAAATAAAACTCAGAGCAGACTATACATAAAAGGGATCTTCTGTTAGTAGATACTAATATGAGTATATGACTGACCTCAAATTTGACGAAACTGTATCCTTGAAGGCATATACACGTTTGGCCTCAGAGTACACATGAGCAGCTCTCTGAAAACGGATATCACTATTGTGAAAACACTTTCAAAAGAACCAACAATTTCAAACTACCATAGCACTGTCAATAACAAAGTTGAAAGCCCTAACTATTGAATCCCTTATCTATAATTATACTACCAATGTATAAGAACGAAAAGAGAGCATACAATCTCAGCAGCAATGCTAGTGACCATGATCACTTCAAAAAGTCCCAGAGGCCTTCACCTACCAACCCCCTCCCATACCACCACCACACAAATGAAAAGAAAAGAAAAGCGGGACCAAACATAGATACCATTACCAACTTGGGTGGATTATGGACTTATGATATCATATTGTTATATCCCAAATTCCCAATTAAGTAAAGAAACAACAGAGACTAAGGATTAAGAATATTCCACAAATGTAATAACCAACATATGCTATCAAACATTAGCTATATGGATGTGTTAGAAATACAATTATATGGTTATATTTTTGTAAAGATGAGTGACATAAGCAAGAATCAAAAGCACTGCTTTACCTGATGCAACTTATAGTGTTTGGCAGCCTTCAGAACATCCAAAGAGGTTGGGGAGTTGCTGAAGATTGACTGTAGACTTTCATTTGTGATTTTCTCAATTTCTTCAGCTGTGTATGGTTCCTCTTTTATATGTTCCTAGGTCAACAGAAAAGGTCATATCATCAAACCACTCATCATGAGTGAGTACAGGTATCAAATTTTTAGAAGGCCAGAGCATGGGCCAGTGATGTGGATGTGGATGTGGATGTTGATGGGATTGTTTTATAAGCATGGATGTTATTACACTATTTAAGGGACTTGCTTCACAATATATCAAGGAAAATATATGGGAAAGGAAATGGTATGCACACTTACACATATAAACAAATTTGGTAATATCAATAAGACACCATAGAACATGGAAAAAGATAGTGGGAAGTACTCTGGATGATTTGAAAACTATTTATGAGGAACTTGCTTTCATGTTAGTGATCAACAAATAAATGATATGACACTAATTTCAAAATAAGTAGCTCGATAAAAAAGCAATAAAGTTCACAACGATATGGCATGTCTAGGAGTTTACAGTCCCTTCAATAGCATAGTATTTCTAGTTTCCAGCCAAATATATATATATATATATATATGTATATATATACAAAAAATTACTTAGGGGTACCCTAACTTTTGGTGAAATGTTTTTCTGGTACCCCAACTTTTAAAAACTAATTTTGGGGTACCCTAACTTTTAGAATTAGAAATAATTAGGTGAATTTTCGGCCAATTATTTGAATTCAACGGTGAGTTTTAGGCGGGAAATTGATTAAGTGTTTTTGTGGATGAAAATGCCCTTTGTTTTCGTGGACGAAAATGATTTGAATCAATCGGAGTTTCGCCAGAAATTCACCTAGTAATTTCTAATCCTAAAAGTTAGGGTACCCCAAAATTAGTTTTGGAAAGTTAGGGTACCAAAAAATTGTTTCTTCAAAAGTTAGGGTACCTCTAAGTAATTTTTTGATATATATGTGTGTGTGTGTGTGTGTGTGTGTGTGTGTGTGTGGATAACAGAAACCAACTGAACCATGTATCATTATGCAGACGGAAACCATGTATCCATTATGCACGAATAGGTAAATACCTTAACAGCTACAACAGGATCATCAGAGCCACGAGTGCCAGCAAAGGTGACACAAAGCCCTTCCACATCTGAAAGAGTTTTAACCTTGGTTATTGCTTCTTTAGCATCCATTCCCAACTTAATACCCAGTACAATCTGCAAAGGTCAAGTATGCCAGACTTAAATATCTGCTTAAGTTAACGATGTTAAACCCAAATATTGGCAACTGAAGGATAGTCTAACCTATTCCTGCTCGAGCTTAGCATTAATAAAGAAAGGGCAATCAGTTTGGATTTATTTCAGTTTCTTAGTTGTCCAGTTACTTGATGTTGCTTTCCCTTAAGGTTGGCCCCCTTCTGCCAAGTAATATTTATATTTTTATTAAGTTTATTCATTGTGTTGTTGCTGCCGCTAAATTTCCATTTCCTTTTCATTAGTTTACTACCAACTATTAATGTTGCCGACATTGTCCAACTTTTATCTTCTCACACAAAATATCTTGATCGGCGAAAAGAAAATTTCCTACAATTTTCGCGGAAGCACACACTGCATTGTCGCTGATGCAGAGCTTCATAGCAAAGAATCCATGTAGCATCCATGCTAATGATCATGGAGCAAGAAATTCTATAATGCTTTCATATTGATGCAAGTTAAAGTAAACTTACTGCAGCAAGTCTGCATTCAACGACACGGTTGTTGTAGTTTGTCGCAGCAGTAACAGCTTTCTGAGACTCTGCCAATGAATGAGCTATTACAAATGATCCTCCATCAGGAAGCTTCACATCAGTTGCACGAATAGGATTAAAATCAATTTTGCATGCGAATCCCGTCTTGGCCATGACAGAGATAGCCTGTCAAGTGAAGCCACAAGAAACATTGTGAGCTAACAAATGTATCTGCAATTTAGTGAATGGAGTAAATTTATTCTATGTTTGAGTTTTATGTGACTTTCATATCAATTCTTCTTTCCAAACGCAACTAGTTAAAGTTTGTTCACAATAAGATAAAGCGATGGACCCACCACATTAGACGCTCTTAGGAAAGACCAGCAAAAACCAAAAGAAAATTGAAAAGAAAAGAAAAGAAACTTCCACTTCTATCATAGGGCCAGCAGTCTGTCTATGTAACCAAACAGCAACTAAAAACCACGGGGATTCTACAAATACATCCAGGTAGAGCTCTAACATGTCCAGGAATTCAAATGCACAAGATACTAAGAATACACCCCCAACAGTACTAATATGTCCAGCAATTAAACATTACAGGATACCACTAATACATCAAGGTGCAGCTCTAAGATGTCCAGGCATCCATTGCACAAAGGGCAAAAAGTTATCATATCAAAGCAACATTCTTGAAAGTAAACATGGTTCAGGAAGAGAATTGATAAATCATCACTCTGAGACAATGTCTTAAAACTTTAGAAAAACAATTTCCTTACAGAAATAACAATATACTCGTATGAGAAAAATAAGACACACACACATACATGCACACACAGGGAGAGAGGGGTAATGCAAACCATCATAATCTTTAAAATCCTAATCACGGAGCTGACAACGACCAGAACCAACTTGCAACCACTAATTAACCAAAAGTAACACACATATATTTGTGTCCATGCCCTTAATATGTCCGAGATTATCACATATACATATCTACACCAAAAGGATTCCTAAAGGCCAAACAAAGTATTTCAAGAAACAAAAACTCAAGGTAGAAGTTTGAACATTCTGAACAAGCTTTGTACAAAGATTCTACTCAACAAGACAATAGATAATGACAAATCAGCAAATAAGAGATGTATCCTCAACCTGATCCATTCCACCAGACTGTGTCCCAATGTGGCGCTCACATTCACAAGTCAGCTGGGCAAGTTCTTTCTGCACGAAAGAGAATAATGAAATTCAGCGTCGGTGGGAAGAGAAATTAGAACTTTAATGTGAGCTAAAACAAAATCATGAAAAGAAAGTTTTCAAAGACAAGTGTAACCAAATTTTTTGTTCCATTCCTTTCCATTGAAATAATTATGGATAGAAACTACCACAGCAAGTATTAGACTAAGAACAGATGACTGCTGAAAAGCAATTTTGTGCCAGTAGAAGTTAATATACATTGCCTCCCTTGCACAGAAGCAGATTCAACTAACTGGAGAGCATCTATGATGACAAGCTATGAATGTGAGGTATAAAAGGTTTTTATAAAAACTTTAAAAAAAAAGACTCAAGGAAATCATCCATGCAAGGACAACAATTTCACTCATATGGTTCAAACTTGGAACAAGAGTAAATCAATAATTTCACTCGCGGCTCAACCAGATGGAAAAAATGAAAAAGAATAAGACTTATTTATGAACTTCATTTTACGGATAAGAAGACTCATTCATTTCACCCCCATCTAAACTCATATAACAAAAGCACCAAAAAACGTAAAGGAGATTGATATGAACTAGTGACAGGCTCTGGTGAACCTACTGGCTAAAGATATTGCATCACTAAAAATATTTGAGCTAATGAGGATGACAAATACTGCCAATAAGTGAAGCAGAATTCTAGAATGAAAGAAAATAACTTAAGTACCTTGGGAAAGCTTGCCCCAAAAGCAGCCATTATGGCAATTGTAGAAGAGCAAACAAACGCAGCTGAACTTGACAACCCAGAACCTACGTGAGCAATGGTAATGCATAAGTACAAGTTGCTCAGTAAATCGTCTTACATAAAAAAATGTTCATTTTCCGTTGCACTTCTTCTAGGAACCATATTAGTAGCTGCCACACTAGCAGAAAACCACAAATAGGGGGCGAACAGAAGGGAAACATACCAGTTGGAACTGTTCCATCTACTAGGACATCAAGTCCTACATGTTCACCAACATCTACACCCTTTGTTTTGGCATATTCATAAAAGCCCTTGTACCTACACAATCATGGAAAACAGCTAAAAACTTTACTGGAAAACAAACTTAACAGTTTTTAACTGAATCAGATTCATGGCTGTATTGGCATCTGCAAATAGTAGTTGTCTTACCCACAAATGAAATAGTGACCCCATTTGAGATTCTTCAAGTCAAGTTCCTGTTTAACACATCATAATGAGAAAAGAATTGAAACAGGAAAAGGAATAGGGAAAAGGGAAAGGAAAAGGGGAAAACAAAGAGCTTTTATTTAAATACTTCAAGTAGTTGCCTGCTGCTTTTAGTTAGCATTGAACTATCTTCCGCACATTGTGTTATTCACACGTGTAAGCTCACTTAAACACATGTAGTTGCCTTTTCTCTATGCAATTCACCAAGAACTTTCTAGGGTAATGTAATGATTTCTAGCACAGGGACGCACTTTTGAACTAATCATCAGAGCCTACTCTCCATATTTCTTCCATACTTCAAAATGAAATCAAAATCACTTCAACTATCATTCATTCTGATCATTCACACATTTCATCAGCAAAAGATATATAATCATATTAAAACTGAAATGATGATCATGATCATTAAGATCATGATGACACTCTAACCTGGCAAACTATTTGGACGACCAAAACTTCTTGGAAAAACATATTAACAGAGAATAATCCAAATTGAGGAAGAAACTAAAGTTAACCTGGTTAGGATCAGCTGGATAAGTACACATAGAATACTTAGCATCATTAAGATTCGCAATCCGAAGCACTTTCTCCTCACTCGCACCTCTTTTCCTGATCGCGACAATCGTATCCTGCCTGATAGCCATCGGCAACACCGAATACCCCTCGTAATCGATATGCTCTCCGATCAAATTCACTCTCCCTTTCCACAACGCAAAAGCACCAAAAAATCAACCGCATATCACCAAATTGAACTCCGAAATTCAAAATTCAATCAGTTTCAACGAAATCAAAGAAGACAGAGAACCAAACCTGGAGAACGAGCGAAGATTTCGGGAGAATTCGAGAACACTTCCTGGAACTTGGACTTGATTTTATCGAATCGTAGTTTGGCTTCTTCCAGCTGAGAGCCTTCGCCATAGACAGCGTCGAGTGTGGAGAAGGTCGGCACTGGTAGATCCTCGTGTTTCGCCATTGATGATCGCTGGAAGTTCTCTCAATTCTTCTGGTTTAGAGTAAGAGTGGAAGTTTCAGGGACGATTTGCGCTGGTTTTTCAATTCAATTGCAAGTTTAAAGATTGAAAGATAGATGCGGTTGACCCGGGCTTAATGTGAGGGATATAATTATTGGGAATTCGAGTTTGAGGAAGATAACGTCGGATTTTCGAATTTCTCCTTCGCTCATAGTCATCAAGATATCGACGACATTTAATCCACGAGAAAACTTACGTATGATTTGTCACGTGTCACATCTTTGTTTTGGCATTATAAATAATTAAATAAAGATATTTCTCGGTTGCTATAATAAAAAATAATATTCCAATTGTAAATGAGATGTTATATGAGAAATTATCGATCAAATAATAATATTGGATATTGTAACGGTCAACTAAGTAACAATTAATATAGAACAAAATGAGTATATTGAATTGGATTGGATTGGGTTTTGGATCATTAGACTAATGTATCCTCCCTCCGATTTTATTTGAGCGACATCAAGGTTTTCATGTCGAAAACTTTGACGATTAACTTTTTGATAGATATAATGATTAACTGTACAAAATTGACAACATTGATTCGTAGTAAAAAATATTATTTAAAAGGTATAAAAATAAAACTTTTTGATAAAATATTTTATGAGATATCATTAAATAAAGATAAATATGGGAAAACATGAAAGACAATTATTTTGAACGGGTAGAGTATTTGTTAAGAAAGCGATCGGGGGACACGTTATCCATCTCCGAAAATGCTTTATGAAGATATTTTGTAGGGGGGAATGAGTGAGTATTTATGACATAAGGAGTATGAGTTTTGTCATGGTGGATTTGATCCTTCTTTGTCTAGGAAGATAAAAATCGAGGAATAATAGGAGCTAGTAGTCCACCTGTTAGGATTAAAGAGCACTCAAGTAGCCACAAATAATCTATATATTATAATAGAAATCATTGTGGATCCCACGAAATAGAGTCACGGTAGTGACTGTAGGTGAATTGGCCAATCACAACGTAGAAAAGTATTATTTTTTTATTTTTTTTATTTTCAATCCGGATTTTATTTTAAAATTAAAAAAACGAAAAGTATCACTAATTTTTAATTACTTTGGACTCTTAATTAAATTATGTTGGTGCAAATAACAGTAATTATTTTAGTGTTGCCTATAATAATAATAATAATAATAATAATAATAATAATAATAGTAAAGTTTTTGGGCCTTGATGAATGGAGAAATAAAATTAATTAAGGGATTTCGACCAATTAGAAGATAGATAAATACTGAATTAAATTATTTTGGTCCAAATATCAGTAATTATTTTGTCAAAATGATAATAATAATAATAATAATTATTATTATTATTATATGGTACACCATGTAATACCTACTTATGCCTACCAAAGTGTTAAAATTTTCTTAATAAATTTATCAATAAATATTATAAAATTCAATGTAAATTTGTCAATATTATTTTGAAATTCATCGATATTTTTTACTTAAACTCTTGACTTACATATATTTTGATTGTTGTAGTTAGAATCTTGATTATTATTGTACGTTTTTTTACTTAAACTCTTGACCTACATTTATTTTTAATTTTATATATTTTTATTTGAACAACTTTTCGTATTTTTTATTTAATTATATAATTTATGTTGGGGTCGTTTTAATTTATATGTACAATAATAATTTAGGCTCCTTTTTGTTAAAAATAATATTTATTTTATCATACACCGTGCATGCACGAGATTAGCGAGAAATAATAGCGGGGAAAAAATCATAAAAATAACACCAAAGGTTTAACGTGGAAAAAAACAAAGCGGGAAAAAATCACTGAATCAATGCACTATAATACGAGGATTACAAATTACAATTGTTGTGTTTCTCTCTATCTCACTCTGATATAAGGGATTGAATAATAAGGAAAAACTAATCTCAAATACATACCCGACGAACGATGGTACAAATAAAACTTAGGTTACATTAACAATAACCTAAATAAAAGTTGTCGCACAAACTTAAGTCTCAACACGGACGCGAGCAACCCAAATAACGCGGGTTGTGGTCGTCGTTGGCGCGAGTCGCGCCACAAAAAATGCAGGCAGTGCCCGCATATGGCTTGCTTCTATCTTTGACGTGAGAAGGTCGCGGGGTTGAGCTGGTGTCCGGCGCAAGTGGCGCCTCCTACGCGTCCTTTCTTTCTCGGGCGCGAGTGGCATTCCTGAGATGTAGGTTGCGTCTCACTTCTTCTCTTCTCTATTTTTCCCCAATTTTGGTATCCACAACACCGCTAAGAGATATGTCTTCCAAACTTTTCAGGGGGCAAAGTCTTTGAGAATAATTTATGAATAATTACGGCAGCTTGTCGATTGCTTTCTGTTATTGGGTACTTGAGGAAGAAAAAATGCAATTAGCAAGCGCACTCGAGCAATCAAGGGTAGACAACTAACTTTGGACTATATCAAAAGTAGTTTTGCAATGATTAAACAGAATATGCAAGAGGGGAGTCCATTGTGGGATATTCAAGTCAAACTGAAACGGTGCCACAAAGCGGAAGACCAAGGCATAGAAAACTTGTAGCGATGATTGGACAATCAGGATATCCTCAAAATCATGGGAATACTTGTTTTGTGATAGACAGTTGTTTTCTTTAATTAAAAAAAATAGTATTAAGGAAGTGCAAGACCTTATCATCAGGGCAAGACAACGAGCCATTCTTTGACAGTCTTTTTATTTTATGTTGAATTGTTCTATTGCCAAAAGAAATATTAAGGCATATTTTGTGTTTTATATGGGACAATTTATGATAAATTTTAGTACATATATATATTAATAAAATTTTCATGATAGTGAGTGGTTCACTGGTTGAAGTGAATGTGAGGGCCCACCAAGAGGGCAAAAAAATGCACGTTTGTTTAATAATTTGCTTAATTTGATTTATCTTATGTAATTACTCTTACAAATGACTCAATAAAAACTAATTCATTTAAAGCTAGTCAACAAATTAGTATACGTACATCCACAAAAATTTGAATATTTGAAACAAAATCATTATCAAATTCAATTTTGAAAATTTTACAGAACTTGAAACACATAAGTTTAAATTTTAGAACAAACAAAAGTTTAGTTGTCATATGGCCGAATCATAAGTAAATCTCAATAAAACGTTTGATCAAACATGTCTATTTTCACTCAGACCAAACCATGCTCAAAACAACACAAAATTTTGCCACAAAATGGCACCGTTTGGCGCTTTCTATTAAAATAAAAACAAAGAGAAACACGGTGAGTTAATCTTCTTCTTTCAGATCTCTACCACGCCACTGCAAGCCAGATCTCACCCCCTAAGTCGACGCCAATTCAACTTGAGTTACCTCATTTTCTCGCCATTAGAGACGGTCTTGATTATGTTTTAAATAGATGCATCCAAAATACATCAAATGATGAATAAAACTTTTTATATGGACAAAAATATGGTGTCCGTAGACAATTACAAATTATTGTAAAAGCAAATAAAATAAATCCATTTTGATGACATTATTCTGTAAACTTTGTGATATTTGTCATACCATAAAGTTTCAATTAAAGCCATGGAATTAGGATTTCGTTGAAATAATTCTGTTTCAAAATTGTTCATAATCTTTGGGATAAAAATATAATTTTCTTTTGAAATTTTCTTTTCCGTTTTTAAACCAATAAATACTATAAAAAAACTATAAAACATAAAAAAATATATTTTTAAAAAGGGAAATTGGATTATAATAATACGAACTTTTGGCCATATAAAACTTAATAATACGAACTTTCGATTCAATGATGAATAATACGAACTTTGACCCCCTGTTGCCCCCAATAACAAGCCACCGAGTTAAGATTAATTTGACTCGGCGACGGTCTGACGTGGCGGCGGATGTACGCGTCTGGATGTTTTGACTTTGCCACGTCATCCACGTTGAGTTAAAAAAATAATACGAACTTTTACCTATGTTACTCTGAATAATATGAACTTTTTTCTCTTTCTAAAAATCTCAGATCTCATTTTTACTTCTTCATCTTCTTCAATCCTCCCTTTCCTCATTCCCAGAAAACCCAGAAAATACTAGACTTTAGATCTCAAAGAAACCTTTTGATATTATTAGAATCCAATTTCCCAGAGAAACCTTTTGATAATTGACTTTAGAAAAAGAAAACAAGATAATTACATAAATCTTGGTTACATGGAGAGTAAAGAGTTTCAATTATGTTTGTGGCGAGGGGAGAAAAACCAGTAGCCCTCAAATCATCATCTTCTCAATGACTTTCAAACTTTTGTTTTCTTCCTGTGAAATCCAACTTCCCAAAACACCCCTAATTCAATCCAAAAACAAAACTTCTCAATTTATCTTGATTGAATTTCGGAAGTTCATACAGAAGCTGCCTAGTTCAAATTTCGGCGATGAATTTGTAGGAGCTAATCAGGGAGGAAAATGGGAGCTGAAGGAGGAGATGGTGAAGATGGGGGGTGGATTAAAGCTGGATTAAAGCTCAAGGGTTTGTGATAAAAACCCTATTTGGGGAATTGATTTGGGGATTTAGGGTTTAGATGCAATTGAATTTGAAATGATGTAAGTTTTGTGTTGTTTTTGTTGGATTTTAGAGTGGGTTGGAGGTTCAATTTTGTGGGTTTTTTTGAACTCCCTCTTTGTGTATCTGGGTTAACTGCAATTTGAAATGGGTAGTTGATTTGGGGATTTAGGGTTTAGATGCAATTCAATTTGAAATGGTGTATTTTCTGGGTTTGATTCCGATGGAGGAGGAAAGAGAGGAGGAGGATCGAAAAATATGAAGAAGTAAAAATGAGATCTGAGATTTTTAAAGAAAGAAAAAAGTTCGTATTATTCAGAGTAACATGAGGTAAAGTTAGTATTATTTTCTAAGTCAACGTGGATGACGTGACAAAGTCAAAACAATTAGGCGCGTACTTACGAAAGTCAAGTTAATCTTAGCCAGATCTTGCCAGTGTTATTGAGAAATCGAAAGTTCGTATTATTCATCACTGAATCGAAAGTTCGTATTATTAAGTCTTATATGACCAAAAATTCGTATTATTAGAATCAAATTTCCCTTCTAAAAAATATGTTTTACCCTCTATCAAACCCATTCTAATTCCTAAAGTCACATTTACCAAACGCACCGTCAAGACTCAAGAGGGAAAAGTAGGAGGAAAATTCGCTTGGAGCAAATTGTCCGTAGATTGGCGCTTCTTCAGTCTATACTCTCTCCACTGCATCACACCCAACTGTCGTCTCACACACTTTCTTTCCCTCTGCCTCTTCGCCAGAGCTAGGGTTAGGGTTTCGGCAACCACCACAACTTCCGCCATGGACCGCTACCGAGGTGATCGAGATCGCGACAGAGACCGTGACCGTGACCGAGACCGGGAACGTGACCGCAGCCGTGAGCGCGACCGCGATAGGGATCGATACGGCGGCGCAAATGACTTCCACCACCAGCCGCGGCGGCCTTCTCTCTTCTCCGACGGACCTCCGTTCGATCAGCGCCGGAGCCCCGGGAGCTTCCGGGGAGGATTCTCCGGACCTCCCGGCGGTGGCGGTGGTCGCCGGGCATTTGAAAGTCCTCCTCGTCACTCCCCCGCCGGCGCCGGCGTAGTTCCTGGTCCTGGTCCGGCACCTGGCGGCGGGTTTCCGCCGGTTGGTGGAGGTCCTCCGGGAGGATTCCGTCCTATGGGCGGCGGAGTTGGGGGTGGTTTTGGGAACGATTTTCAAGCACCACCTCCTCCTTTGTCTGGTCAGAAGCGAGCGTTTCCTTTCGCCGGTCATGGAGAATCTCCTGGTATGGTGTTTATTTTGTTCTGCATGCTAGTTGTTTATGTTGCTTAGCTGTGCACTGGGTTGAACTGGTACTTCTTTTTGGAGTTTTTAGCCGTGAAGTTGAACTATTGAACACAATTCATATAGGTTTTCCTGTGGTTTGTAGTCATATGATCTTGGTTAATTTCAGTTTCACTAGAATATCATTGATTCTTCTACATGGGATGGATTGAATGCATTTGATTTTCTTAAAATCTGATTTGTTTGTGCTTGGTTGATTGATTGAATTGGATCTTAGGTTTATTGAAGCTTGAATTTCTACATATTATAGGTGTTGGGGGATTAGGATTAGGAGTGTGCGAGCTACTTCCTGAATCGAAGAAAGTTGGTGGATTTTCCTAAAATTTGAATCATTGGTGCTTGGTTGATTGAGCGAATTTGATGTCAGGTTTGTTGAAGCTTGAAATTCTACACATTTAGGCATTGGGGATTAGGGGTTAGAGTTTAGGAGCTACTTCTTGAATCAAATAAAGTTGGTGGAGTCATGTGTAGATTTCATATGTTCGATATTTTGGATGCATGGCTAAATTATGGCCCCAATTTAACCGGGATCAGACAAGTTGAGCGGTACTCACACTTTGGAGATAGTCCTTTATCCTTACATCCCAAGGAGGACCATTTTGTGCCTATTATGTTGTGTTGTTTGAGCTGAATTGTGGTTTTATTGGAGCCTTGTTTGACGTAAGTCCAACGTATGTACATTTTAAGTTGTCTTGATTAGGCACCAGTAGATAGTATCAAAATGAGCCCTCCACTGTACTCCGTCTCTCTCTATATCTCTACCTCTTTCTTTTTCTTTTCTTGGTTTTGGGGGGGGGGGGGCTAGGGTTTAGTGAATTCCACTCCTAACTGCCTTGGCTCTTGCTGAGACGGTGCTCTCGGTTTTTGTTTCTGAATGTTGAGTTCAGTTCTAATCAATAGGTGCAGTTCTGTCCTTCTATGTGTTATCAGTGTGTGTCATAATGTGGAGTGCAGTCTAAATGAGTTGATGTAACTCTGGGGCATGTTTCATAGATTAGTTGGAACCCGTCTATATCTTTGCCGGTATTTATATGCAGAAAATACAGAGTAGATGGTTTGGGTCCAAGATAATCTAAAAGTAGGATGTGGTCTAACAATTTGCACTAGCTTGTCATAAGCTATAAAACTTTTGGAATAGTTATTTGAGTGGGGATCAGTTATCAGATTTAGGGGTTAATTCTGTGTTGGTATGGGTGGTATAGTATGTAATCTAATTGTACAAGTCCAGGACTAAGATGTTGTTTCTTCTCTTGTCACTTGCATGTCAATAGAAGTCCATACTGGTTTCCTGCTCTGAAGTTATCTTCTTGTTTATGTGGAGTTTCTTTTGGATTATCTGAAGGGTTTGGTGCTGACTGCTGAGTTAGGTCACTATTTTCTCCCACCAAACACATTTTCTGTGGTCAATATTTGTTGTCTTGATGGTCCAATTTCTATGAGATTAGGGTTCCTTCTTGTTGTGTCTTCTTAACATGCATATGAATTGAGGTTGTTTTTTGTTTTTTATGTTTATGATATGATCCATAATTTGCTTCTGAAGCTCACCACGTGTCAAATTCTTTTCACTTTCAGAGCATTATGATGGTAGAAGTGATGCTCCGCCAAGAAATTTTGTCAAACTTTTTGTGGGATCTGTTCCTAGGACAGCAACTGAAGAAGATGTAAGCTAGTTGCCCTCTTAATATGTTTCTTTGTTGGTTCTGCACTTATTACATTCCTTATACTCTGAATGTAGCCTTAGGTAGAGACTTGTGATGGGATGTGAATGTAATTTCGTATATTGGGTCATCTCATTGGTCTTCAAATAGGTGGCCAAATATGACTGTTGGCTTACGAAAAATTTGCTTTTGGAGCAATTGATTGAAAGTCTTTTTCCCCTTCTTATTTTTTTCTTTTTTCTTTTTTCTTTTAACCCTGAAGTCCCGCCAAACGGGGTATGGAGGGGTCGGGTGTAGCTCTCTTACCCCTGAATTTTCCAATTTAGAGAGACTTGTTCCAATTGACCCAAAATTTAGAAATTGTTCACTAGCTACTACTTCATGGAAAAGAAGCAGAGAAGGTTTAACGAGGCATTTTACTTTAGTCCGTTACAATATAAGTTAAATTTTTCTAAACTATCTAGATTATGGATTTTTAATTTATTATTATTTTTTTCGAGGACCTCATGCAAAGTTTATTGCTTGATATAACTTACAGTTCTTTTATGTGCATACAAACACGTCACTTCTTAAATTTGGTTTGGTATTTCATGTGGAAAATTCTCTTACTTTTGTGAGTGTGTGCACCCCTCATCATCTGATCTTTTAAATGGGGATTTTATTGTTTGCACTGTTGGGGAAGATTGAGTAGTGAGTTGATTGAACATATTCAATTCTAAGACTGACTTTTCCTCATGCTTTAGTGGGGGCTTGTATGGTAACTTATGTGCATTGCTATCCTTGAATGTGGGTTTCTCGTCTTATGAAAGCTCTTCATAGCTCTTGCATTTGAAAATTGTCAAGTTACTTGTAATATGTTGATTTTAGATTTGAAAAAGTGTAACTATAAATTGAAGATTGTTGCCGGCAAAATTATGATGTATTGGACTGGTTATTTAATCTATTCTACTCGAATCTGTTTTCATTATCCTCTGCAATTCTTTTCATGGGCCATTGCTACATAATTGGCTCACTTATTCCAGATTCGGCCATTGTTTGACGGACAAGGAAAGGTCTTGGAGGTTGCGTTAATTAAAGACAAGAGAACAGGGCAACAGCAAGGTATGTGCTTATGAGGTTTTATATGAATAATTGCATTTTATCCCATGTCTCTTTTCAGGTGTGCTGTGAGGCTGATGGGAGCAAGTATAAGCTCTGTTTCGTCTCAGTTAGTTTATGCCACAGTTTCGAGAATGTTGAGTTTGGTTGGGACCTGTTTTTGAGTCTGCTCTGTCAAACAAGAAGAGGGAAGATATGTATACCTATTTAAGTTGTCTGTGTAGACCAGTTCTTGATTTGGACGGCTAACTCCTGCAGTCCTGCTCCCGTACTAGTGGCTGCAGCACTAGGGGCATTACCCAACAAGCACATCATTTGTAATGGGGATGTCTTCTATATAACTGTAGTTAACTGTATGTTAGGATGTCTAGTGATTAAACTGTTGTACAGAAAGCAACACTAAAAATTTTTGGATCAATATTTTTCAATGGGTGTTGGCAGTTGACAACTTTAATCGATAGGTTTTTTTGGGTGTCATTTCATCTTCATGGTGTTGTGAAAAAATTGAGTGCCCTGACAACATTCTAAGTAGTCTGAATGTGTGTATGGATGTTGATGGATGTGATGGCTACAAATTTGGTTTGATTGTGGGATCTTTGGATGTTACCCTTTGAGTTTCTATTACTTGTCACTCGTGGGACAGTATGTGATGATTGTTTAGTGTATCTGGAACTAGGAGCTTGAGCCCGCATTTCCTTTTCCAATTTCCACAGTATGTTGAATGATGAGCAGGCAGAATGCATGTTTGGTTGGTGCACTTGCACGCACCTTATGACTTATGAGCTGAGGAGCTGGGGATTTGTCTTGCATGTTGTTGAGAGTTCCATTGGAACGGGAATCTATTCATTTAACAGAAAAAAATTCCACATAATGCATGTACTATTTGTATTGCAGTTTCCACCTATACAGATCTCTTTTTGTTATAGTTTTATTTAGGATTCATGTCCATTTGGAATGTGACCGGTCTAGATGGTGGGATCAATGGATCCCAGATGATATGGTATTGTGGTGTATTCGACAGATTGTATTTTGTTTTTTGTTGCGAAATTTAGATGTGAATGTTCTATTTTCTTTCCTCCTGCAATGTCACTGCTAACAGTAGTATTGAATGCTCTGGTTCTATAAGGGCAGGAAGTTATGAGTTATGACTTCCTTTTTAGCGCTTAACCTTTTTAGTTTAGTGATGTTTACTCCTTAGTTTGATGGTTGGATGCTTTTGTATCTGCGTCTTTCTCACTGTTACTTTTCTAGTTGCTTGAGTGACTATGCTATTTTGTGGAAGTGCATGCTTGTTTGGAGTTGTTGATGGCGCAGTGCACCATTAACAACTGAAAGGGGTAACTGATGAACAGCACAGCAGGATTGTCTTCACTTTGACTAATTATCTGTCTTATTATGGTTCTCTGAGTTCAAATACAATGCTACTGTTTTCCATTGATCGTTCTCAATTTTTCATCAGGACTTGGTTTGGTCGTAATACTTTATTTGAGCGTAACTCACAGGGACATTGTTTCGATATTGTGATTTGTCTAATGATGTTCTGGTACTTGACAGCATGGGTGTTTACTTGAGATATATTCTATTATCCTCCCCCTCTCTTAATAGACGCTTCTGGTATACAAAGATGCTTTGGTTGACTCTTGGTTGCGCCTGTGGAAGATATGAGAGATTTTGAGAAATGGCTCAGTTATGCCATAAAGCTGCATCTAATTTCGATATAGATATTTATAATAGATTCCGTTTACAGACGTTATGTGAAAAATGGTTCCTTGAATCAGGAAGTGATGGAGCCACGTTGCAATCAATTAGTTGATTTTCATATAGAACTGTCTGCTTCCTTTATACTACTTTAGTGCATTTTCAAGAGCTTTAGTTTTTAATGGGATTATCTTGAGTGAGGGAATGTATCAGGTTCCCTGGTGTACAAATCACTGAATGTGGAGGGAGCCAGTTTGCTTGAAATTTTTGTCTGCCCTACTAATTTCGTAGTGATTTTTTTTGGCAATGCAGTTGTTTTTGCCATTATCTTTCTATTTCCTCTCAATGCCACTGCAGTTTGCCTTCAGTTCATCGGGGTGGCATGTCTTTGAGATATTTGAACGCTTTTGATTTAACGAGTGGGATTGCGGAACCCTATGCTTTTATGTTGGATGGATTGTTAATTAATTAAGCCAATGCAGGTCATTGTATGGCGTGACTTCAGTGTGCCATTCTATAGTTCCTCTTGTGTGTATCATCTACTTGGAAAGTTGGCAGATGGGTCTGGACCTCATGCACATATATGTTCTGGGGAGCAATTATTAAGTCTCCCTATATCTGTTTCCCATGTTATAAGGCTTCAAAATCTATGTTGAGAGATGCAGCATCGTTTTCTAGGTTTACAGGGCGCGCTTGTACTTGAGTGGTTCACGAGTACTGACCTAGTGTTTCAATATGTGTATTGTTTTCTCTCTATCTTACGAATGATTATCTGGAGCTCAGCATCATATGTTTTTTTGAGACCTTGGTCATGGATGCTGCCTGGAAGAGGTGACGTGGAGCAATTTACTGGAAATAATTTAATCAATGTCGTCGTCTTGGGTTAGCTTTTGTTCGTAACGCCAACACTTGACACTTTGATATTCCTATTAGTGCTCATCCACCACGCATCTGATTATTGGGCATACTGCAGTAAGTAGTGAAGCTATTGGTTGCTGCGCTCTTTGGTTGTCTCATTTTTATGTCTGATTTGAGTGGGGTATCTATCTCGTAAGCAGCTCACTGGGGATGATGGATACCTCAACTATTTTCTTGAGCTCTTAGGCTTTACAGGTTGGCTCTTGTAAGGACGTCATGTTGACATTCACTTCGTTCATGTTTGCTTTCTCTTCGATGCGAGGCTTTTTTGTTATTTGTCGGAAGTAGCTGAATGGATTGTGTTTTGAGATCGCTTACGTCCAGGGATATGTTCACACACTTGGCATGACATTAATTTTAGCTCGTCAACTTGGTTTACATATGCTTTTCTCGTGTCTTGGTTGCAATGCTATATCCTCCCGGAATCACATTACCTCTTTTTCTCTCCCCTTTCACGGACAGAAGTCCGTTTCTTTGGGTGTTTGTGTTGGAAATGTCTTGTCTGCCTACGATTCCAGAACAAGCCAAGACAAGCCAAGAGCACAATAGAAATAGCCATGTTTATTTAGTTCTTTATAATGCATTGGTAAAAGTTGAATTCATTGGTGATGAATGGATACAGTTTCCATGTAAAGATATCATAACTTGATGTTAAATAGCTTTCATCCATGAAACATGGAAAGTTTCATTAGGACTTAACACAAGATGTAGACAGCTCTAGTATTATTGGAAAGCTTCAGGATATGGAGACAGTTTGGAGACAGACTGTATTTTGATGTTGTATGACCATCTGGAGCTTTTGAGGCTCTTTGAGTTTGCATTGTCCAAAATCTTTTGAGTGAAGACAATAGGAGGTTTGGTGTCAAATGTTAGGGGTGGTTTGAGGTCTGGGCCTTTGATTTTCTTCCTTTGGTTACATAGCTTTCGGTAAATTTGCCCATGATTATGGCCGCATGATGTTATTTTGTATTTTGATGCTATTATTCTGCTTTATCATTCTCTATCATTTGTATGTGTTTTATGGATGCATAAATAGGTAAAGTGAAAGTATATGTTCCGACCATTGACTTCTGCAGGCTGTTGTTTCGTGAAATATGCAACCTCTGAAGAAGCCGATAGAGCAATTAGGGCCTTGCATAACCAATACACTTTGCCTGGGGTGAGTTATTTTCTTCTTGGGCAATTCGATATATTGAATGTATTTAAACATTTGTCATTGTATTTTCAGGGGGTTGGTCCTATCCAAGTCAGATATGCTGATGGTGAGCGTGAACGCCTTGGAAATGGTGCGTAGCCTTGAGTATTTATCTTTAAAGTGTATGGGATATTGTTGTTACTTCTTAGGATTGTATGAAATTTGTTTGTCTTTTTTTTTTTTTGGTGATTAGTAATTCAAAGAATGTATTACTTAGACACCCCTTGGTAAATTCAGCATGTGTCTCCAACTATACAACAAATTAAAAAATGGAGCTTAGAATAAGCAAAAGGTTACATTTTGTCCTGAAAAATCCAATGGTTCCTCTCTTTCCAAATGCCCCACTAAGTAGCCCAGGTACTGACTTCGAAATCCCAAATTCCAGTAATCCAACCTTTCTTCAATCTTCTGCATGCAAACATGACATATTTCACATTGTTCTGTTGGACCCAACTTATCCCATCAAAGCAGGTGATAATTGCCATATTGATGAAGCCTATTTTCACCGTACGAAAAGTTGGTCACCCGACTCTTCTTCACATTGGCACACATACTTGCCAGATTTACATCTTCCTTGCATTGACATGAAATTTGTTTGCTGTCCCTTTTTTCTAAGATATTTGTTGTTATGACTTCTTATGATCTCCAACTCTCCAATGCACCATTTTAATCTGTAACTTTTAACAAGATGATTTTGCAAAAGCTGTATTATTATATTAAGACAATAGTATTTTTCATGACAAATCTAACTATAGTAGCTTTATGTTTTAAATAATTGAATATATTGAAAAATAATAATTAAAGTTTGCAAAGGTTAATTGCACATGCCCCATGTGTCGGATAATAAGGAACAAAGGGAGTATTCCTTAAGTATTTTGAGCCTGATTAAATAATTAGTGCAATGGAGTTGGTTTACTTTTCTTATGTATGGTGTCTATTGGAACAATATGTTTCTTTGCAAAGCTGTCACTCACTGTCTTTAATGTCCAGCGACACTGATCTTTGATCTGTTTTTTTCGTTTCTGCCTTTGTTTCTGGATTTCTGTCGTTTGGTGTTGTGAGGGATTAGTGGATGGCATGGCCGCATGGACGTTGTCACATGGCTTGGCATGGTGTGTTTTTGTATTTGATTTTGCTCTCACTGCATTCCCTTGTGTATTAGGTGCAGTTGAATACAAGTTATTTGTGGGTTCATTGAACAAGTTTGCTTCAGAAAAGGAAGTGGAAGAGGTATGTTCCAAGAAATACTCACCCCTTTGCAATAGATTTTTTGATTACTTATCTAAACAAAAGACACTCACTACTTCTTATCAGTATTCTACTTTTTAGTGGATCTTATTAGGTAGCATTTCATTGATTAGTTTTAAAACTCATCTTACTTTATTGTCAAGTGTGCTTGTAATATTTGCATTATCCTTTCTCATCGTTAAGTATTGTTTCAGTGAAGAGACTACAAGCTTCATGATGAATGACTTTCTAGCTATGTCCGACTTGGTTTATTTTGTGTGCTAGATATGTACACCATTTAGTATTCCCTATCATGTTTTTTCCCCTTCATGATGTTTCTTAGGAGTTGGAACAGTTTTTGTGGGAATTATGCTTGGGTCTGGTGTTCATCTGTTACTGCATTAATGGAACTTTAAGCTTCTTCTTGTTCATCTGTGACTGTGTGAATGGAACTTTAAGCTTTTTCTTTTTTATCTGTCACATGCACTGAATTCCACTATTATGCTGCATGATTGCATCCATTTTGCTTACATATCCTATCTTGCTGAAACCGTACTGTGAGTTTTTGTAGGGTGTGTTCTCTACATGTTAGCTTTGCTTACATAATCCAACCTTAATTCACTCATCCTAGCCACATTTTCTAAACTCCACTCTTCAACGGCCACTTGCACTTACCAACTGCTAGCTTACCCAACCGTCACATACCCCTGAAAAGAATTTTTTGACTCTGTTAGCATTTATATGCTCATTTTCATGTTTGGATCCTTCCAATGTATATATCTTCTTTGGTTTTGTGCTATTGTCATTTTTCTCTATTGACATGAGATCAATGCTACTTGCAACAGATCTTTGCACCCTATGGACGCGTGGAAGATGTGTACCTCATGCGTGATGAGAGGAAGCAAAGTAGGGGTATGTGTCTTCGAGCTTAGTTTGATACAAAACAATTTCTCTCACACATAAGAGCATCCCACCTACCCTTCCCCCTGAATTCTTTTGGGTTCTAGCCAAGGGGCTGGAGATGGGGTTGGAGGTAGGTGGCAGGTGGAGCCCATTAACTCGTCCAAATGAGTGTGACTCCTATATTTGAACTTGGTGTTGCTGCTTGAATGTGCACATCAATGCCATATTTGGATTGGTATAGGTGTAGTTTCTGGTTTTAGAGAAATAATAGAAATTTCTTAGTATGTGTTGGGGTGTGTTCTTTAGATTGTCATTTCGACGTCTCATTTGACCCTTCTGCATTCTTAAGGCAATAATATCTCTATTACTGATTACTGGTTAATATGTGAAGGCTGTGGGTTTGTCAAGTTTTCTAATAAGGATTCAGCATTGGCAGCGATAAATGCTCTTAATGGGACATTCACAATGAGGGTTAGTATACTTTCATTTTTTGGTATCTTTTCTATATCATCTATTGGCGGGTGCTCTCTTGTAACAAGGGGTTGATGTGTAGGGTTGTGAACAACCGTTAATTGTCCGATTTGCTGATCCTAAGAGGCCTAAGCCAGGGGAGCAAAGGTTCGTCAATTCTTCTCTCTCTGCCCTGTAATTCACTGAAGTTACACTGGTTTCATCTTTACTACATTTCAAAAGGTTTCTTATCTAGATCCCTCGCTGGATTTTAGTTGGTATAGGTGGTCAAACTCGGATGTATGCTAACTACCAAACTGGAGAGTTCTACAGTTTCTAGTCTCTCCTGCTCACTGTTTATAACCTGTTGGTTTTTGCATAGGTCTAATTTACATGTAAGGGTCAAGGCTAGGTTGTTATAGTAGATATTGTTGGTTTATATTGTTTTTAAATTTGAAAGCCTGAACTTTGATTATCTGAAATTCTAGGCCTCTATTTGTTTGTGCGTCAAGTTGATTGGATTGATTATGTTTGTTGCTGTTGCAGTTGGGTGTTGGAGCTTATGCTAGTTATAGCCTTCACTTTTGTTAGATAGTGCAAAATATACATGGTGACGAGTCGGTATTACCTTTCTGTTGTGTATATTCTAAAGGGTGAAGTGATTTTCACATTTATGACTTCAAATTCCAAGCAGGGCTGCTTATCTAACTTTTGTGTTTAGTGTATTCTTTCTTTTTTTTTTCCCCAACAAATACAGTTTGAGGGGTTTTGCTCTGGGGTTGTCACTCCTTGTGCAACCTTTTGTTTCCTTTAGTTTCAGAACTGTGGAAAGGTACGGTTGAACTGATTGCTTCCATTTGCTTGGCTTTTGCTATGGGGTTGCCACTCCTGGTGGAAAATGGTTGAGTTTAATGACCTTAAGTTCCCAACATGAAACAATGAACGATTCGAAAGCACATTATCTGCTTGGATAATTAGTTTGGACTTTGGACTAGACCTTATGGGCGTTAGTTGGAAACCTTCTTCTATCAAAGATGTAGTGGTAGCCTTGGAGAAGAAAGTGAATAGTGCCTGGGTTAAAAGTGTTTGGAATATGATTCCCTTGGCAATTTGGCGGTGTATTTGGAAGGAGAGGAATCGCCATCTTTGAGGATAGATCCTTTTTCATTCAAAATTTTACGCTCTAATTTCGGAGGATTTTGTGTGGTTGGAGAATAGTGATTCTTGTTGGAAGTAGCTTGACTATCATGGATTTTGTAGACAATTATCACGTATTAGAGCTTGAGGTTTTTTGTCTCTCTAATGTAATGTTTCGGTTATTTGTCAAAAAAAAAAAAGAAGGATGAGACCATGTTCAATGCCTGCCCTTCATGAATCAATGAACTCTAGCAAGGTGGATTTGCTAAGGAATTCATGGGTTAGCAGCTTTGTTCTGCCTGCTCCCCATTTGCAATTGGTTTGTTGGAATCTTTTCATCCTATGATTAGGGTGCCAGAGAAGCGACTTGTTATCACTTTCTCTATCTAGCTTTTTGCATGGCATGTTCTTTTGTGGCAGATAGTTAAGTTCTTAACCTAGTTTGGCTGGGTTAGTAGTCGGCTGGTAGGATAAAAGCTTCACCTACTGGTCCTACTGTTTTATTCATTTGGTCTGTTTATTTATTTATTTGTGCAGGACTGGACCTGCCTTTGGAGGTCCAGGTTTTGGCCCTCTTCCACCCCCAGGCATCAGGTATTTTTGCTTTAGCCCTTTATAGAATCATCGGTACCATTTTCTAATTTTGTAAATAAAGCTAGTTTCATCTTTAAGCTAATGGGATGAATTTTGCATTAACTTTGCTCTGGTCCTTCTCAGGCCTGCACCAGGGCCCAATTATCCTGGTTCTATGGGTGGTCAGGGTCCACCTAGTGGATGGCAGCCTATGAGCCCGCAAAATTTGGCTCCATCTCCAAATGCTAGTGTTCATGGATATGGCAATCAATATCCTCCGAGGTCTGGCGATGGAGCGATTTCTGCTACTGCTGTGAGTACCCTGGACATCCCAAAAGAAACTGAGAACATATAATTGAAAGAATGAGAAGTCAGCCTCATGTGACTTGTTTATTTCTTTTATGGATAATGAGGATTGATAGATGGATTAATCTAGTCAATATCTAGTGTTAGGGTAATCTTAGTTGAATATGTTCGAATATCTATGGTGCGGACCGCAGACAATACTTGAACATAAGGACCAGTTTCTTCCAATTAAAGTTACGCCGTCTATCGTCCTTTTTGTTAGTGTTTGACTACTTTTTACTTGCTGTGATTTTCGTTTTGGTTGCATGGCTTCAAATTTCTTGTACATGAATGAATTTTTGTGGGTGACTTGTGTCTTAGTGCACATCTAGTGGTGCAGACTATTGCTGTAATGGATAAAGATTTTTGAATGTCATTGATGACTATTTTTGGAGGAAGTCAGTGCTGCTGTAGAAGAATGGCAGGTACTGTGAGTGATTTTCCCGGGATTCTTATAGTTGTCCCTAAAATAGGTATTTGCACGGATTTCTAGAGGTTAAAGCTCGAACTATATCAATGGCTTCCATAGAGTTATGGCACTGTGCCATGGTTATAGCTGGGGTACATGCCATGAAGGTCGACATTGGTAGAGATTATAGGTTCATAATCTAGGTTTTGGATTATAAATTACCCAATTGTACGGATGCAATTAAAGCTGAAATTGAAGATATTCAGAGTCACGCAATAAGATACTGAATAAAACTTGAGTTTCCAACATAGCTACATGTTAAAGCAGTTTGTGGGGGTGAAAACAATATACTCAAGAGCTCTGAGCTGTTCAGGTATTCGGCCTAAATAAAAGTTAGCGGTGTGGCTGGGGCGCTGGGCTCTGGTGAGCTGTGTAGCCGTGCTGTTGTAGAGGTCAAGATTTATGCCCGGGAGCCCGTGTTTATTACAGATGGATGATACCGAAACAAAAGATTTTTGAAGCTAGAATACAAGCAGCATGCAAGCTCTAATTAACATTGTTGATATATCCAAAATCCGTTGTTTGAATATTTCGCTTATGTTCTATGAAATACAGATTAAAATGTTCAAAACCTTCATGGTTATTTTGCAAACAAGATGTGAGGCTTGGGTATTGTACTTGTGGTTCACCGTCCATGCCCATGAATATTCAGATGTTATTAGGAGGCTGCATTGAGAACTGATGTTTTGCGTCCTGCTACTGGTGCTGTGGTTAGTGGAAGTTTGGGACTTGTGCACCTGGAGATCGGGAAAGGAGAAAAAGGATAGATGTCTTTCTGGATGTTGTTGGATGTTGGCTATCTGATCATGGATTGGATAATGCCAAGTGCTGTTTTGAGTGTTTTCTTATTTGTTTTTAGGTTAAATGTGGAATTCACACTCCTTGTTTCTGCTACATTCTTCAAGTTTATATTCAGATGTTCAAACATATAATCTTTTTAAGCACACTGCATCCTGATGTTGGTTTTGTGTTTTCTATGTGACAATGGCTTTGTTTGCGTTTTTTTAGGCTGGTCATCCTGGCCCACAGGGCAATGTTGCAGAGGGTTCTGGTCCGGGAGCAATTTCTGCCACTTCTGCATCTCCACAGGTATGCATAGATTGATTTCTTTGATCATGCAGGACGCTTTTGTTTGCCATTACATATAACAATTGCATTCTTTTTTATTGATAGAATTTTAATCAACCTTATCCGCAACCACCTGTAAGCGGTCAGCAAGTATCAACTTTACAGAAGCCGCTTCCATCGCCTCAGCAATTTCCACCTTCGATGCAACCACATCAAGGGTCTGGACCTTATCCCCAGGCACAAGGTGCTCAGGCACCGATAAGGCCAGGAAATCAGCCACAAAATGCTGGTCAAGGCCAATACAGCCAGCCATTTCCATCCCAACATTTACCTGGTTTTAATGGACCGCCTCCGTCTGCTCAGTTTCAGGGTCAGCAGAGTGGACCGCCTGGAATGGGTCAACCAAATCGGCCGAGTGGGAACCTCCAAGGTCATAACACATCTTCCTTGGCCAATCCTCACATGCCTGGTCCAACACCACAACAACCACACGGTTTTCAACAATCTCCTTCTCAATTAGCTCAGATGCTGTCGCAGCAAACACAGACTCTCCAAGCTTCCTTCCATTCATCCCAGCAGGCTATCTCTCAACTTCAACAACAGGTGCAGATGATGCAGCCATCAAATCAAAACCACCCTATGCAGCAGAACTATCAGGCCACCAAGCAGCAGGTAGCTTAGGCAACTCAATCTGTTTTCTCATTACCCTCTTGTTCTTTGATTCAAACTTTGTTTCAATGAAACCTTCTGAAGTTTGTTGTGTTTTAGAGTTCATCTGCCCCCCTGATGTTTAGTTTGTCAATTTGAATAGCCTGTAAGTCCAACCATTAGATTTTGGGCAAGTGTTGATTAATCGTAGGTTCCCCCTGGTATATTTGTTGTCTAATATTGACCATGACTAAAGTGGGAGACTGGGAGTAATTCCAATGTGCCGTCTTGATCAACCTTTTGTGCTCTGGATTTCAGAGATTTGGTGCACAAAAACATTGATACCGTCCATGATTAGGTGCAGTAATTTCCATTGTGCCATCTTAATTGACCTTTTGTGCTCTGGATTTCAGAGATTTGGTGCACAAAGTTGATATTACTCATGACTAAGCGCCAACAATTTCAAGTGTGCTATCTAATGATTGACCTTTTGTGCTCTGGATTTGATGCATGAAAAGATTGGTCTAATTCAGTTTTCGTCATGCATTTTAGGATTCTTACCTGCAGTTCTGCAGTTTGCTTCGTTTTTAGCTGTCGTTCTTTTATTTAGTGCCTACAACACTTGACAGCTGTTTCCATGGATTGGGTATTGCCAGCCCATTGTTTTATTAATGCGCTATTATTTGGTTAATTCCCTGTTTCTGTTGCAGCCACAATGGACCGGAATGACACCAACCACAGCTGCTGCTAATACACCTCCTAGTGCACCTAAATCAGATGCCCCATCCACATCTTCTGCCCCTGTCGGCCCTGTGGGTGGTGCTGCTCCAGCTCCTGTTAAATGTAACTGGACCGAGCATATATCCCCTGATGGGTACAAGTACTATCACAATGGTGCCACTGGTGAAAGCACGGTGAGGATGGCTATTTATTTTTCTTTGTGCCGTATAATATTGTCTCTCTCCGATTTCTTTTCCCGTTTATTTAACAAGAAGAATGTTGGATTTGCAGTGGATAAAGCCTGAGGAGTTGACATTGTATGAACAGCAACAACAGAAATTGTCTGCCCAACAGCCACCAAATCAGCCAAACACGCAGGCTGTTCCTACACAGCGTGCTGCTCAGTCAAATCCCTCTCAACCACCACAGCTTCAACCGCAGTTTCGCCAGAATGAACAGTTTCAACATCCTCCAGTATCATCCATGGTTAGCTTCCATCCAACTGTCCAACTGCAACCGGTTTATTTTGATCTTGTTATACTTTTTTCTTGTATGGATTTAAGCTTTCTAACTTTTTATCTTTTATTTCAGTACCAGGCTCCTAGGGGTGTAGCCAACCAACCTATTCAGGTAGCCTAGTTCTGTCTTTACTCTGCATGTTGGCATGATCTAGGTTGTATCTGTGTTTCGGTTGAAGTGCCTGTTGCATAATTGTTGCATTTTAGTCTCTACTGGTTTCATCCAGATATGCAAGTTGTACTTATGGCATTCCAGTGTTTACAACTAAAAACATATTGGCAAAAAGTTCTAGCTATCTATTTGCCTGTGATGTTTGACTCTGCTCGAGTGGTTTCAATTATGATTTTATTTGCGATTGCTTCTTTTGGATGCCCATGGATGCAGACTCTGAAGAATTGTGTTTGATACTGTGTAGCTATGTGCAATGATAGGTTTTAAAAGTAGTGGGTTTTTCGTTCTTGAGTATGATGGCTTGTTGGCATGTCTAAAGAAGAAACCTGTGTGAACTCTCATCAGTGATCACATGAGCTTGTATAAGTTATTCCTTCTGCTTCAAAACTAAAGAAATTAAAGTTTGCAACGGGCAAATTGAATGTTTTAGGTAGAAGTGTTCGTTTGACTTCACTAAATTGAATGTTGGAGTCAGTTGATGACGTTACCTCCTATTCATTTACAGGATGGTGGCTATACACAACAGCAAACACCTGCCAATTCAGCCATGGATCCTGCTCGCTTCCAACAGGTATACAATTGCTGTCTGTTTAAGTGGCCGAGTCTACCTTCTTGCTGTTTTCACTCCTGTTTCTATTCTTTTGTTTGCCCACACATTTCCCTTGTAAAAGGCTTCAAGTGAACTGCAACTTCGAAATAATTCAGTCTTATAATTCATGAGCACTTTGTTGTTGCCAGGGATTTCAGGCTTCACAAGATTGGGCATGGAAGGGCAACTCTGGAGGCCGTTGACCAATTCATGTAACACATCCATTCTTTTTGTTACCCCTCTTCCCCGCAAAAAAGATAAATCTGACAATTTGGTCATTCAATTGTGGTATTTCAAATTTTGCCGGTGTGGTAATTTTGCTGTTTTGTCCTGTAATCTTGGTAAGAAATCAAAAACTCTCAGTCACAAGCTGATTTGGGTTCATATATGGTCAGTGATCATAAGGAAATCAAGTGTGGGACTGTTATGAGTTTCTAAAACAGGCGGCAGGGAAACACTGCTTAGTACTGAGAGTCTTACAAATTATGCAGGAACCTGATGTCGAAACTTCCAGTTAGAGGTAGATGTGCTGATGCCGGAGGGACGAATGATGTGATGTATACCATGTGGCGGATGTGTTTCAGGTACAAAAATGGTGCGAGTTGATCATGTAAAGTAATTGTTCGGGTGCTGGCTTTTCACCTCTGTGCATCACTAGGATGTTATCTCAAATGCCAATTTTCGAGGGGATTGCCAAACCTTGTGCTATCTGTAGTGCATAGAGAAGATAGAGTTACTTGTCTTTTGTTGCTTTTCTTCTTAATTGGATAAATTTAGCTATCATTGTTAGTCTATGCTGTAATCCCTAGCTAGAGTTGGGAAGTGTTGGATGTAATGTTAAATTGTAGAATATGATTAAAGCTTCAGGGTAACAAGCATTTAGGTATCATTAACTTTGTGGGTGCTACAAAGTACAAACTTGATCATAATGCGAAAGCATGATAGTAATTGGACCCATAAATCTTTGATGTCACCTTATAGCTTATACAACCTGGTTTTGCGGTTATTCAGACATGGAAATCTCTATTTTTCTGTCATTTGTCAGGACTTGGATATCACCTAACTTTAGCTTAGGTCAATATGAATTATCATATAACTTGAAAAAGCCTATGATGTCAGAACTAGACTGGTCACTGAACCGGTTGACCCAGTAGGTCAATGGTTCAACTGGTTAGACCGGATTAGATCGGTTGACCCGGGTCATTGAACATGTATGAATCGGTCATGAGTTAATATTTTTTTTATATACTTCAAGAATAATTAAGCTATCAAAATAATTAAATGGGTAGAAAATAGTATGAACCAGTCAAAACTCCCTTGAACCGATCAAAAATTGGTTTTTTAAGATTAAATTACCAAATCTTGGTTTGATCGTGAACCGTCTGGATCAACCAGTCCACCTGGTTCAATTGGTTTTGTTTTTTTTTTTCCTCGGTTGAACCAGTCATTCGAGCTAAATTTGAAACTAGACCGGTCAGCTTACCAGTTCATGGTTGAATAGGCCGGACTGGCCGGTCCGGTCCAGGTTTACAACATAGCAAAAAGCAGGATGTGGACATTGATTTCTCGCATAAATTTTGACGTTGACAAAACCTAATGACCCGAACCTAAACTTTTACAAAAACAGCATTGCTATTGATGTTGACAAAATCCAATGACTCGAACCTGAACTTTTACCAAAACAGCAATGCTACTAGTGAGCGGTAACCCTAAGCGGTCACTTGACTTGACCCTGCTAGTCTTGAGCCATGAAGAGTTTAAGCACTCAACTAATATCGAGCTCAGAATGCAATCACCATGGCTTAGTTGGTGCACCCTACAATGTAACTCCCCCTTGAATCATAATTCAAATTAAATGAAAGGCAAAGTTTACTAGGGTTAGCTTAAAATTGTTACTCTAACCTTCCTTTCTATAAAAAGTAAACTAGAATATATGGATTACAAATTTGCAATATGCCTTGAGGAATTTGCTAATTGTAGTGAAAATGAAACATTTGTATATCGGTGAGATGAACTCTTATGTTTGATTTTGTTAATGTTTTTACATAGCTAATAAATCATATTGAACTGATCTTTTAATATGATGGTGATTAATAACTTATTCAGGAGTATCTTTTATCAAAGTTATCATAGGTAAATCATCAGTTACTCGTATATTAATTATAAGTTATAAGATAATTATTTGACAATAGATTTTAGATAAGTTGTGTTAGTTAACACAATGGCTAGTCATTTGAACACAAATTCTAAGATGTAACTGTATCACGTAAAATTATTGTGAAACAGACTCCTTTAGGGTGACATTTATTGAGAAATGACTTTCATCATAGTCATCCAAATATATTATTAGACAACTTATATTTACAACTATTTATTACAGAATTATGAATGTCACAATAAATTTATTATAAAACAGTCCACATATAACTTACAAAATTGAAATAGAAGCATATCATTTAGCATGACTTTTAGACAAATTTACTAGAAAACATACTTTTCAATTCATTGGAATCAAAACAAGTTGGGCCTCCACCCACAAAATTCAACTTTGTAGTGATTATTGGATGATGAATCCAAGAACATATATTATGCAGTCGGCAGAATTCTTCTGACATTATAATTTATTTATATATGTAGCCAAATATGACACTAAAATATGACTTACTTTTTCGGAAAGCTCTAATATATTGTGTTAATTAATTAATTAATTAATTCATTCATTCATTTCTTCAAGTTCAGGTTAATAGTTTAGGTTAGGTGTAAGTGTAATACGCGTTGAATGTAATTGAGATTAATTATATCACCTCCCTGAAAAGATTTGGTTGTGCTGCACTCAAGTACTCTCGCCGTTCCACATTAATTGTCATTTGTTGACTGTTACAGTTTTCAATATCATTATTTGATCGATAATTTTTTATTAATAATTTCACTATTATAATTTTATGATAGTGCTTTTCATTACAAATTTAATGGTAGTAACTTTATATAGTAATTCATTATGTATATTGAAAAATTTATGGCCAAATTTTTTTGATTTGACTGTACAATTTCAAAAAACGGCAATTAATATGGAACGGAGCGAGTATACATCTTTAATTTGTCCAAATAAAAAAAAATTATGTTTCAAATGATTTTCATAAGATTTTCTGATAGTAAATTTCACCAAGCATTTTCTTTTTTTCCATCTTAAATTTTATCAGCATTTACGAGTTATGACTATTTATGTGAATATCAATACATATTACATGCACCTGGAGCATGTGCTCCGGATAGGCATGAGTGAACAATTATGCTATTGATAGTGAACAACGGATAGGTGTGAGTGAACAATTATGTTATCAACAGTGAACAATGACTACATTTGGAGCACGTGCTCCAAGAGCATGTAATAAATTGCATGTGAATATTAGAGGAACCTTACAGAGAGAATATGTAGCATTGATTATGAGTAGCGTTGGCAAAATTTCGTCTGACCCGAATTACCCGAATTGTCCGACCCGGAAAAAATCGGGTATAGATTTTTCGTCCGAATTTTTATATTAACCAAATATTCGGACATAAAATTTCTCTTTTTTCTATTGTCCGAACCCGATTTTTGCTTCGTCCGAATTGTCCGACCTGGTTCGACCCGAAATAAAACCGGGTCCGGATATAAATTTCTCGTCCGAATTTTGATATTGTCCGAATTTGTCCGACCCGAATTTACCCGGACCTGAATTTTTGCCAGCGCTAATTATGAGTGATGACTATTTCGTTGATTTTGTAGGTTTTTGTTATGTGTTGTCTCAAATTGTCAGAAAATTTAAATGTAGTCTTTCATCCATGTTAGAAAAACAACAGATCCCATTTTATAGTGATTACTTAATTCAAAATTTTTTCCTTAAATCCTTATTGTTCAATAGGGTTTAGGGTTTATGGAATAAAACAAAAAGAACAATGTTCCTATATATATGTTGTGTCCTCCAACCTTTTTCTAACATGATCCCACCTCCCAATTAGAAAGCATTAATTAAGTTGTTGATCACCTCCATGCTTAGCTAAACTATGCTTAATCACTCTCAATGGTTTGCTAATCTCATCATTAAAAACCAACACCATTGGTTAGGGTTGCTAATGATGCTAGTCATGCTTATGTAATGTCGTTATTTCCACGTCTATTTCACTCTATTGATCGAAAAGAAATATATACCCTCCCTGCCTTACTCAATATCGTCGTGATTTTCACATCTATTTTATAAAATTACTATCATTAAACGTATAATGAAAAATATTTTTATAAAAATATAATATTATAACTCTTAATGAAATATTATGTTTAAATTAATACATTCAAGATCATAAAAAAAATTAGACAACTAATAATATGGAATGAAGCATAATATACATTGATTAGTATAACTTAATTAAATATTGATTACATATGGAATGGTAAAATAGTGAAACAAATTAAACCATATTCCCATTAAATTAATCATAGAAAAAATAAACTGTGGAGCCAGCTAGGAAAAATATACTTAATTAGATGTGCATTAGAGTTAGTCAAAGAGTAATAGTGATTGATTCATAAATGATGCTTTCTGAACCTATAAATTAAATGCAAATTTTAGAATCAGATCATCTTACATTACATTGTGCTGAAACGAACAAATTTTACAGTGACATTTTTAATATAAGCTTTGATCGATTAATAAATCCTTTTAAAATAATTTTTAATATTAATATGACTAATAATTTATCAAGGTGTAATTTTTATCAGAGATACCTCATATGAATTGTTGTAAAAGTTACCATAAAATAAAATTATGTCTCGCAATATAATGCAATATGACAGTCTTACGTAAGACTTAGTGTTGTTATTCACTTCAGCAAATTCTTGACTTTCATAAAATAGATAAATAACAATATACATATAATGTATTTATATGTTGTAATTAATGCCTTATGATGATTTGTGAGATAAGTTAGTCAATGATATTTGAAACATTTTTGATAGTTTCGAAAACATAATAAAACTACGACGTACATGATACCTGTAGTACCAAATCTCAAATATAATTTTGGGTTAATTGCAATCATTTTTAGTACAACCTATACATCATAACTTTCTACAACTATTGGCTAGCATATCCAAGAAAAAAAAACTCTCAAAATCAAGGGATCACATTATGTTTTGTACAAGAAGTAAAGGATCTTTCTTTTTGACTTAATTCAAATTGGTTTTTTAAAAAATATTCCCATATATGATTTTGATGGAGTAAAATTTTCAAAGGATTCCTTATCCACCATAATAAAGAGTAAGTGCATAAAAAAATCTATATTATGTATATTATTGAAATGAAAACACTTGTAATAATAATGCAAGAAAAGATTGAATGAAAAAGACCAAGGAAAAGAAAGGTGATGGCAACCCTATGTGTATCACTTACTAAATTTAATGCCATTTGAGCGTTGTAAGTACTATTATAAATAATTTTTTTTCTTGGGGGAGATGGGTTGAATACTTGAGCCTTTATTTTGCTAGAGTCAACTATTTATTAGCTTATTAAGAGTAGAATCAATAATATTTCTATATGAATTTCCTTCATCTAATTTCGAATAAGCTTTTTTTTAGGAAAATAAGTATCAAAGTAACGTAAATGTTTTACAGTTGTAATTTATTACATGCTCCTGAAGCATCTACTTCAAATATGACTTTTTTTTTTTTGAAACCTACTCCAAGTATGGTTATTGTTGACTTATATATACTAAATTTTTTGCTATAAACAGCATAATTGTTTACTAACACCTACAGGGAGCAGTGTATGTAATATGTATTATTCTACATTGGATTTAAATATTGTAACTGATGCATTTCATGGTGTTGAACATACGTACACATTTTGAATTAATCCTCTTTTCTTCAAATAGTTTTTTTTTTCGTGTTGCATGATATTGTTTTTTGAAAATATTGCATGGTACTTACTATAGGTTTCCAAAAAAAGGAATTAATTCTTGCCATATGAAGGATTTATATGTATATGATGCTGTTTAATTCTCTCTTTTTCTTTTGTCTTCTCTTTAGTAATTATAATAACAAAGTTTCGGAGAAAATACGTTTGAGCGCGTGATCTGAGGATCTAGATGCATACATTCTTCCCCTATAAACAAACATTCGTGATGAGGAAACAAACAACTTTTCGGAATACCATTTTGAAAAACATTTTAGGGAAGACAAAAGATGAAATCTCAAAAAACGAAATGTTTGATCAAGTAAAATGATGCATGCATGTCCATTCTATCCAGTATGACCTAATTCTTTAAGTACGCAAATTCTAGTAATATAATTATTCTCACGTACGTACACTATAACCTTATTCTTTAGTATATGGGAATAAACCCTTCCAAATGTCGAATTTAGCATTTTATCAAACCTTTTTTAAGTTGAAACTCTTATAATTGATTGCTTGCAACACAAGATTATACACTTGGAACAACAATTAATATAGCGTGGGGGAAACAAATTCTAACATCTTTATTGATTGTCCTTATCCTTATTTGGTACGTACCCCAACGGTCTTCAATTAAGACATTGATTTTACATCTTAATTCAATGTGATAAGCTAAATATAATGGGATTAATATATGCTAAGCGGATACACTTATAGTGGTTGTCAAGCATGACAACCACTGTAAGTAAAATAAATCTTAAGCATACATGTGTCAAGTTTTATCTTGACCGTTAGCTTTCTTATTTAATATAAATTGTGAAATATATTTTTTTTAAATTATAGTTTATTTTAAAAAAATTTATATTTTTCAAAATATGCTTATTTAATAGGCAAAAATTTAGATTTAAGATATTTAAATTTTAAAAAATTTAAGATTTTTTTTTAATTAAGAAAATATATTTTATAATGTTGTACTAAATAAAAAAAATGAATAGCGAATATAAAAGTTGACACATGTATGGATAAATATTGTTTTCATTGTGGTGGTTGTCAACCATGACAACCACTATAAGTTTTTCCTATGCTAAATACTAGGACATGAGTTGTTATGTGTTCAACTCGACAGTTAATCATTTATTAAAGTTACCGTCTTTGGAGGAATTTGGATTCGTTGATGAGGAGGAGAATCGAATCTTGCTTCTAAATATGTTTCATCGTTGGACGTACTCTTAGGCCCTATTCGGCAAAATTAGTGTTTTAGGTAGCGGATAGAGGTTTATGTAGCGGATAGCGGTTTAAGCAGCGGATAACGGTTTAAGTAGCGGATAGCGGATGACTGTTCAAATGAAAATTGTGTTCGGTAAATTTAGCGGTTGAATTAACAGATTAATGTGAATTGACATAAAAGGATATGAATAATTTTGAAAGATAAAATTTTCAAAGGGTATTTTTTGACCGACAAATATGAAACGCTATACCCCAAACGCTAAACGTTAACTTTATTAGCGTTTCACAAAACGCTCCTCAAAACGCTAAACGCTCCTCAAAACGCTAACTTACCGAACACTAATATTTACACAATTAGAGTTTTGACTTGATCAAAACGCCAAACGCTACCCCAAACGCTACTGCCGAACACAGCCATATGTTCATAAAAAACGAAACTTGAAATGTTTGATGATGCAATTGTAAGTTGATTTTTATCGTGTGAATTACAAAACATATAGTTTATGGGTCTTTAGATTTCTTTTAAATTTGGGGAAAATGTATGGAAATTAAAATGACTTAAAAAATGATTGATTTTTCTTTATTTGTATTGAAATTGAAAGCATAGAAGTTAAGTGAGGTGGAAAACAAAATGAAATTGTTGTTTGATTTTGTATCCTTCTTAAATTGAGAAGAAAGTTGGAGAAAAGTGTGATGGACTAAAACTCATGATGTGCAGTAGAGAATAGACAGAGGGGAATAAACAATTGGAAGGGAAAGAATAAAGTGAAGAACATATTGGACCTGAAAAATAGATTATGAAGGAGAAGCATGTAAGATGCACATATACAATCACTTTTTGCACAATTTATTATGAACAATTATGATAAACTTAATATAGTTTAAATTACTAGAGGTGCTTTCAAAAATTAAATATATATGCATCCATATGTTCTCTTCAACTTATATAAATATTGATACTGATCATTGACAATTTAACCTAATTAATAAAGTCATTTTTTCAGCTGTAATATCAATATTGTTACATGCAAAAACCAACACCTATATCATATCTTCATAACTAATCACCTTTGGATTCATCATAAGTAATCATGTCTCATTACTATATATTCCCATGACTGTAGATTTTGCACTTATATTAAAATCTAAAACAAAATAGTAAAAAGGTACAAAACTAATTAAATTCTATTTTTTCACAAAGTAATGGATGGTTTTTGTTTAAAATATTAGATCAATCAAAATTTAAGTTTTCTGATTTTTTTAATTAAATAAATTATAAGATTACTACCATATCATAAGCTCGCTATTTTGTACAAGAATTTCTAAATAAAGGATTTTATGACAAAAAATGGAGAAAGTTACATGCATACAAAAAGAATCGTGTACAGCTAGTTATTCAGAAGAATATGAGAACAGCATGCAACAATGATTTGTATAAAAAGTAGTTTTATTTATACTATTTTGAAAAGCTTTTGTAAAAAGTTATGAGTTGAGGGTTTGTCTCCAATTGCTAAATGCAAAGATTGAGATGGATGTTAAACATAGGCAACACTTTTGGAAAGCTAAACTTAAAAAGCCATAAATATAATAAATAAACAAATAAATAAAGATAAGGAAAAAAAAGAAGGAAAAAAAGCTACTTTTTTTAGTTATCACCTTGAATTCAAAGTTAGGGTCTCTTGGGAGGTAGCATTACCACCAATGTATCCACCATATATCTCTTTCATGAGTTACTATACTAAACTTTAATCAAATAATAATAATAATAATAATACACTATGTATATATTCTCATTTTATCCCTTTGTCTCTCTCTTTTTTACCTCCTTGTTCTTTATCTTCTTTTTTTTTTTTTGGATTGAGTGTAATAATCAAATGTTGATAATTAGCATATTACAATAATTGACACCAATCAACATTTAAATATATTTTCTAGTAATGGTTTTAGTTGATAAGAACAAGACAAATGCTAATGCTAGCTCTATAATATCAAATCAGACCTTGGTATATGGATAATATTGAATCTAGTGTTAGTAAAAATTTAAGTTCGGTTAAACTGAGGTCAATCAAATTGGTAAATATCAAAATTTGAATAGGGATGTTCGAGTCGGAATAAGCCAGACAATACAAATAGACTTATAATTAGGGTCATCGATGAGTCTGGACAGAAAAAAGAAAAACATTTTAACCGGATTAGAAAAATTTAGGTATTCGAGTCTGACACAATTTTGTCAGCTCTATTAAAATTATTTTGACATTTTCTAATTTTGATATTGATATTGAACATGGGGGATCTAAAACATTGTCAAATTTAAACATAAACTATATGTTGAAAATTTTATAGAAAACTCACATATAATTCAACTAGCTAGACTAGCCAATTTTTGACCCGGTTTAAAACTTCCCAAAATTCTGGATTTTGAACAGAATTTTTTGAATAGAACACAAAACAAACCAAATCTAAACAAAACCTGCAAATTAATTAGTGGGTTAGACCCCACCCGCTTGTTTGACCCATTTTTTTTATTTAATTTCAAATATGTTGGGATTTGTGTTTTTTTTTTTTTTGGAATTTCTGACTATTAAACTACAAGTGGTTAAGTGCAGTGCAACTCATTCATTTATTATTTCTTTATTATAAGTTGAAACATTTATAATAATCTACTATTACAATAAGATAATTGTATTTTATTTTGTTTATTGTACAAAATATTGTATTTAGAGACATCCTTTTCAAAGAAAAAACATAAAAAGTCATTGTCATAATCCGTTAAATTGACCCGAAACTAAAATACACAACCCATATTGACCCAAACTCAAAATACATCCCATCATATTTACCCAAACTGAATAAACATTTGACCTACATTCAACCTGTCCGCCCTAAATTTCAGGTCTAAATTAAAATTGAGTAGAAAGTGAACAAATTGAAAACATGAAATCTCCTCAAGTTTATCACACATGTGATGAAACACCACAATCAATTCGCTCCAAACTACTCATGATATATAAATATAACTCATCAACCTCACAATATTTTTTACACCTAAAAATCTTCATTTTTTTCGGTTTCTAAAGTAGAATATGTACCTACTATAAATCCCTTCCACTCGTTACATATACCACACACTATTACTTAGCTAGGGTAGCAATTAGTTATATTATAGCTAAGCTAAGCCAACATTATCTCTACATATATAGCTTATGAATCTTATACCATATCCCATACTGGCTGGCCCCTACTAACAAGAAAAGGTTACTTACTACAAAAAGCACTAGGCATCATTTATTTCACACACAATGCACCATGCATATATGCTACATATTCATCTCTTTTTATGATATATGTACTATTTTCCTTCATAATTAGGTGCCATATATAGATCCTAGGGTTGCCTTCCTTGGTATGGGATTTCATATTGCTATATAGTTGTATATGATAACACTCTAGTTGCCATAAAACTATGTGACACAAGTGTGTACTTACTCCTCAATTAAAGCATTTGTTTGGTTAACTCTAGGAATATTCACCAAAACTTGATGTATATATGTGATTGTTTTATCTCAATTAAAGTTTTTGGTGCTTTGAACAAGTAAGAAGTGTTGCCTATGAGGAAGATTACACGAATGACAAGCCATGTAGGAAGATGAAAGGTTAATGTTTGGAATATGTGCAAGTTTTTTTTGCCCCTAAAGGTTAGCAACAAGAGTTACACAGTCATTTTCTCAAGGGTTCTACCTGATCTACTCTTTATGACAATACACATCAGTTCTAACTGATTGAGATCGGCCTCAGCCAATCAATTAGCCGCTCAATCTATTAGCTTCCCTAAAAATATGACTAACAACAGAAGAGGTACACTTGAGAAAGAAAAATATGATGTCTTCAACCAGCTTCTATATATATATATATATATTGAAAGTTCCATATACAAATTAAATTCTAATCAAAATCGACGTTTTGAGTGTGTCTTAATTGTTAAAGTCTTTGGCACCTTGAAAATGTGAAGTCTCTAAATAAGATTAAGCGAAACAAAATCTATAGTAACAAGGTCAAGTATATATCCACCTACTCCAATCCACAATATAAATTAAACCAATTGTTTACTTAATTTGGGGAATATTCATCCAAATTCAATGTATATATGGACCGTTTCTAAATTGCTAAAGTCTTAGTACCTTGAAATGGTAAAAGCAATGCCTCTAAATAAGATTAAAGGTTAAGGATCGGAATATGCGTACTATATAAATCGAAAGTTCCATAAACTTGTACAAGTTGTCTTAATTTGCAAATGATTAACGAATTAACCAAGGATTAGCACAAATTATGGACAGTCTAATCATAGATAGGTATACAATGACACATTGAGACTAATCTATAATTAGATTGGCACCAAAATTATATATGCAATCCTATAGTCTAGAAAAAGAATTTTGTTGCTATATATTGTGTTATGTCATTCACAAATTCTGTCCTTGAAAGTAAGGTAAATTCCTCATTTTTCTTTTCAGAAACACATGATACATGTACTTTAATTTTTTGGGATTTATTCCATGCTATTGGTATAGTATTCTATTCTCATTCAATAATGTAATCCCATTTGATAATATATAGGAAATTAATTATTTTCAAAAGAAGTACATAAGTTACTTCCATTTTTCATTAGAATGCTTTCATGTTCTGTTGCACTACTGTTGGAGTTCACCTTCAAAAATGGTTTATTTTAATTAAAAATACCACTTTTACACATTGTTTTGTGTTGACTTTGGAGTCAACGAAGAAAAACTTAAGTATTGTTCATAACTAAACACAAGGATAGTAATATATTTGGAAGGATAGTAATATATTTGGACTACCCTAAAAAAGTACTCCCCTCATTTTTTTATGTGAGTTTTAAAGATAGAAGGAGAAATCATATATACTAAAAAAGATTAGGGGATGGCTAGTAAGAAATTTGTGAATGATTACTAAAAAATTGCTTCAAAAAATAAACTACATAAAATCATCAAAAGAATTTTTATGCATAGCCCGAAGTATCAAACGTTTACTTATATCATTAATACAGTTCATATGATGCTCTCAGTGCTCTAGGTTTTATGCGGCAGACAATTACACAATTGGAAGTGAACATTCTAATATATACAAGTGAAGAATGCTATCAATGCTCTAGGTTTTAGGCCGTGTTATCATGGTTGATGTCATGTGCCACACTGCTGCATGATTTCACAACCCACCACATTTCACCCCAAATCATTACTTTTCTCTTTACTCACTTTTCTCTCTCCTCACTTTTCTCCTCTACTTTTTACATTCTCTCTCCTCACCTACCCCACATACCAATAACCTACCACAATTCCACCGCACCCCACCACACCTCACCGCAAAATACCGCAGTATAGAACACGGCTTAAATTGCATCATAACACAGTCTTTTGATCAACCAATTTCATGAATTGAATTTCATCTCATCCTGACCAACATATTAGGGTTTGTTAACCCCAACCCCTCCTTTACCATATTAACCATCCCTGATGAGATTCCAGGCTCATAAAAAGAGAAGATAAAGCCCAGAAAACCCTAACCCTAATCAAGCAATCAAGCTCACAACACAAGATACAGCAATATTAATCACCCAAACCCCATGATGAAAGATCAAAACAGGTGTATAATTAACATTGACTACCACATACATTTACATAAAGGATGATCACCCAAAAAGATAGATTTGATCACTGCCCAAAAAAAGAAGAGAAAAAGGGAAAGTAATCAACAATAAACCTAGATATTAAAAGGACTAATTAGAACTAACACTGATTAAATAGCGTATCTGATCTGATCCCATCTGATCAGTTAGGTTTTTCACATTCTAGCCATGCAGATCTATGCAGGCAGTACAACTAGAGCTACAACATGAACTATAAGTTAGCAAATTCGATCATAAATAATATAACTAATTAATTAAGAAATGAAAAGATTAACACGTACGTGATGATATATCCAACCATATTTAACAAAAACCCCACATAATTAAACTAGCTGAACTAATTAATCACTACTAATTAACCGCTGGTAAATATGAGAGTAGAGGTACAAGTATATAGTATATAGGCAGTAAATTTTTCACTAACTACGTACTGCTGCTGTTGATCATGTCCTGCAGCAACCCATCATCTCTAATCGCCGGATTCCCCGCCCGGGAGAGAGAAAACGGACTGGAGGTGGCGGCAGCGGTGGTTGTCAAGGCGGAGTGAGGCGGCGGTGGCGGTGGAGGGGTGGTGATGTAGGGGTGGTGGAGGAGAGAGAAGGAAGCTCCGGCGAACGATCCACCGCCAAAAGTGGCGGAGGAAGGGTGGTTGATCGGCGGCGGCTGGAGGAGGCCGAGGCCGAGACTGCCACGTGTCACCACCGGGCATGGGTGGCTGTGCTGGCCCTCGTAGGTGGTAACGACGATGGAGGGATCGTCGCAGGATCTCTCCACACGCTTCTTCACACCGCATGCTGCCGCGGTGCAACGGTAGTAACTCCTGTAAAAACCCGTGTCAGATATTATCCGGATCGAGATTTTAATAACTATAAAAAAATAAAAAAAACTGACTCCGGGGTAATATACCTCGGAAAAGGGCTGTTTTTGACGGCCTTCTGCCCGTACTTCCGCCACCGGTAACCGTCGTCAAGATGATCGATTTCGCTCTTCGTCATGAAGGCGAATCGGGGTTCTTTTTGCCTCTTTTGCTTCTTCTTCTTCGTCACCTTCAACCTGATCCATTTCATTTTCGAACATATAAATCATAAATATATACATACATACATGCATATATACATACATACATAAACACCCATTAATTATGATTTGATTAAGATTGACTAATGTTTTCATATTGAAAAACAGTTTACTATTTTACTCAACCCAAATCTTAATGAGTAAGGAATGAGGGAAGAATATTATTATATTGACGAGCAAAAACCAAAACCCATTGACCACTTCAAATTCTTTCTTTCTCTACTTTCACACATACAGTGGTCTTCACTTCCTTCTTCTTCTTCTTCTTCCATGGTTAATTTCTTCTTTTAGAATCAGAAAATCAAACAGAGAAGAGAGACAAAACGTAACTGATTGTTCCAGTGTGAAACCATTTTGAATCTCGACCCCAAAAAAAAAAGGAAAAAGTAAAAAAAAAATACGTACTGGTTTTTGAACTTGCTTTGAGGTCGGTCATCAGGGTCAATGGCGGCATCGGACGGCGAGGATGAAATGTTGGAGACGGAGTTGGGTGTCGCCGGCGCCGTGTTGACCACCTCCGACGACTCTCCGGCGGCCGGAGTCGAGCTACACGGCGTCGTATTCACCACCTTCTCCTCTTGATTCCGACGATCTTCGTATTTTTCTTCATCTTCTTCATCTTTGAGCTTATTTTTGCTGTTATTATTCTGGGGAAGTTGCAGAGGATCTGAGGAAGAAGAAGAGAGCAACAATGGCGGAGGAGCAGGGGGAGGAGACAGCAAATCGAATAACGAATTTGTTGGGAGATCTTGGATTCCCACCATATCCATAAAGCTTGTACCTCCCAAATAATTAAAATTAAACATCCCCCTTTCCGTAACTCCATCATCATACTCAAATCCATGATGATGATGATCATCGCGACGATGATTATATTCGTATTCATGATACATGCTATAACTACTACTACTACCCATCATCATCTCATTCACTGAGAAATTGCTACTGCTGTTCAACATCTTCATGATCTCATTGTCATCCATGGTTGGATGTTGTTTTCTGGGTTGAATTCAAATGGGTTTGGGTGTGAATTTTGATTGATTTAAAGAGGGAGAAGATTCTGAGACATTTGAAGAGAGAGAGAGAGAAGAGTGTTTGCTGGGTTCAAAAGAGGAGAGAGAGAGAGATGGGGGGAAGGAAATAAGAAGGAAGAAGTGAGAAGTAAGAAGGGAGAGATTTTTAATTTAATTTTAAGTTTAATTGTGGGAAACAGGGTGGATGGGCAACGGGGGGAAACCGGCAAATGCCGGTGACGAGGATTGGCTTACTACGTACGGGTCGTCTCTCATTTACTGGTGCTACTGCTTCTCTAAATCAATTGGACGGTTTTTTTTTTCCCTTTCTTTTTCTTCTTCTGCCTGCATTTATTAATACCTGAATTTGATAAATGTTCATTCAATCTATTTTGGGTCAAATTAATTTTGGGTCGAATGATATTCTGCTTGATTTTATTCATGGTTACTATTTATATTTTTGCACAATGTACTACTCCGTTAAGTTGTTAATTATCGTTCTTTTATGCGTTAACGCACCCAAACGCAACGCAATCTTACTGCAACATAACACAAATTACTATTACTTTTTAACCATTTTCAACACAACTTAACGCAACGCAACGCACAAAAGAACGAGAATCTTAGTGTTTGATAAGAATTTCAAGGTAAATTTCCCTTGGGAATTTTTTTTGAAGAAAAATTGTACAGGTAAACTGTACTTTACAATGTTTGGTTTATATCCTGAAATCTAGATAAAGTTTTCATAATGTTAGGTTGAAATTTTAATTTTTCCCGGAAAAAATGCTTAAAATGTCCAAATTACTTTTTTATTTCCTGTAACTTTTATGGGTTGTGTATATATATTTTGGAAATTTGATCTCTATCTGATTTCTCTTCGTAAAATTTCCATCACCCCTCCCTATGTAAAGTTTTTGCCAGTGAAACGTGGGAAATTGTGGATCCATCGTAAACTTTTTCCCAAAGCCTAAATCCAATTAACCATAGGGAAAATTAGTCAGCTTTGGTAAATTGGCCAATTTCACCAGGCTTTTACATCAACCAAACATTCTCTAAAAAGTTTATATATTGTCGAAAATACTTTTGAAAATACCTGTTGAATTGAAAAATAATTTTTTTATTAGGGATAGAATGAGTATACAAATTTAATAATACGATAAATAATTAAGGACAAACAAATTAGTTAATCTGACAAATAGCTAGAGGCGCAAGTTTTGTTTTTATTTGCACTAATTTTGAGGCTATTTATATTTTTTGTTGATTGGCATAAATAAGATTAATTACACTCTTTTCATGTCTGTTTATATTTTCATGCCCGTATACATACATTCCATATTATCTCTAACGGTGATTTTAAACTTATTTTTTTCCTGTCAAACAACTTACAATAAAGACGATGTATATCGCACGAGAATACTGTAGTCTTACCAAGATTTGAATTTCATCATCATTTAACATAAAACATTGATATCAATATTGCTCAAATTACAATTTTTTTAATAAGTCTTGTACAAAACGGTCGTATAATAATAAGAACATCTCATATAATTGCCACAAATTATTTACGTGGAAGAATTACTACCTCCGTCCTATATTGTTTGTCCATCTAACTATATTTAAAAGTCCAATTGTCATGGGAAATGGGGTGAAAAATGTGTAATGTACCAAAATTGTCCTTACTTTTCTCATGTGAAGAAAAATAAAAAAGAAACAAAAGAGTATTTATTAGGGGTATAATAGGAATTACAATAATTGAAATTATAAAATGGACAAACATTTTGGTACAAGGGAGTTAGGTAGATGGACAAACAATTTGGGACGGAGGTAGTATTATATTTTGATAAAGTAATTAAATTGGGTAGCTTTTGGTTTTAAATACTCCATCCGTTCCATATTAACTGTCGTCTTTGAAAATTGTGCAGTCAACTTTCAAAAATTTTGACCATAAATTTCTCAACATATACAATGAGTTACTATATAAAATTATTATCATTAGATTCATAATGAAAAATACTATCATAAAAGTATAATATTGCAATTGTTAATAATATATTATGAAAATAATTATCAATTAAAAAGTGATATTGGAGATCGTGAAAGTCAAAATTATGACACTTAAAAAGGCACGGAGAGAGTATAAATTAAAAAGGGCGTTGGTTTGTTGGGACTTGGGGAGCTGAGGTTAATATAGTTGTGGCTTGTTGTCGACGTTTTCATACTGTGTAGTCTACAGATAGGATTTGTGATTGAGATTGGAATTTTCCCCTAAAAAGTAGAAAATTTAAAACAACGCGGAGTTGAAACCGGTTCAGGTGTAAACGCCCTTCCTATCCACACCAAGACACTAAAATCCTTGTTCCCTTTTTCCTCTTTCCTATGTATATATGTTTATTTTTCCCTGCCTTTTCCTGCCCTTTTTTTAAAAAAAAATAGGTAAAAAGTGTTATCATTTTGTTTTTATGATGGGTGAATGATTATATGTATGCACGCACACTAGCTAGGAGTATTATTTTTGAGGATAAGTGTCGATGAAATTGTTAATTAATTTCATATTTTTATATGCACAAAGATTGATCTTTTGTTTTAATGAAACTTTAGCGGAGAGTAGAAAGTCTGGTAATTGGATCATTTGAGTTAATTTTAGTTTTGATCTGGCTGTGTTAAAGTTATGTAGTTTGTTTGATCTTTCTTTAAGCCGTGTTCTTTTAAGCGGTATTTTGCGGAACGGTGTGGTGGGGTATGGTGGGATTGTGGTGGGGTGTGGTGGAATTGTGGTAGGTTATTAGTATGTGGGGTAGGTGAGGAGAGAGAATGTAAAAAGTAGAGGAGAAAAGTGAGGAGAGAGAAAAGTAATGATTTGCGGTAAAATACGGTGGGTTGTGGCAAATTTCGGTAGGCTGTGGCACCGCAGTTTGTCAATCGCAGAAAAGAACACGGCCTGTCAAGTAAGTTTTATCTTGATAAAGAAGTAGGAGAAAGTAAACTTTGGCTCATTTGGCTCAGGCGTATTTCAAACTAACTAAATTCCACACTAAAAATTAAAAATTAAGCACATCAAACTTAAAATCAATAGAGTTTTATGAATTTATCAAAATTTATCTTGGATTTTTTTTTTAAATTATTCATAAATGTACAACTTTTTATAATACAAATTTAAATAACTTATCTAATTTTTATTCTAGAAAACTTGAAAAGAATAATCACTTATTATTCCATCTTTTCTACAATATTTAAGCACACATGAATAGAATCTTTATTTGGTTCACAGAAATGAGGCATGTGGTTAACTGGTTATTACTACACTTACTTTATGAAATTCAGTCTATATATAAGAAATTAGTAGTAATTAAAGTAAAAGATTTTCCATCAGAAAATGACAATATTGATTTAACGAAAAGGGAATTAAGATCCGATTCATAAAGTGGAACCTTGAGAGAGATTAGGCCAATTAGACCAAAAAATTTAGAAAAGCTCGTGGATACTTTTTAAACATTGCGGCCTTTTTTCATTTTTTATATTTTATATTTTATCATCACAAAATTTTAGATTTAAACACAAAAAAAGAAGGGAAAAAACCCTAATTAATGTTGGATAAGTCATTTCAATTAACTTTTATTTTTATAGTACATTATATATCAATTTATGATTTTAATATAATATTAATGACTATTTTATCATACATATTTGACTTTTACTTTTATCATTGCTAACACAACTATAAAATAAAATAAAAATATTAATTTTATCAATATACCAATTAAAAGCTACTATTTTTCTGATATATTCTCAAAACTATGTGATATCGATGTTTCACTACTTTAACAAAGGATAAATGAAGTTTTCTTCTGTTATTTTTTTAAAAAAATTAATTAGTTTTAGCAACCATGCATCGTTCGACTTATGAATAAATATTGTTTACTTATAATTATGATATTTATAAGAGAAAGTATTATGATAGATTTTAGATTAGTATTTAGTGATGAGAAATAAATATGAAAATAAGATTAAAAAAAGTGTAATAACTTGTCAAAAAATATATGTGATACCAAGTTTTAAGAGTATCATGAACCTATACGCATTATATTTATAAAGACAAATACTATGATTTCGGTGAATTATTATGTAAGAAATCATCATAAAGAAAAGAATATTAGAGATCACACAAAAAATGTAATAAATTACAGATTATATAAAAGAGGAGAATTTTTTAAAGTAGCTAGGGATGCCTAACCTAAACCTATTCCTATCTTGATTTTGAATAGAAAAAGAATAAGCTTGAGTAATGTATATCCCCTTCGTTTGCAAATAATTGTAAGCTTTGAGTTAATTTACACGACTCTCATACGACAATTTAATCATTGCTTTCTACTAATATATGTTTAATGATAATCATAAGATCATAACAAGATTTAGATTCTATCAAAATGATATTTTTTTATTATGAATTTATTAATAGTAGTGTCATATGATAAATCACCATATCTATTGAAAGTTGAAAATTATTAACTCTAATTTTAAAATTTAAGTAAAGAAAGTTATGGTAATAGATATTCATTCCATTCCATATTAATTGTCATAATTTTGACTTTCACGGTCTTCAATATAACTTTTGGATTGATAATTTCTTGCATAATATGTTATTAATAGTTGCAATATTATACTTCTATAATAATATTTTTAATTATGAATATAATGACGATAATTTTGTATAACAACTCATTATATATATATTGAAAAATTTATGGTCAAAATTTTATAAATTTAACTACATAATTTCTAATGACACCAATTAATTTTGAACGGAGGGAGTAATTTGATAGGGACGGAATATGAACTATGAAGTATTATGTCATGTATGTGTTAGATCATTCATTTTTTATATAAGAAAGAAAATTTATGATTAATAATATACTAGTTGTTATTCTCACATTGAATTAATTGGATTAGAAAATAAAGGGTGTGTGAGAGAAGCATGCAATTTGGGCGAAAATGGTGGAGAGGAAACGACAGCATCAGCAAAGACGGCAACCCCCAACATTTTTTTTTTCCTTCCGACACAGTAAATTCCACCCACCGTCAGTTTATCATATTTCAATTAGTTATTAAATGAATGAAAATTTTTTTTACTGCGGTGGTTGAAATATATAATTACTCTAAAATAGACCTGTTCAACACGTCATCCGATCCGAAAATGTGGGTTAAGGCCACAATTTTAGAAGGCGCCAGGCCCGGCTCGAAAATCCCGAGGGTCCCGAAGTATGATTGGGCCAGGTTCGGGCCAAGGATCGGTGACCCGGCCCGACTAAATACAAACTTTTTTTAAAAAAAATCTTAGATTATGTTTTAGTTTTTGTGACCCAGTCCGGCCCGATGACCCGACTTTACATAAACAAAATGCATGAATTTTTAGGCTTTTTTTTAAAATAAAAAACATCTGTTTAATATAGTTGTCGGCCCGTCGACCTGGTCCGTGACCCGTAGGGTCAGGGCTCGGGCCGAAGGTCGGGTCGGCTATCGAGTCAAAAACTTCTGGCCCGCCCCGACGTTTGAACTGGTCTACTCTAAAATGAATTTATTATAAGAAAACCAAAATCAATATATATCGATGAAGGTAATCCTTTTTGTTGAGATATAAACTTTGACAAAATTTAATATTTTAAGGAAATTATTTCATAATTAATTTTTTTTCAACTATCATAATTGAAAAGTGTAAGTACTATTAATTCTACCATAAAAAATCAAAATTAATCATCTCTACATGATCCCAAACAGTTAATGGTATATAAGGACACGATAATCTTTTTAATGAATGTGATCTATTTTTAATAAATTAATGATAATGAAATTTTCATCATATTAATTGCTATTGACAAATAAAGTATTCTCTCCTTCATCAAAAAAAAAAAAAAAGTATTCTCTCCCATTATTCAAAGTCTAAGTTAGACTGAAAGTTCAAATTTTGATAATAAATAATACATAAACTAGACAGAAATGAAAATAAACCAGCAACACTTGATTTGGTAAACATCATCTACATAATCCCAAACATTCAAGATAAATGTTAATTAAGGTAAACAAAATAGCTCAATTTGAAGAAAAATTATCAAAAATATTGCCAATATGAGTCCAACCTTATAGAGAAAAGGTTTTGTATTAGTGACTAATAAAAATGGAGATTAGGGCTGTGTTCAGCAATAACGTTTGGGGTAGCGTTTAGCATCTTGTCCAAGTCAAAACTCTAATTGCATAAATATTAGCGTTCGGTAAGCTAACGTTTTGAGGAGCGTTTAGCGTCTTAAGGAGCGTTTTGTGAAACACTAATAAAGTTAACGTTTAGCGTTTGGAGTAGCGTTTCATATTTTTCGGTCAAAAAATACCCTTTGTAAATTTTATCTTTGGAAATTATTGATACCCTTTTATGTCAATTCACATTAATCTGTTAATTGAACTGCTAAATTTACCGAACACAATTCTTATTTGAACAGTCATCCGCTATCCGCTACTTAAAACGCTATCCGCTGCTTAAACCGCTATACGCTACATAAACCACTATCAGCTATCTAAAACACTAATTTTACCGAACAGGACCTAGATATCAATATGCATAATTGTATGTATTATGTGGTTCATTAATTTGGGGTTGAATGTTTAAAGGGTCAATGAAAATAATTGGTTTAGCTTAATTCTTAAGTCACTGCCGTCGTAATCACACCTCAATCAAATAGTAGCTTTCCAAGGATTTGTTTGGTACCTTCATTACCAACTCACAAGTGGATTAGCTCTAAATGAGGATTTTTTATTATTTATTAATTTCATTTCTATTTATTTTTGTTATAATTATTTATAACAATTACAACAAATCGGAGTTAATTATATGTGAAATAGTTAATCGGATCATTATCCAAATACTTTTAATTAAATTTTTGATATTTATTTAATAGATGTTATGAGTAAAGATTAATATTAATTAATTTATTATAAGAATTATAAAATAATAAATAAGATATAAGATATATACGAAAAATTTATTTAAAAGATAAGATAAATAAAACGAAGGTACTGCATTACTGTTATTATTTATGATTATTTGTTTCATAATCTTGCTGAAATTTCTCCATTAAAACGACAAACGGTTACGGGTTCGATTTCTAGAAAGCATCATCTTGCAGCAATGTAAGGTGAAATTTGTTTGCATTGCACCTTTGTGGTGCGATTTTTCTCCGGACTCCTGCTGGTGTACGTGGACGTTGTGTGTACCGGACTACCCTTTTCTATTCTATTTGTATATCATTTTAATTAATTTTATTTTCAAAATATTTATCATTTTATATTTATCAATAATATATTAATGATCGCTTTCTTGATATTTTTTTGTATTGTTTGATTCTTTTGTACAATTCTAGTGACATATAAGAATAATTTTGTCATCGAAATTAAAAATTGTTGATGTACGTGGAGAACTCTCTTCAAAACTTTATACTTACCCATCTCTTGGTATGATCTATGATGCTATATTTAAATAAAATATTTCAATGGAATTTATAAAACAAATTTTACTATTTTGAAGGCATTTGAAAGAACATTCTCCAAAAAATATGTATTTCCTATCTATCAATAAAACTTTCTTAGAAAATAGTGATAGTCTTTTGGACTAAAGAACTCCAAAGAAAAATCCAAAAAATACATTTTACAAACTATAAAATAAGTATGATAAATAAGATTTTATGTGATCAAAAATTAATTTTACAAATTTTAGGATATCTAATTATAGCTAAATTAAGGATGTCCAATATATTATCATAGTGATTTGATAAACATAATATATATATATATATATATATATATATATATATATATATATATATATTTTACCCCAAACCATACAATTTTTTTATTAAAAAAATAAGGGCGGCTAGTCTAATACAAATAGGCCCTAGTTGCGAAGAAATTCTTAAAATGAATGATTCAAGAGTCCAATATACCCTATGTAATGTTATATTCAGTCCTAGAATTTTCTGACCTACTTTTTTCTTTCTAAATCATAATTCGACACGTCCCCCGTCTCCTCCCAAAAAAATTAAATAAATAAGGGGAAACCATATCAGAGATATAATGGAAATGGTCAAAATCATATATTATACTAGAATTCCAGACTTCAAAATCATAATATGTTTGTTCAACAACATACAATTTACGTTGATATTGATTAGGGCAGAGTGAGAGAGTTGCCAAGTGTTGTATGCGTATACCATCTATGACCTACCTAAATCTTCAACGTATAATTTGAATTGGTTAATTTATTATTTTAAGAATTTTGATGACAAATATTGATGATTTTTGTTTAGATGTAACTTCTTCAAGGACCAAGGAAGCTAGATATATTGCCAGTCTCATCTCGAGAGACGTCAATTAAATTGATCCTGCCAAATTTATTGGGTAAAAGTTAAATTTTGATAACTTTCGGTAATTTTGATAATTTTTGGTAAATTCTGATAAGTTTTGACAAATTTACGCCAATATATCAAAATTAATTTTTTTTTATTTTCCTATAAGTTTGGTAATTTTTGGTAAATTTTGGTAAATTGAAGTAAAAGATGGTAAATCTTGATAAATTAGATCTACCTTCTTTAAAACACATATATGAATCAACCAATGATAGTTTGCTAATTCATAATTAAAGACATCTAGGATCATACATCTTATTTTTGAAAGTAAAAATGACTAATAATACATACTTTCCAAAAATACCCTCACAAAGCCGTGTTCTATACTGCGGTATTTTGCGGTGAGGTGTGGTGAAATTGTGGTGGAATTGTGGTAGGTTATTGGTACGTAGGATAGGTGAGGAGAGAGAATATAAAATGTAGAGGAGAGTGAAAAGAGAGAAAAGTGAGAAGAGAAAAAAGTAATGATTTGCGGTGAAATGTGGTGGGCTGTGACAAACTGCGGTACCGTGTGGCACCGCAGTTTGTCAACCGCAGTATAGAACACGGTCAAAATCATACAAATTTCTGTCATCATCGTTATATGTGCGTGTGTATGATTCTCAAAAACAGTTTCCTTTAAATGAAACTCACACTATGAGGGCCTTTATTCTTATATTCTTAACATATGAAAACATAACACCAAACCACTCATGTGGATATTAACCGTTGATATAACTCATCATCGATATTGATATTGACATCTTATATATACATGTTCATGTATACAATAAGTTAAATTCATATAATAGATATCAATCTATTAGGTACAAATTGTTGAATGAGGGATTAATTATATATGTAAAGATCGACTATATATACATCGGGTTTTTTGCATTTTGGACCCCGAATTTTAGGGGTATTCACATTCTGAACCCTTGGTTTTCAACTTTAACATTTTGGACCCTAAAGTTTGTAGGCTGAATAAAAAAGGACCTTAAAGTTTGTGGATTGAAGAAAAAGACCCCTGTCTCATTTTTTATTTTTCTCCCATGTTTGAATTTATCTCCCGATTGACGTCAAACTTTAGGACTATGGTTAAAACTAATATTGAAGCTATAATACACCTCTCTTATCCGTGTCGAGGCTACTTAGACCCCTGAGTACATGGTTTTAAGTAACTCCAACATGAATAAAAGAGGTTTATTATAACTTTAATATCAGTTTGAAACTTAGTCTTGAAGTTTGATGCCAATCGGGAGAGAAATTCAAACATGGAAATAAAAAGAAAAATGGGAAACGAGCTTTTTTTTCACCTCACAAACTTTAGGGTACTTTTTTTCAGCCTACAAACTTTAGGGTCCAAAAAGTTAAAGTTGAAAACTAAGGGTTCAGAATGTAAATACCCCTAAAATTCGGTGTCCAAAATGCAAAAAACCCTATATACATCCAAGCTATATATATAGGTAACAAGTATAAAATCCTACAAATTAAGTTGTTTTCTAGAATGAAGTGTGGACGTCCATACCCACATACATACACACACATGATCTACACGTAGAGTTTTGATTGATTTAGACAAACATCCATGAGACTTAATTTTTCGTAAACTTACATTTTGTATGGAAAAGTTGCACATGTGTCTAACATGTAACATAATTGTACCTATAATGCTTGATATACATTATAAGGGTTATAGTCCTATATTTCTTTTCATTATTTCTCAATATTTTTGAACTTTTGGATTTTAATATCTCAGATACTCTACTTTTATCGACATATATACCTTATTTATATTTTTATTAAATAATTATAAAAACATATTTTTAAAATTTTTTTCATTCAAAATTTAAGAATAAATCATTATATGTATTAAGAGTAAATTAATAATTAAATTTCAAAAATAGGTACACAAAACTAATAACAACATATGCGTTGACGAGGGAAAGGGGCTAGATATATATATATATATGAAAATTCTATAGGACATATGAATAATTGCATTATCATATAGATTTGAAGAAGACATATATAATTAAAACTTATTAAATAATGATGCCTTTTATATGAAGGGAAAGGGGGCCATAGCAGCAAAAGAAAAAAAAAAGGAAAAAGGCCAAAAAGAAAAAACAAAAGAAAAGGGAGGCAGCTGCTGAGTGCTGAGTAATTGAGGATGGTACGTCGAACACTTTTACGCGGTTTGCATCCCTTCCTATGTCTGCATGGCTTTGCATTCACATGCAACTTTCTTTTCCCTTTTATAATATATTATTTTTCGTTAATATTATGTTATTATTTTTTACTGAATAAGATTTTTTTTATTGATTCAATTATATAAACTACTGAACATTGATATTAGAATTTGACATAAAATATTATAGCCATAGATGAACCATCGAGTATTTAAGAAGAGAGGTAGAATACAAAGTCACATATGTTTAATACTTCCATCATTTCTTACGATTTATCACTAAGAGATCTTTGTAATCAAATTTGTAAAATTTTAACAACTAATTATTATACATAATAATTTAAAATATAAAGTTAATCTCATTAAATTTATTTTGAAAAGTACTTTTATATAAATATATTTGTAAGAGATGGAAAATTAATATATTATGTCAAAAATTAAAAATTAAAAATACCCATTGAAAGTACATAAAAAATTCCAAAAATGTCATGTATTAAGGATCAAAATGAATAAATACATCAATTGTTTAACACGTATGTATCAATTGGAACCGGTCTCTCCAAATTGTAAAATTTATGGGTAAAATTTATAGGTAAGATTAACACGTATGTATCAATTGTAAATTGTATCAATTGGAACCGGTCTCTCTAAATTGTAAAATCCGATCTTTTCTCAACTCACATGAGGTATGGGTTGAATTTTAGAGTATTCATTTGGATTTTGGTACATATGTATTAACAACGTTCATATATTTTATTTATATTTTAATCCAAAATTTTAATAGTTTCTACGAAAAGCATAATTATGTTAATTATACAAACAAACTTCCGCCACTCCAAATACTGTGTACTTGAGTATATTCTTTCTTTGATGGAATTGAGTATATTATATATACTTGATAATATTATATATATGATTAACTCTCCTAACCTTCTTAATATTTATTTATCCTCTAATTTTTGTCACAATTAAAAAATAATCTCAAGATTCTCTACCCTAAACCATATAGCACGTACCAGTCGGCTCCATACTTAATTATTCTTTAGTTTCTTTAAACAAAGTTTAATTTAATATTTAGCTATAGCCAATACTATAGCCGACTATGTCATTAATTAATTAATTAATGAAGCTCCAAGGGCATCTTCATACTTGTTTCATTTGTCTAATTATAGTAATTAATTATAATAATACAAGACTGGGTTTTAATTACATTTATGTTAGATACTTAAATTGTATCCAACAGAATTATTAATTTCATTTTAGTGGGGCGCAGTAATGTGAGAAAAAAAATAAACTCATTAATTATTTGCGTGTATGAAGGTTTAAAGGAAATTTTCAAGTTAATGATGATTATTAATAGGAAAAAAAACCTCATCACCTACGTCATCACATCATAACCACGTCTAGGTTCTTTGCAACTACTATTTATTTCATTCGATCACCACCTCGTATGATTTTTTAACATCTAGCCAATATCCTCTAAAGATTGATTGTCTTAATTAATTAATTAATTAATTAATTATATGATAATTATAAATGAAATTCACAATATTATTCCATGCGGCATTCGTCCCATGGCAACTGGCTATAACAATTAACAAACTAACAAGGATACATATTTTTTTCGACAATGATAGATATCAACAATATATATAGTTATTAGAAAAAATATCATTAAAAATATTAACAATGTAAATTATGGTATTAAGCATCTCGAATGCATATACACATTCAAGATGGTTAATAATCATTTTGAATTGTCCATAGTTTACATGTATTGTTGATACTTTTAATAATATTTTCTTTAGTATTCTTATATCATATAGATAATAAAAAATGCTAATGTTATTGAACATATATTGTCTAAATTACATAAATGTAACCAATAATATACTCTCCATTACGTAATATTAATCGGTTTGGCTTTTTACGATCTTCAAATATTATTGACTATAAATTTTAAATATAATATTTAATTAAAGATTACGTACAACATTTTACTCTAATGAAAATCTTTTTCATAATAAATCTTTTGATGGTAATTTTATATATACAATAGATAATTATGTATCTTGAGAAATTTGTAATGATATATTTTTTTTAAACTTTGACGACACATATATCATAGTGACTAACAACATATGATTACAAATTTACAATACTCCATTTGTTCCAAAAATATAATCCACTATAAAAGTAAAGTTCATATTTTTGTGAGATATAAATTTTTTTTTGATATAAAATGGACTATAATTATAGGATGGGGAGAATATTATTTACAGGAGCACTTTATTTGGATTTTTCCTTACAACAAAAGTCCCCCAATTATTAAGATGTAGCTATATATGGGGGATTGAGACATTTCTCAAAACCAAATACTCCCTCCGTTACATATTAATTCACATCTGAAAATCATACACTGAAAATTTTGATCAGAATTTCAATATATAATATGAGTTGTTATATAAAATTATCATCACTAGATTTGTAACGAAAAATATTATCATAAAAGTATAATATTGCAATTGTTAATAACATATTATGTAAAAAATTACTAACCAAAGATAGATATTGGAGACCGTGAAAGTCAAAATTATGACAATTAATATGGAACGGAGAGAGTATAAAGTAACTAATAGCCCCTAAAACCCGTTAACATGTGTCCTCTTGTAACAATAAGATAATTACTTGTCCGTCAAAAACAACAAAAGATTAAAAGGAAGAAAATTACTAGTTGTCCCTAAACCCCGTTGACCCTTTCAAATATTTCTAGATGTTTGACCTCCCATGGAAACATCCTCCGATAATTGCGGCATCTATCTCAGCTAGCCTCTTGTTTGAAAACATCAATTATTTATTTGGAAATTTAATTTCTTTTGTGCATTTAATAATTAAAGTAATAATAATTTATAGGCTTTAAAGAAAAGTAAATGGGCCCCGTCATGGGTCGGTTTGGAACCCACTTTGGCCCAATTTGGACCCCGGCCCAACAAGTACGTACCGTGATTTAAGTCAAAGTCAAGGGTATGTAATTACTCCCTTTATCTTAAAAAATTTGTCCATGTTTGACTAATGGAGCCAAACTTTGTAAATTTTAATCACTAATTTATCAAAGTATATGTTAAACTATCATGTGAGAGCACCGTTATTAAACTTGCGAAATACTTGTACTTAAATATAGTATTATAAGTCTTGCTAAGGTAAAACATAAAATATTAACAGTTAAAGTATGACCTTGAAAAATGTAAAAAAACAAAATGAACAATTTATTTCAGACACAAAAAATATTTTTCTTTGAGAGAGGGCATGTAATTATTTAATAATAATATAAATGAGAAACTTAAATTAACATTGGAGAATATAAATTGGAAAAAAATCGTATACACACCCAAAAAAAAAAAAAAGCTAATCAATCTATGTTATAAACTATATAGTGATCAATCGAACACATATAATAAAATTTAGATTGATCACTATATAGTTTATAACTAAAAGGTTCTAGCCGCAAATTCTCAAAAAAAAAACCACATATAATCAAATTTGGTTAATACATATTAATAACACCAATAGGTTTTTGTGTGTGGATCTTAGTTTTACGGAATAGAATGTCTCAAATAGGTCAATCTGACTTTCAATAAATTGCAAATATGTAATTATACTCTTTTTTTAATAGATAACTATGCATATTAATAATATAATACTACTAATATGAGGACAAAATTAAAGAAATAATAAAGTTTTGTGGGGTAAAGCTAGCTTTAACGCGTAAACACTAGGAATAAGACAAATTTACTTTAGGACAAATCTGCCTTGATTTGCGTGCATGCCTTCCATTTATTATTATAAGAGAGTATTTAATTATTTTTAAAAAAATCCGACACTTGATAAAATATGAAATGTAAAAGTAGAAAAGATTCTTCTTCATAAATCATAATGTATACATCCTCGATCGAAAGAAATTGACTGTTCTCTCTCTCTTTGGTTTGCATGAACTTCATGCTGTTTGCTTAATGAATCAGGAGAGCCATGCACGATGCATGCATCTTATTACTATTTTTGCAATCGTAAGCATTATACATGCATGCATTTTTTTTTGGAAATAATTGCATTGTTATTAGTTGTGAAGCAGTGACGGATCGATCTAGAAATTTAAATTAGGGATGATCAATACATTATTACATTCATTTGATATACATATAGTTTATTATTTTTATCCTAAACTATACTAAAACTAGAAAAAAAATTGAATTAAGGGTGGCCAAGGTCACTGATAAGCTCTACATGGATATGCTGTGAAGGTCTACCATAATGACTATTTTTTTTACCATTAGAAGTCCGACGTAACAGTTATATGTAATTATTTTTCATGACCGTTATGTAATGACTATATTTATGACCGTTTATGACCATGGTGTAACGATTAACAACCCTATTTCTCTCCTTAATAGGCTTGTTGGCCACCTTAAAAAGTAAACACCATCCACACTCCTCCTTCCTCATCAATCTCTTCTCTTATCCTATTTTGGGCTTCATATTACTGTTTAACTTCAAATTCTTCGCTTCGAATGTACTAATCAAGAGTAATTGTGTTAAGTTGGGGGAACAAAACAATTCAGTATATACCACATAGGAACACCACTGAAGTTTGGAACAAAACAATTCAATATACCACATAAGAACACCACCGAAATTGGTTACGGCCAACTCGATGGTGGTATATTAAAATTATAAATTGGATAGAAAAAGGGGACCATTAATTGAGCTATCTGGTTCCACCGTACCATTGTGCAGTCCACACAAAATCTAAGCCCAAGATACAATTTTTAAGTAGCAGAAAATTTAGTTCAGTAGTCCAAATGGACCATGGTGCAAAATGGTCCTTTTGACAACTATCTATTTGCTGATATTATAACCATGTTTTTTATGGCTTGGTAGGATATGTTTATCCTTACTTTACCTAATCTAATCTTACTTTACCTTTTAATCCAAAAGAACATGACAATATATATCCTTTTAGATAATTTATATTTAAAATTCTTTATTCAATAAAATGAAATAAAAAACAACTGATATGACATTTACCTATATATCTCTACTATTTTCCTTACCTAACTTTAATTCTTTTCCTTATCTTACATTACCTTATCTAACTTAATCTTACACTCTTAAATAACATGACTTGTATAATATATGGACCGTCAGACTTTGCATTAGTGGAACCACATGTTGCAATTTCAAACACAATGTAATTAGGAGCACAATTAATGTAGCAAAATGTAGAGAGGTGAATAGATGGTTTCCACAAAAGTTTAAATTGAGTCAAATTCAAATTGAACAAGTTAAAATCAATCAACATCTCATCTCTCAACTCAAACAAAATACCAATATGTGATACTCATTTATTTAAAGTGGGATAAAATTTAGACATTTGAACAAAACAAAAGTTTGGGAGCCCTAGAATTAGGAATATCTCTCTCTCTCTATGTATGTGCGACTATTGGTGAAATAGTCAAACCTGGCGGGGGTTGGACTCAGTCAGTCTGGACCAACATTCACAAAGTAGGTGGGCCCCACTTGGAAAGTAAGCTTAGTTCCAGTTGTTTTACGCAGTTGGTATGGTGTGGAAATGGTGTGGGATGGTGAAATTATAGAAAGTGCGGTAATAGTAAAATTTATGAAAAATGTGGTTGATATGATAGGTGACGAGAGATAATGTGAAAAGTATAAGAGAAAAGTGATGAGATATATTGGTAAGGATTGTGGTAAAACATGATATGGTGTGGTAAAGTATGGAAGAATACTGAGTAGTATGGTAAATTGTGATACCGCATCGCACCGTACAAAAGAACGAGGCCTTAGTTGCTTATTATTTACTCCTTGTTTCCTATTAATTGTCGTTTTGTTAACTGTCACAGTTTTCAATGTTACTCTTTAATTAATAAGTTTTTATATAGTATTTTACTATATTTTGTAATAGAATTTTTTATTATGAATATAATGATAGTAATTTTATATAATTATTATTATATATATCAAAAAATTTATGATTAAAAGATTTTAAAATTTGACCGCATAATTTTTAAAAATAAAAATTAAGGAGAGTAAACAGTTAAATATATATGTAGAGGTCAATAATGTCCTTGATCTTCCAAAAAAAAAAAAAAAGTCCTTGATGTGGACGAGTTTAGGGACAGTGAAAGAAATACCAGGTTGAGAAGCAATAGAAGACCAAAAACAAGCTTGTTCATACCTCAAAACACTCAAATCTTACTACTAACGAGCTTACTGACCATTTCTGTCCTCAGTTGTACTCCCCTTTCATAAGGTCTACTACGTCTAATAATTTAAATTAATATCACTTGTGACGTCTTTATTACATAGGGGTGCAGGGTGCTCCATTAATTAAATTTCACATATTTGTTCATTTTTTTAATACCCAATACTTAATATTAATGGATAAAAAATATGTGATATGACAATGAAAAATGACTGAATATATGAAGATTATTTCTATAACTATACAAGATTGTATAAGATTTATGACCCTGTTTCGTAACCAGCTGTTAGCTAATAACTATTTGGACTAGTTGTTTGATTTTAGTTGTTTGGATTAACTGATTGTAAGAAAAATATTTGGTGAATTAGCTTTTTGTGAAGAGTTACTTCAAAAAAATTCGTCAAATAGTTTTTTAAAAAAATAGCTTATTAGATATAAAAAGCTACCGACCAAACACCTCAAATAGTTTTTTAAGCTTGGTCGAAAAACTAACCGTGTTCAAACAGCTAAAAGCTATCAAAAAGTATGGATAGCCAAATACCCCTATATTTATGAACACTGACATTGGATACTAAACGGTAAAAAATAACATTTCTGATAAAAAAATCAATTAATTACTAAGGTAACCTAAAAAAACTCTATAGTAAAATTTAAAAATAAAAAACCCATCCACTTCTATACTATTGTTAAGTGCATCGTGATTAGAAATTTCAAATCTACGTAAACTCTACTTCAAAGAAGAATAATTGGATGCCCAAAAGAGAAAAAAGACTGACCAAGCTTTGACTTTGAGCAGATTGTCAGCACCATTCTCCACAAATAAGGTTTGAATAATCCATTCTCAAATTTAGGAAACCCCAAAACAAAAATAAAAAAAGGAAAAAGAAATGGGAGTAACTACACTACACAGCACAGATGATAAGGAAGTGGGTGTGTCAGGATTCAGAAGGGAATAAGATGAACCCCAAGGCAATTTTTTTTTTTTAAAAAAAAAAAACAGCCCACAACTTTGACTTTTGGACATCACTTTTACATTTAAACCCTTTTTTTTTTTAGTCACTCTTAGGTCTTAAGATGATCAATCACTTTTTTAATCACATTCATGTGACAAACATCTTGGTGCTCAGTTACTAACCTAATCCCAATGTGTTGCTCCCTCCTTTTTAGAATAGTATAATTGTCATCTATTGATAAAGTGTAGTCTTTTGTTGCTTTTAATCAATTTTTTTTTAAAAATATAATTGCACTATTTCATTTTGTTTGTGACCTTAAAATTTATGTGAGTCAAGCAGTAAAAGTTGTGATTTTATGGAAAAAACTTCTGCAAATTATTAGGCAAATAACAATATGGGCATGGGCGGATCTCAGGGTAAGTAAGGGGTGGCCATGACCACCGATAAAAAAATTCAGTATAATATGGTATAAAAATTATAAATTTTATGTGTATCTGATGAACATAATAATATAGTCACCACCCCTAATCAGTATACTTAGATTCGCCACTGGATACGAAAAGATATAAAATAAGTAATGGATAACCTAGGGAGTAGTATTTTGTCATTGAATATTTTACTTTATAATAATATTAAATGGACGGTTAAACCCTTAAAATTTCAACTAACACATATTATAGGTGACAATTAGGTCATGTTCTTTGGTTAGGTTATTTTCAGGTTTAGATAGATAAGTTAAGCTAAGTTGAGGTAAGTTATGATGTTTTTTCGGTGAATTGTGTTTTTAGAATGAATGTTTTTTTTGGGGAATTGGGTTAGGTTTAGCTAAATTTGGATAAGTTTGGATAAGTTATGAGAGTTATATCCAACCTAACCAAAGAACAAGGTCATTTCAAAATGAAGGGAGTAGAAATATATATATATATATATATATATATATATATATATATATATATATGCATAAAATCATGTCAACGATTCTCCATAAATATTGATTGCATTTCTAAAATGGTAACTATATCGATAAATTATTAGGTAGTTTAAGGTCTACTTAGATAAGTAGACCCAATATATATAAATATTTTTAGTTTTTAGTTTTCTCCAAATTCCTCATATTTTTATTTGTGTAACTTGAAGAAAAAAACATATAGATAAACCAAGAAAAATACATATATAAGATGTTTTGAGTCTAGACCTGGCAATTCTCGACCCGACCCGGAAACCCGACCCATACCGACCCGCAAAAAATGGGTTTTGAACACGAAATTCCGACCCGGGACCCGAAAATGACCCAACCCAAAGAACCCGGTAAAAAACGGGTCAGGTCGGGTCAGGTTTGGGTCGACCTGTTGGGTCAGACACTTTAATTTTAAGTGTTTTGTCTACTTTGGCCTTGTGCAAAAAAAATGGGCCCATTTCATGAAAATTAAGGCCCAAAAGTAGAATATTGAGTGACTTTGGAAAGTTATGCTTAGGGAAAGACATACAAATGAAATAATCAAATAACAAATGACCAAAACAAAACTTTAACACTATCAACACTCAAACTCCTGCAGTCCGCCATTCTCCTCTCTTTCAAGAAAATAGTGTATTATTGTCAAGGTCAAAGTCAAATAAGATTATTTTCCAATACCCTAAAAGTTCAGTATATTAGCATCCCAAAACCCTATATATTTCATAAGTGCTGTTATTCGTGGATTGTTGACGTAAACTGCATAATACTTGTAGACTTGAAGATTGCTAAATTTTGTCCTTTAGGTGTATAGTAATATGTCTATAAAACTATGACATATCGCGGTGGTCGAACTTGGAATAAAATGGTATATTACACAGATGTCTTTGACTAATTATAATCAATTTATTAGTTGTACTTGTAAGTGACTGAGAAAAAAAGGGCGGTCATGACCGGAATACACCCGACCCGTATTTACCTGAACCCGAAATACACCCGACCCGTATTTACCCGGACCCGATATACGACCGACTCGTAACCCGCCCGCCCGCCCGTATTGACAGGTCTATTTGAGCCTATATAAATTTCATCCCAAGGTTAGTTGATAAGAAAATTGCTTGGTAATCATCAAGCTTCAATTCATGGTGCAAACAGAAAGTTCTCCCATTAATAAAAGTTGCGACCCCAATAAGGTCATACTAGTCGTGGGCTATTTGATACTTAACTAGAACTGTTAATACGGGCGTGCTGGCGGGTTACGGGTCGGTCGTATATCGGGTTCGGGTAAATACGGGCCGGGTGTATTTCGGGTTCGGGTAAATACGGGTCGGGTGTATTCCGGTTTCGGGCGGTTTGGGTCGGGTTTACGGGTCATGACCGCCCTTTTTCTTAGTCACTTACAACTAATAAAATTGATTATAATTAGTCAAAGACACCTATGTAATGTATCATTCCATTCCAAGTTCGACCATCATGATATGTCATAGTTGTATTGACATATTAATATACACCTAATGGACAAAATTTAACAATCTTCAAGTCTACAAGTATTATGCGGTTTACGTCAACAATCACGAATAACAATACTCATGAAATATATAGGGTTTTGGGATGCTAATATACTAAACTTTTGTGACGACAATAATGCATCGAACTTGACTTTGACAATAATGCACTATTTTACCGAAAGAGAGGAGAGAGACGGATCAGGAGTTTGAGGGTTCATGAAAGAGTGAGCTGATGATTAGGGTTTTATTTTGGTCATTTGTTATTTGATTATTTCATTTGTATATCTCTCTCTACGCATAGCTTTCCAAAACCTCCCAATATTTTACTTTTGGGCCTTAATTTTCATGGAATGGGCCCATTCTTTTGCACAAGGCCAAAGTAGACAAAACATTTAGAACTAAAGTGTCTGACCCAACGGGTCGACCCAAACCTGACCCGATCTGACCCATTTTTTACCGGGTTCTTTGGGTCGGGTCATTTTCAGGTCCCGGATCGGAATTTCGTGTTCAAAACCCACTTTTTGCGGGTCGGGTTTCCGGGTCGGGTCGAGAATTGCCAGGTCTATATTTAACCTTTGCCACACACATGAAAAATATATTGAAAGTTATCTCTGAAATAGAAATCCAACGAAAGCGCCAAATTTACCGAGCCAACTTTATCAAGTCTAAAAGAAAGTTGATAAAGAAATTTGCCTTGTTATTACTTTTTCACAAAGAAGGTAGAAAGTTGCAAAGTAAAATACAATATAAAAGGATGTCCTATGGACATAAAATCCATATATTATGGTCACAATGGTATAAGATATCTGCCCTAATAGTCACGGGTCAAAAAGTAACCAAACTTAGTGCTTTGTAATTTTGTATAATTATCTAAACTAATTACAATCAATAGTTAATCCCTTTCTTCCTCTGACCAAGTCTTCATAGGTACTGTTATGTAGGTTTAGAAGGTTATTTGGTGATTAGAAAATGACACTAACAAAACAATTAGGAAACAACTTTACCACTCACACTTAGAATATCATTATTCTTCAGTTGCTTGATCAAACAAGCCATTGCTTACTTTACTACCGAATGACTTCAACAAACTTCAACTAAATTTATACTGCTAAGAAAATGACCTCTGAGACAGGAGTCATTGTCATGTACACCTAAACTACACTAAAAGGGAAGATGACGACGAAGACGACTCAGTCAAAAAAACAAATCCCATGAAATTATACGCGAAATCTGCAGTGGCAAGTTCTGGAGTTCCAACACTTGTGACAAAGTCCAATCGAAATGTAAGGAAAAGGCGAAAAAGTCGGAGTATTTCACAACAATGCTTTTGATGAACTAAAATCTGGGGAAACTAGAACACAAAGAGGGTGAAGATAAATATATTCTGTTCTGATAGTGAAAATACATGGACCAAGTCATGAATTGGACCCAAAAGGTGAAAATCCAGGCTACCTCGTAATATGGGGCAGTGATTTTTTCGGTTCATGAAGAAGCACTTGCAACTTGTCGTTGTCGACGTTGATGGACATCCCAATTGTACACCCGGGCAATTGTAACCTGGTGGTTCACCAAATTAAATCATGAGATTAGGTAGTTATCTACCTAAAGAGGCAAAGCAACATGAGTAAACAGTATAGATGATGTTTATATGCAACTATTCATCCATTGAGGACTGCAACTTTTTGTTGAAACCCTAGAAATGAAAAGCAATGGCTATGAACTCTATTAACTCTATGCTAAGTATGCCAAACAGGTTGTTCAAATTTGATTAGATGGGTCAAAAGTCAAATCAGGTTGGAGTAATTTGGTTTATTTTACCTAGTTTCAAGCCTTTTATTCAAGATTGGAAAAGCACAGTTTGGTCTGTTCAGGTAATATGGATATGTACAAAACCATATCAAATTAGGCCTGTTTTCTTTAGCTCATGTTTCTAGAATAAGTTCAGAAAGACAAACCCATATTCAGTCAACAAGTTCAGAACAAATTCCACAAATGAAAAGAAGAGTAATTGTTTGATTTCTGTGGAACAATTTGGTTGTATCTTTTAGTTGTTGCGGGTTATGTTTTGCTGTTTTTTAGCTGCTTTGATGTTTGGCTGGTGTTTGTAGCATCTCTGATGTAAATTTTAGCCTTTTACTGGCTTTCAATAATCAAAAAAATAAAATCTGTAAAATAAGTCCATATAAGTTCAGTCCAGAATAAGTTCAATCAAAGCTCAAGAGAACAAACCGTTACTTCAGATCTACTAGTTTGCATCTTTCAGGTTGAATAAGTAAAGGTAAAATCCTTTGAGAGATCGCAAACCAAAACACATTTCATCTCATAATACAAACCAGCTCGGGAGAGAGAGAGAGAGAGAGAGAGAGAGAGAGAGGGTGGGGGTTGGGGTGGGGGGGTTTAGAAGAACCGTACCTGGGTAACTGTCTCTTGATCCCTTAAAAATTGTAGATCACCAACCAGCACATCGAGACTAGCTTTGGCATTTTCCAAGTTCTTTTTTAAAAGATCACTGGCCTGTACAAGTCATGCAGAACTATGTAAGACAGATGTAAATTTATAGTTGTAGGCAAATCTCTGAAGAAAAGAGGCACCTCATCACATGAGTATTCCAACATCACATTTGCTCCTAGCCATAAGCACACGGAATCAGCATCTTCAATACGGGCACGTGAATATATACCTTCGGAGACTTCAAAATCAGCTAGCAAGGGCTGCAGGGTAGTTTACAAGGGTTAACATGGAACTAGCAGTTGCACAAAACACTTGGCACAAGTTGCAACTAAGTTAGCTAGACATCGGGATTCAATCAAAAGAAGACAGTAGAACACAGAACCAATTTGGACATTTCGTTCCCTATTTAGTCTGTCAAGGTGACAAACTGGACATTTAGTCGGATTTATCCAACAGATAGATTTGAGGGCCACAGTTAACTGGAAGACTCAAAGAGTCAAAGATGAAATTCCATGCACTAGACAAATGTTATATAGAAATGGAGCTGGAACTGGCAGCAGTCTGCATTAGTTTAAGGATGCAAATGAAATCATCGGGCCACATTTCTGAGAGAATCCAACAAAAGCTTGAACCCCAAATTCTGGAGTACCATAATCAGCAGGATCACAGAATGGGAACACGAACACCACCTCCCCGGCAAGGGAATGATGGCAGTTAATGGAACACTAACAGTAACGAAATTCTTACTTTTTTATCACTACTTGCAATTTTAAAATTTAAACTTTGTTAGGTTATTCTCCCCCTTTACCATAAATTAGTGCAAGGATATTACAATTTAACAAATGATTTCATATAAAAGAACTTCATATATATTAGTTCCCAAATCTGAGAGGAAGGCAAATTAAGTGCATTAAAAAAAAAAAAGAAGCAAGGATATGAATACCAAATAAATAGCAGATAAATGCCACCTTATATAATATATCCAAAAGTTCAACAGGCTAGCACCTTGAATATAAAAAAAACATATAACAGAAAAAACAAATAAAAACAATACACCGTCTAAGGTTCCAACGGCCAACTATAGGTCCTACACAAACAAAACAAAACATAACAGACAACAATCTTAAGCGAAAGCAAGGACCAAAGAAGCAAAATGGGCAACAACACACAGCCTTCTTCGTGCCCTTCGTTGCTGAAAATGCCTCAATTGTTAGCTTGTAGGCTCAAATCTAGCCTTCTTCCTCTATAGAAGTATCAGCTTCATACCTTCTACTGCCAAGGCACTCTCATCTCAGATCTTTCAATCTTGCCACTAGATCATTGAAATAGCTAGTGTCAATGCTCCACTTTTTGTCTGGACCTTCCTTGTAGTGGTCACTAGCTAAGTGAGACTAAAGACGGATATTTGAGTGAATAAACACAAGTTAACTTATCCTAGCCCTACCAAGTCTATTCCTTTTCACATTATGGATATAGCTACAGGTACTCCAATTTAAAGCTGCAGAAGAGCTATTAACTGGTTGAGATAAGACTTTAATCAGCAACTTCCCCTAATTCTGTAGCTTTTTAGAGCCACTAATCAAAAAAGTTTCTGGAGCTTTAGAGCATGAGTAGACCACTGGTCCACCACATGTCCACACTATATAGCATCTGTGGTGACATCATCGAGAGCACCCTCCATTGAAAGAAAACCTTTCTTCACTATAGAATTAACAAACGGTTTCCTTACAAGTAACAAGATCATTTTGCGTAAGACCCTCACAAATTATTTCAAAACAAGGCGTCACTCTCTCCTTAACTCTTTATCAATTAGGAGTTGTATACCTCCGGGAGAGGTGACTCAAGAAAATATGGGCCATAAAATCAACAACAAAGTACATATGCCACACAATCAAGAAGGGTGTTAATTTTTAATCACCTCTTCAATGTAATACCCTACCTTCCAGAATAATGAGACTTAATCTAGTGCCGCTCATGTCCTTTATTTGTCATCGCATATAATCCATCTTCTCATAAATCTATCCCATCTTAGAGCCATCATCGCAAGCAAATTTGATCAATAATATATAAGCTTCATTATGACAATTGAATTTTCCACACCTTCTGAAATCATTAATGACTTCAGCAACTTCTCCAGTGAATTTCTAGTGGCTACATGAGCATGATCTGTTCGTCTTTCGAAGACTTCAGAACTATTGTAGTTGTTTCTTGTTATAGCCTCTCTCCAAACCCAAACAACCTTCTCAACATGATATAGTGGGAGGCAAATCTAGTCTTTGAAGAATGATAAAAGAAAGTCTAGCCCTGAATTAGCTCCAAACATGGTCAGGCAAGTGCGGAGTTGTATGGACACGGGTATGGTCAGGCAAGTGCCGAGTTGGACCAAAATAGGGGATAACTTCTTTTGAAAAAAATTGCAAACACCCTACAAAGAATGAATTTTAGAGGAAGCTATTTCTTTAATTATTTATATAAGGGATACAGGTTTTTTTTTTTTAAAAAAAAAATAACATCCTACAAAAGACTAAATGCCTCCATATACAAGACTTTCTGCAAAATCTACAAGATGAAGAGGAGATCCCTTCAAAGTTCAAACCACAAGCAAAGCCATTTCAAGAGTATTTGCTCAAAACATTGTAGATGCAACCCCACACCCCAAAAGCTCTCCTGAACCTAAAAGCCCAAATGCCAAAAGAGTCAAAAGAAACAAAACACAACCATCATCTCACATAAGATAGGTATGACCAAAATGAAGACTATCGACGCTAAGCAGCATCTAAAAAGGAAGAGCTAAGCTTTCCATGATCCAAAAAGTAAAGTGTCTTGATAAAATTGCCTTTCAAGTGACCAAGCGGAACTTCTGCACCCGTATCTCTTTGATTCCCCCATCTCTTTCCAAGGCACCAAAAGACCGAATAAGGAATGACTTTGGCGATATTCATTTATGGCTCTGAATGGCATGTTTTCAAAGCAAAGTGTTCAAACTCATGTTGTTACCATGGATGTGGGGGTCTTATGGTTCTAAAACTCAAAAATAAATGAAAGTTGCTTAAAAGGTTTTATCTCAACTTATTAGTAGCTTACCCATAGCGAGATAATGGAATAGCATATAGGAAGGATAGTGTAATGACACATGAGCTTCTAACCCTGGGACAATTTCGTGACCATATGTAAGGTAAGCAAATGGCATTAAAACACTAGTTGTAGTCCAAAAGAAGAGGTAAGGGGGTCCAATAACTTGTGAATAGCCTTCGATTTGATGTCGACTCTTTCATTTGCAATGTTGAGATAAACATAGATCGTTTTTTTTTCAATAGGGAAAGTGTAAATATATTAATAATATTATGAAGAGATCATATGCTTAGAAAGCATCCTACAAAGTTATGCACAACCAAAACATAGACTACCCCACAAAATCGACCACATCAAAAACCCCTTGGTTCCTATCTCTCCAAATACTTAAAAAAATCACATGTGGTATAACCATGGCTTTCTTCTTCTTTGGTTTCCTACCAAAAACACCCTCCTAAGCAGGAAGATGACTTCTAGTTAAATAGGAAATGACCCAAGCAAAACCGAGGCACACAAAGACCAAAAGATCCCAAAGAGATCTAGCAAAATCACAATGAAGCAATAAATGATCCAGTGATCCAAGATCCCCTTACACATAGAAAACCTATTAACCAAAATCCTCCCTATTTTCTGTAACTTATCACAAATCAGGATGCTCCCACGTGTCACTTCTCCAACAAAGAATGAACCTTCAAAGGGCCAAAGACTTCCAAATAATTGTGGAAGGGAAAGCACTAGTCTCCAAAAGATACAATCAAGACAATTGCAAATTAAGAAGTTCCAAATTGTAGGATCTAACCTAAAAGACCCCTTTCTTACTCAAATCCCATCTTAACATGCCTTGTGAAGAAACTCCTAAAGTGGCCTCATTAGGGATGTTGAAGAAAGTAACCAAAAAATTTCGTTAGCAGAACTATCCCATATAAAAATAGGAGACCAAACATTAGAACCAAAAAGTTGCTCCCAATAATCAACAATGCGGCATCTCTAACTATCGCAAGAATATAAATACTCCGGAAGAGGTCTTCCAAAGAAGCCTCATTGCGCCAACTATCATGCCAAAATGAAGTGATAAACCATCATCCACAACAAAAGAAATATGAGGGGGGAAACACTCACCCCCCTTAGCGATGCACTTCCAAAGACCACCCATAAGAGCCACTCGGTACTAAGGGTGCCCACCCAAACCCACTTCATCATATTTAACTGTAATCACCCTCCAAAAGCATAGGATTGTTGGAGATGAGTTTTAACAAATTTCTAGCTCATAAATGCTCTTAACATGCAACCTATCCCAAATGATCCCTTAATCCCCTCAGGCAAATTAGTTTGTCCACCATATGTAGTGTATAGACAAGAACACCATTTTTAGGCCTTTTGGAATAACATCTTATGAGATGGAGTCCAAGAAATCAACATGTAAATTAAAGTAGGGATATATCTAGAACATGTAAGAGTACTAGTGACCTAGGCAGTAGAGTTCTTCAAGTCTCTCTGAACCCGCACGAAGAAAACTACAATGCCACACATTGTTTTCAACATTTTGAGAAATCCAAAAAGGTGTAAAATTGTAATGGAAAGTATGTTCTGTTGACCATAAAAGTTTGTTTCAGGGAGCGTCAATGTTGACTGTTTAGAGTGTCTTGTATACCATTTACCACCAGAATACTCTTCCCTGAAGTTGTCGACTCATGCTTCAGAATATATAAAATGTTGCTATTGGAGCCACTATTTCATACAGACATTGTTGATTAGAATGCAAAACACCCCAAAAAGTACTGAAGCAAAGCAAGTGAAAACCCTGGCGACGCTAAATTAAAGGCTCCGACTATATTTTTAGTAACCATTGAATAACAATTGAGTAGATGTTAAAAGTGGCTTAACATAGCCTCCAAATATTTTAAGCCATGTAACGATCATTGTGAAAGTGAATGTAGCATTTTATAACACCATAACGCCTAACTTTGGGTGCCTGAGAGCAATAGTAAAATCAATCAGATTTTTTTTATAGGAAAACTGAAAATAGACTAGATGTTAACAATAGGAAGATTGAAGTCATCAAATTGTTTGTGAGCATCTTTAAAAGAGCAACGCAAACCAGTTCAGATCTCAATGACCGGATCCACACAGAATGGTATAATAATAATTTTCAGGATTCCTGAACAATATAACTGAGGTTGTTAAGTAAGATAAACCATGCACTCCCTTACCAAGAGGGATACAAGGTGCTTTAATGCTTAAGATTGCTTTAAGTCTATTCTACATCAACACAAACTCTCACTGTTTGGTGGTTTGAAATCACATTTCAAAATTGACACAATGGTAGCAGTGTAGCTTTCATACTCATCTACATTGTATAGAAGTCTGTTAGGAGTATCTTTGAATCCTTATCGAGTTAGCAGTCTTAAAGGTAGGTGCACTTTTTTAAAACTACACATGTATCAATGTGCGGAGAGAGAGGGAGAGAGAGAGAGAGAGAGAGAGAGAGAGAGAGAGAGAGAGAGAGGGTCTATAAACTAGACTTTTGAAGCTCACTCTTAGGGCAGCAAATTAGGATATGAAATTCCATCAGCAAAGTGAAATATTTAATCAAAGAATTCAACCTAGGAACAACACAATCAAAGATGTACTGCCACCTATAGAAGTAGAGAAAACAAAGTGTGAAAATTAAAGCAACGAACCTCACCAGTGCCCTTCCTTGCCTGTAAGGTGGCAACAATGTCCAAGCACTTCTCAATATCAGGAATCTTTGCCTAATAAACAAAATGAAGGGAAAAAAATGGCTCAGATATATTACAGTACATTCTTTAATATTATCAATGTCCAGGCACTTCAATAAGATTGATTTCTTTAATATGAACTTGGCAGTTGCAATTGAATACAGCATGTTTAATTGAAGACCATGAATCCAACAATTCAGCAAAAATGATGAATGCATCACTATTAGGAAGCCTAAATCCCCCCCCCCCCCCCCGGGGCCTTCACCTTTCTTTCGTTAACCTTAAAATTGACTGGCTCGCCACTGGAACACGTTCACATTGGCATACATTGTGCAGATTTTGAAAGAAAAATTTGGCTGATGAGAACATAATCTACATCCTTCTCAGTTTCTCAGAAAAAGTACACTTTACCCCAGCAATGCAACAACATACCAAATTCTATTTTCAGAAGATAACTATTATTTCTTAAAAATTGAGATGTTCAAATGCATATGCCTACATTGGCTACGTATCAAGTTATGAACTACCCAGACACCTCAACCCCTTTAAAATAACAAACATGCCAACTGCAGCAACTAAACAAGCTACATATTTTCCTTTATCATATTCCCCAAATAAAACATTTCCATGCCAAACCAGACAGATAGAAATAAACGTTCTCATATGAAATACCTGTAGATCCCTTTGCTGCGCAAGGAGTTTCATCTCAACCATCTTATACTGTTGAAGCCTGCACAGAGATCTAACTTCAGATTCCAGTCAAAGAACAAAACTAAGCATCATTTTATTATCCATCATTGACGGCTTGGCTTCAGCATATAAACATTTCTCCACCCATACAAACCACTGAACTACAGATATACAAGCCACAACCATCTCACAAGGAGATGATTGAGCATGTAGAATTCTTCTCAAACTCATAAATAAGTAGCGCAATAGAATTACACTGCTTCAAACTGAATTACTACAATCAAAGCATCATCAAATATTATCAGGCATTCAAAATTAAGCTTAAAATACTTCATAATCAATGTGCGGAACATCTCACAAGGAAATGATTTCAGCATGTAGAATTCTTCTCAAACTCATAAACAAGTAACACAATAGAATCTCACTGCTTCACACGGAATTTCTACGATCAAAGCATCATCAAATATTGTCAGGCATTCAAAATTAAGCTCAAAATACTTCATAATCAATATGCGCAAAGTGAAAACAACATACTATCACCAAGGCAGTGCAAGTTAACTTGCTCGTCACTTATTCAGCACAAAATACTCCTCGCAAGTGAATTACATCTAATGAACACTATTTCAATTAGAAAACCTAAATCAAAGCTCAAATCATCGATTCACACATATAATCAAGTGAACGAGCAAGAGAGAGCGATAGAGATAGAGATAGAGAGAGAGAGAGAGAGAGAGAGAGAGAGAGAGAGAGAGAGACCGTTCTTGGAGGAAAGCGAGAGCAGAGTTGACATTAAGGCCAGATTGATCGAGGTAAGTTTGAACATCTTCAACAAATTCCGCCGCCGGTATTCCTCTCCTCTCTTTCGCCGGTGATAATGACGACGAAGTTTCCGCCATTGTTGCCGCCGCGACCTTCACTTCAACAAGTAAACTAGAGAGAGAGCTTAGTTGAGCAAAGTAACTCAACTAGGGAAGGACTTGGAAAGGGAGGCAGAGGCAAACTGAGCTCACTGTAGAGAACAGACTGACAAGTGACAACCTTACCAAACGACGTCGTGTGTAAGAATGTGGCCCAATAGGCTTTTGGGTTCACCTTAATGGGCCTATTTATTCTTGCGATCAAAAAGTCAAAACCGTCAGTCTTTTTACTATGTCAATTTCAAGGGTAAAAAATTGTTGGATAAAAGTTAACTTTTAGTATTTTTAGGTAATTTTTGATAAGTTTAGATAGATTTTGGTAACTTTTGTCAAGTTTACTCTACTGTATCGAAATTAAAACTTTTATATTTTTTATTTTTGGTAATTTTTGGTCTATTTTGATCAATTTAGGTGAAGAAAACTACTCAACCCAGTTTATTGATATTTTTGACAGGCCCATGGTTGGCAAAAATCAGTCTTATATGATAATTCGAATTTATCTGATTTGAAAAAATTGGGTTTGATCATCATATTTATGTCCGAAGTTAAAACTTGGATAACTGGTCACGACCGAATTTAAATTCGGGTTGGTTCCAAGTTGTCCATATTAATTGTCATATAATACATCAACAAAATTTTCAAAAGAGGAATGGAGTGCGAACAAAAAATTACTCCATCTGTTCCATACTTCCATATTAATTGTCATATATTTCTTGTATCTTATAATATAACAATTACAATATTATACTTTTATGATATTATTTTTCATTATGAATCTAATGATAGTAATCTTATGTAACAAGTCATTGTATATATTGAGAAATTTATGGTCAAAATTTTTAATACTTACCCGTATAATTTTCAAAAGAGACAATTAATATAAAATGGAGGGAGTATTTAAGATGGATAAAGTATTTTAATAAATTATTTAGCACAAATTTTAAGTCACGTACCTAATAGTTTTACAAATTATGAGATGCGTTAGCCCATGGTTTAGTCAGGCCCAAATCCAACCTAAACATCCTATGATGTGGACTAACCTACCAACATCCGACACAAACACATGAATGTCGTTTTCTTGGATTTAACTCAACACCATACAAACAAAACAAACATTGATATGATCGTTGACCATCAAAGTCAACATTCACATCGTAGTGAAATACCCTATAAAAAAAAAATTCTCAAATCAAACTCAAATTTCTAATTAAAAAGAAATTAAAATAATATTATTTTAGGGTGTGTTTGATTGGTCCAAAATATCAAGAAAATGGTCAATTTTTCCGAATTGATTGCGTTTATTTAGTCAAAAACCTCGGGAAATGGTCAATTTTCCCAAGTTGACTTATTTTCCCCATGTTTGGTTGCACATTGACCTCGGGAAAGTTTTTACAAGAGGCCCACCATTTGCAAGGTTTTCCTAGGGAAAATTTCCCTTAGGGGGTTAAGAGAAATTTTTCCCGAGGAAAATTTTTCCTATGAAAAACTTTCCAGGGAAACTTTTTCCTAGGAATCTTACCAAACGTACCCTAACCCATGTCTGGGTGTAGGTTAATCATGTGAAAAAATAATGGTGGATCCACCATTACCCACATTTTCCTAGGGAGGATTTCTCTTAAGGGGACTAAAGGAATTTTTTACTGAGGAAATCTTTCCAATGGAAAATTTTTTCCTAGGGTTCCTACCAAACACTCCCTTAATCATTAAATTATTTTACTTTTTCCAACACTTATAACCTTTTCATTTATTTTTCCCAAAACATTCATATTTTATTAATAAAATATTTCCACCTCACAACTCACTTTACTCAAATCCATCTCAACCTTTATTTCTTTTCCTCTCATTACCTTATCAATTTTAACTCAACCCAAACTCTCTAAAACACAGGGTCTTAATATTTTTATATAGGAAAATTGGATTATAATAATCCCGACTTTTTACGAATTGGACAATAATAATCTCTACTCTCAATTTGGATTCTGGTGGTCCAAGAAAAAATAAAATTGGAATCTAGTGATACCAAATCCACCTCTACATTCTTTTTATTTTTTTATTCTTACCCCATATTGTTTTTGTTTTTTTCGTTCTTGCCTCCAAAAAGGTAATGAATTGTAGTTACTAAAATAATTTTTAAATTATTTTTTTGAAACTCTAAGCAATTATTATGATTTTTCAAAAGGAATAAAAGTGAAAAAATCGTAAAATATCTAAAAAAAGGGGGAAAAAATAGGGAGAAACGCCGTAAATTCATTAAAAATCATGGTAAAGTGTTATACTAAGTTTTGAGTCAAATGCAACACAAAATCTATAATATTTAGGGCATGTTCTTTTCTGCGGTTGGCAAACTGCGGTGCCACAGTCTACCGCAATTTGCCACAACCCACCACATTTTACCGCAAATCGTTACTTTTCTCTCTCCTCATTTTTCTCCTCTACTTTTTACATTATCTCTCCTCACCTACCCCACATAACAATAACCTATCACAATTCCACCACACCCCACCACAATTCCACCACACCTCACCACAGCATTCCGCAAAATACCGCATAAAAGAACAGGGCCTTAGGGTATACTCTCGGTGATGTCGCACTACAATCCATTTTTTTTATGACCACCAGAATCCAAATTGATAGTAGGAATTATTATTGTCTAATTCATAAAAGTCGATATTATTATAATCCAATTTTCCTTTTTATATATTACTTTATCGTAAAATTATAATAATATAATTTCTAAATAGCAATTTTTATTATAAATTTAATGTTAGACCCTGTTCTTTTCTGCGGTATTTTGCGGAATGGTGTGGTATGATATGGTGGAATTGTGGTGGATGTGATGGAATTGTGGTAGACTGGTAGGTTGTTGGTATTTGGAGTATGTGAGAAAAGAGAATGTAAAAAGTAGAGGAAAAAAGTGAGGAGAGAGAAAAGTGAGAAGAGAAAAAAGTAATGATTTGTAGTAAAATGTGATGAGTTGTGACAAACTACGTTATGTTGTGGCACCACAGTTTACCAATAGCAGAAAAGAACGGGGCCTTGGTAAGCTTTGTAAGACAATTAGACATAACAAAGTGAATAATCGATAGTGATCCATGAACATTAACCTATGGGCTATGGCTATAACAAGACAGGTACCTAGCTAGGAATGATGACATTTCTCGTGTCTTTTGACACCCCCACGAGTAGATTTACAACTTTAACGCCATTTATCATATCATCATATGTGATTCATATCTTTAAGATAAGGGCATTGCTATTTGTCGCCCTAGTTTTACTGTGTGTCGCCCTTAATTGACATAAAAATTCCATTTCATGCCCTTGGCCCTCAAACACTCTACACAACCCTCCACAACTCCTCACTCTCTAGAAATTTTTCCCTTTCCATTTAAACCCTCAAAATCTAAACAACATTTTGTAGAAAATGAGTAATGGATTATCATCTGAAGAAGAAAATGTGATTTTTTAAGTTTATTCGTTGTTAATTTCGTTGAATTTCATTTATTATTGCCGAATATGAAACGCGCCCGGATTGCGGTTCAACCAAGCCCGAAACGCATAAAAAACGCGCTCGGACCATGGTCGAAACGCACCCAGGGCGCGGCCAGTCCATGGTTGAGCCGCGTTCTGAGCGCGTCTCAACCATGGACCGGCCGCGTCCTGGGCGCGTTTCAGCCATGGTCCGAGCGCGTTTTTTGTGCGTTTCGGGCTTGGTTGGCACGTTTCATATGTTTGTTATTTTTTTGACGAAATAATTAAATAATTTAATTATGTTTTTATTTGATTAATATTTTTATTAGTTCAAATAGTTTTTTTACTTTAACTATCATGTATATAAGATTATATTGTTATGAAAGCATTTTTAGGGTGCATTTTTATTTGAATTCAATTATTTAGGGTTTGATTAGTTTTGTATAGAGTATTATTATTGTGGATTTTTCCTAAGTATTTGATAATTTTGTTTAGGCGTTACGGGAAAATTAAATAATTGACCTAATTATGTTTTTATTTGATTAATTTTGTTTAGGTGTTGCTTGAGGAATTTGGGGGAGATGGTGTAGATTACTCGGGACAATTTGCAACGGAACAGTGGTTTGATAGTATCGATGATCTACATGCATGGGCCGATAAAATAGCTAGAAACTTTGGGTCGCTACAACATGAAATGTCTAAGGCGACCGACTCAGGCGACCGATATGTATCGGTCGCTCAGGTCGACACGGGCGACCGATACCTAGCGACCGATACGATATCGGTCGCTAATTAGCGAGCGATATGGTATCGGTCGCAGTGACCAATTTATCGGTCGCTGACATTTCGACCGATACCATATCGGTCGCTGAGTATCGGTCGCCGAGCCCAATTAATTTCGACAACGGTAACATGTAATACATCTGCCTCGCTATCGGTCGCTAAAGCAGCGACCGATACGGTATCGGTCGCTGCATATCGGTCGCCGACCATTTTTAACCGCCCAACTGGCAGAATTCATTCGATAACGTTGCACTCTCATTTTCTCTCTCTCCATCTCGCTCGGTCTCTCTCACACGCCGACCCCAACCACCGCCCCAACCACCGTCACTCCGGCCACCACCATCAACGCCGGCGGACGCTGTGACCACAGATGACCACCGTGCGCACTTTTCCGGCAACCACCGACTCCAACATCTCCGGCAACCACCAATGTGAGTCCCTAATTTATTTTTGTAGTTAAATTGTTGATTTTTAATTGTAAATTTCATATATATTGTTGTATTTGAGTAATTTATTTGAGTAATTTTAGTGTGGTTATGGTTTGGAATTCAAATTTAGGGTAGTGTTTAGTGTTAGTCAAGTTTAGGGTTTGAAATTCGATTTAGAATTGTGTTTTGAATGTAAATTTTTAGGGTGAATTTGAGTAATTACTCGAGTAATTTTAGTGTGGTTATGGTTTGGAATTCAAATTTAGGGTAGTGTTTAGTGTTAGTCAAGTTTAGGGTTTGAAATTCGATTTAGAATTGTGTTTTGAATGTAAATTTTTAGGGTGAAATTGAGTAATTACTTGAGTAATTTTAGTGTGGTTATGGTTTGAAATTCAAATTTAGGGCATTGTTTAGAGTTAGTCAAGTTTAGGGTTTGAAATTTGATTTAGAATTGTGTTTTGAATGTAAATTTTTAGGGTGAATTTGAGTAATTACCTGAGTAATTTTAGTGTGGTTATGGTTTGAAATTCAAATTTAGGGCATTGTTTAGAGTTAGTCAAGTTTAGGGTTTGAAATTTGATTTAGAATTGTGTTTTGAATGTAAATTTTTAGGGTGAATTTGAGTAATTACTTGAGTAATTTTAGCGTGGTTATGGTTTGAAATTCAAATATAGAATAGTGTATGCTTTGAATGTAAAATTTTTAGGGTTTAAATTTTTAGGGTTTAAATATAGAATTGTGACTTGATCCCTTACAATGATATGTAAATTGTATGCAGTTAAATACATAATGGAGAGTAGTAGAAAATGGATGTATGAAAGACATGATGGTGAATATCTTAGTGTGGAATTCGTACGTAGGGTGAATGAAGAATTTATACCTGTTGCAAAACAATGGAGTAGTTTGGGGAAACTTAGGTGTCCTTGTAGCAAATGTAAAAACTTGAAGTACATTGACGAGGATACAGTGAAGCTACATTTGTACAAACACGGATTTCGTCCTAATTATTATGTTTGGATAAGTCACGGGGAGACTTTTGCCACTCTCGAGGGTAGTGGTCAAACTGTTAACACTGTTGTTGATGGGTCTTCTAGTACCGAGGTATCAACAAGATGCAAGAAATGATCACCGATGCCATGGGCCATATGCCTTTGAGTGCGGTGATGATAGGGACAATGAGCCAGAGGAAGGGACTAAGAAGTTCTTAGAAATGCTCGATGCCTCCAAAAAGCCTCTCTATGAAGGTAGCGACATGTCTTTGTTGTCGGTTGTCTCACGGATGATTAACATAAAATGTGAGTACAATCTCCCAAATAAAGCCGTTGACAGTCTGTTAACCTTAATGAAAGACGTATGTCCCCCTGGCAATGAGATGACAGACACCTACTATCAAGCGAAGAAATTGCTTGGTGCTTTAGAACTTCCACATGAGAGAATCGATGCGTGTCCCAATGGGTGCGTGTTGTTTTGGAAGGAGAAAGCTGACTTAGATAAGTGTGACCATCATGAGCCGATAGGTATGCTAAAACGACGACGCGTGGGAAACGCATTGCACACAAGCAATTGATTTACTTCCCAATCGGGCCGAGGTTGCAAAGATTGTATGCAACTAAGACATCTGCGGAGCACATGAGGTGGCACTCAATGAATGCACGTGAAGATGGAACTATGGTTCATCCGCGCGATGTTGAAGCGGAAGCATTTTCGATGCCCTCCATAAGGAACTTGCTTCAACCCAAACGCATTTGGGGCTACGCAGATGATTTTGCCCTTCGCAGCTTCGTCGACGTAGTCATGTTGGCCGGTGATTGCAACTCCATATAATTTGCCGCCTTGGTTGTGCATGAAGAAACAATACTTGTTTCGACCTCGCAATTCTGGCCGAAAAGTCCAAAGGGCAATCTTGATGTCTACTTGCAACCATTAATCGATGAGTTGAAACAATTATGGGAGGTTGGAATTGACACGTATGATGTCTCCAAGAAGCAAAATTTTAAAATGAAGGCATCCGTGTTGTGGACCATAAGCGATTTTCCGGCATACGGAATGCTTTCTGGTTGGACCACAGCTGGGAAAATGTCTTGACTGTACTGTATGGAGAACACAAAGGCTAGATGGTTACAACATGGTAGGAAACATTCTTGGTTCGATTGTCATAGACAATTTCTCCCAGAGAACCATCCATTTCGAAAAAACAAGAGCGCTTTATCAAAGAATAAAAAAGAAAATTCACCTCCACCCCCTCGATTGAACGGGGAACAAATTTGGGATCGTGTATGTAATTTCCCGAGCTCCACGGAACAACATAACCGTGTTGATGGGTATTTAGAGTCTCACAATTGGAACAAGAGAAGCATATTTTGGGAGTTGCCGTATTGGAAAGATCTTAAAATTCGACACAACTTGGATGTCATGCATGTTGAGAAGAATGTATTTGATCAAGTGCTGAATACAATCATGAGTGTTAAAGGCAAGACGAAGGATGATAAGAACTCGCAGGGACCAAGCCACCCATTGCAAGCGCCGGCTAAACATTCAAGAAACTCCTCACCAAGATGGGACTAGCACCAAACTATGCGAACGCTCCTATCAAATGGGTAAAGAAGAAGTTAAGGCCTTGTGAGTGGTTGAAAGGGCTCAAATTCCCGATGGCTATTCGAGTAATTTGAGCAGATGTCGATCCCAAAATTCAAAGTCAGGGTTTGAAGAGCCATGATTGTCATGTTTTCATGGAGAGGTTGTTACCAATTGCAACCAGGAGCTACTTCCTCAAAAAGTTAGGAAACCATTGACGGAACTCAGATTCTTTAGAGATTTATGTGCTTCTAATGTAAATGTGAGTGACATGATCCGGTTAGAGAGAAACATACGAAATTCTATGCAAGTTGGAAATGATATTTCCGCCTTCTTCAATGTCATGGAACACCTTCCAAGACATCTTCCTTATGAAGCAAATGATGGGAGGACACATGCGATAGGTGGATGTATCCTTTTGAAAGGTACAACTAAACTTACATATCTTTCATAGTTACTATGAGATGAATTATATGTATTTTAAGGAAACATCAATGTTTGTTACTTGTAAAATATTGTAGATTCTTGCACCACTTAAAGAAAAAAGTGGGGAACAAGGCACGAGTAGAATCGTCTATCTGCAATGCATACCTAACAGAGGAGATAGCAAACTTCTGTGATGCATATTTTGCCCCCGAAGTTCAAACAAAGTCTAGGGAACTTAAAAGAAACGCATGCCCTGATGTGAAGCACGTTAACGATGTTAACGAACCACTCCCTGATGTGTTTTCCTCAAACATTGGATATGCGCCTAGTGAGGGTCGAAAGAGGTTCCTCAACCAACAAGAGTTTGTTGCGGCGCATGCATATGTTCTTTCAAATAGTGAGTTGTTGGAAAAGTATGAAAGGTATGTACGATTGCACGCCGCTATGTGTATGTACATGCTCAATGTAACTAATTACCTAGTTAACACCTTAAATTATTTGTTGCAAGGCAATTTGAAGAAGACATGTGTCTATCACATCCACGCACACAAATAGGGGATTTGTGGAGAAAATTTGGCAAACAATTTCCCGAATGGTTTAAACGAAAGGTGATCGATCAAGTTTGATTGAATTAGTAAGATTCTAGTTCAACTATCAAAATGTTGTCGACTTAAAGTTGACGACTTTGCTAAAATTATATTGTGTAGGCTATCAATTCAAATGAAACAGATGATTTCATTCGAGCGTTAGCCTACGGTCCCAACAAAAATGTGCGTTGGTGGAACCATTACTACATTAACAACTACAATTTCCAAGTTCACCGGCAAGGAAAGTCGAACGCCAACTCTGGGGTATATGTCAAAGGAATGCACGGCGTAGACTTCTACAGGACGCTCCAAGAAGTGATTCAGTTGGAATACTTAGGAAAATTTGGCAATTACAAAGTTATTTTATTCAAAGTTGATTGGTTTGACTCCGTCCATGGTTTGAACAAACATGAGCATTACAATCTCGTGGATGTGAACCACACAAAACGATATCGAGTATATGAACCATTCGTGCTGGCATCCCAAGCAATGCAAGTGTTTTATACTCGTTATCCTAGTGTAAGGCGAGAAAGAAACCAGTGGTGGGCGACACTCATCATAAAGCCGAGGTCAACGATTGACGGCATTGATGATGCCGCATATCAAGAGGATAGCTCTGAAAATGTTCCAACACTATCTGGCATTGATGAGGACCAAATTGAAGATCGAGATGACTTAAGTGATGAGGAAGCCATGAACGTTAATGCTAATGAATCCATTATGGGGGAAGAGGGAGTGGGAATAGAGGAGGATAATATGTTAGACCCTATTTGTTTAGATTATTAGTAGTGAGGATGAAGAGGAGTATGAGTAGAGAATTCTATTATCTTGTCAATGTAGATTACTAGTCATTGTACTTTTATTATATTCACAACTTGGTTCAGATTTTTCATGTACTTGGTTGAAGCCAATGCATTCTACTCGTACGCATGCCTTTATATATATATATATATATATATATATATATATGTATATATATATATATATAAATAAAAGTTTGGAACTAACTTGTGTTTTGATTTTACCTGATATTAACTATTATATTAGGGGGAGACAGCCACATAGTATTTGGCAAAGCGCAGCTCCGATCGACCCTGCTCTATACCCCAACCGTACACGACTTGAGCGGGGGGAGGATTGGTAAGATGATCACATAAAATCCTATGTACATTTATTTAGAATTGGTTTTATTAACTTTATTTGTTTTTTTCCTAACGATTGCATAGGTTCGCCGATACCCGTTTGGCACGGTTTGTTGGAGGGCAAGTTCGTTCCCACCCAAATCCGAAGCCTCCTTCCACATGGTCCAAAGAAGAGAAAACAACTTTGTGGGGGCAATTATGTGTAAGTAATTATGCAAATTCGGGTTATGATTTTCTTTTACGGAATAGTCTTTTAACTAATCACTAATAAATTACTTTATACAGCGACATTATGTGTGGGATGAAGAACTAACAAGAGATGTGTTTAGTGGGTGGCACACCAAATTGTGCGATCGGGCTACTGATACGAGGTACAAGGTCAGGACCAAGAAGAGGACGGACCTGCACTCACATGAGCGATGAACACCGTGATGCAATAGAGGAGGAATCTCAAACCGAGGATTTCATTCGGCGGTCCAATGCCGCTAAAGCAAATAGGAACAATGAAAACTCCGCCAATTGCATTACACACGTCGGCTCGGTTTCGGCAGCAAGTTATATGAAGAAGAAGGTGAATCCTATACTAGCATAATTAATAAATTAAAGTTATATGTATACTAGCATTGACTATTTTAACTTGTAGATGGCTGAGGGGAAATTCATGACCCTATCTGAAGTCCACGCTCACATTCATCGTGGCGAGATCTGTGAGGAATCGGTGTGGAGTAACCCACATGATGCCACACTCGATGTAAGTTTCCTTTGCACATATTCATAAACTTTAACTTGTGTTTTAGATTATATTTGGGCTACTGTGGCCGCATTTACTTGTATTATGTGTCTTTTGGATTATGTTTGAACTCGGCGTGTGGCGTGCATGTTTAATATATGTGTTTTGGATTGAATTTGAACTCGCGTGTGGCCGCATGTTTAAAGTTTCTTTTCGCTTGAATTTGAACTCCGCGTGTGGCCGCATGTTCAAAGTTGTGTTGGATTGTATTTGAACTACGGCGTTTGGCGTACATGTTTTATGCGTGTTTGGAACTTATTTGAACTCCGTGTGGCCGTGCATATTTTATGTGTATTTGGATTGTATTTGAACTACGGCGTGTGGCCGTTCATGTTTAGTATATGTGTTTTGGATTTTATATGAACTACGCCGGGTGGCCGGGGATGTTTAAATTTTGTTTTGGGTTGTATTTGAACTCCGCGTGGCCGTTCATGTTTAAAGTGTCTTACGGATTATGTTTGAACTCCGGCGTGTGGCCGTGCATGTTTAAAGTTGTGTTTGGATTGTATTTGAACTCCGGCGTGTGGCCGTTCATGTTTAAAGTGTCTTACGAATTATGTTTGAACTCCGGCGTGTGGCCGTGCATGTTTAAAGTTGTGTTTGGATTGTATTTGAACTACGGCGTGTGGCCGTGCATGTTTAAAGTTTCTTTTCGATTGAACTTGAACTTCGGCGTGTGGCTGTGCATGTTTAAAGTTGTGTTGGATTGTATTTGAACTAGGGCGTTTGGCCGTACATGTTTTATGCGTGTTTGGAACTTATTTGAACTCCGACGTGTGGCCGTGCATGTTTTATGTGTATTTGGATTGTATTTGAACTACGGCGTGTGGCCGTTCATGTTTAGTATATGTGTTTTGGATTGTATTTGAACTACGGCGTGTGGCCGTGCATGTTTAAAGTTTGTTTTGGATTGTATTTGAACTCCGCCATGTGTCCGTTCATGTTTAAAGTGTATTACGGATTATATTTGAACTCCAGCGTGTGGCCGTGCATGTTTAAAGTTGTGTTTGGATTGTATTTGAACTACGACGTGTGGTCGTGCATGCTTGCAGGAAACCTTTCGCCAAAAGTGTGAGGAGCGTGGCATAATGGAGAACTCCCCGGAAGCTAGGGAGTTGTACCTTCAATTGGCAGGGGGTACAAACCCAAAGACCAAGCTGTATATGGTCTTGGGAGTGCGACCTCGTACTTCTATGATACTCCACCCCGCCTGTAGTTCTTCGTCGAGGCATGCGGCGCAACTCCGCCCACCGATGCCATTGTGTGTGATCAACTTGCCGCCCACTCATCCGCCCCTCTCCCAGCCTTCAAAGCCAACTAACACAAGTTTTCCAACATCAACAACAAGGCGTAGTTCTTCTTCCCATCTCAATATCTGAACTTGTCGGGATCCCCGCAATTCCTCCCCAACCTTGAACTTATGAACTTTTAGTTATTATATATATGTGTGGATATTAGAGTATGAAACATATGTATGTATGAAACTTAGTTTATCTATGAAACATATGCATGAATGTTTAGTATTATATATGTTTAATTATGTTATGTATGAAATCGACAGTGGAAAATACGCATTTGAATATAAATATATATATATATATATATATATATATATATATATATATATATATATATATATATATATATCAATTAGATAATATAATAATAGCAAATAATCGATAATTCAACAAATACAAGATGATCGATTAGTCGATATCAATTAAGAATTATTTTTTTAAAAATATTAAAATCGCGATCGATATGTATCCGTCGCCGCGTAACGGATCACTATTTTGCGACGATAATTTGCGATCGAGCATCCGTCGCTAATCGATCGATAGATAGCGACCGACATCAGATCGCCGCTATCGGTCGCCGACAATGACGATACGATCGGTCAGCCTCGCCGCTTATCGGTCGCAGTTTGGCGACCGATATATATCGGTCGCGGTTCGAAAACGATGGATATACAAATGACCGATACGACGTCGCTGATATCGGTCGCCCGCCCTTTCTTGCGACCGATAGAGCCCTATTGCGACCGATATTAACGGTCGCCCATATGCCTGTTCTGTTGTAGTGGGTTCAGATTGGTCAGAGCATCTTACAAAAAGAATGGAAATGTGGATGGTCCTGTGCGATGCTATATAAGATGCTGGCGATATGGGAAATATCGAGGGAAAATCGGCACGATTGATTGCGACAGTCAGTTAAACACGAAGACAAAATCGTGTCAGTGTCCATTCATGATATGCGCATTCTCTCCAACGGGGGAGAAGTGGGTTGTCCGAACGTACCCGGGTGACAAAGGGATGCATAATCATCGATTTATTCTTTACGAGGAGGGACACCGAAGGGGAAACCCGTTGACAGCTGAAATGAAAGTCCATATACGTGACATGACTGACACTGGTTGCACTCCTGCTACGATACACACATCGTTGAAGCAGCATTTTCCGGACTGTAATGTCAACATGGGGCAGATATACAATGAGAGATTTAAAGTTAGGTCGGAGGAGATGGATGGTCGGACACACGTGCAGCATTGCCTTCACTTGGCAAATGAGCACGGCTACTTGTACTGGACTGCATTTGATGGTGATGGGGAGTTGCATCTGATGTTTATGTGTCACCCATACTCGCTGAAGCTTCTCCGCACATATCCACATGTTATACTCATCGACAGTACGTACAAGACTAACAAGAAGAAGTGGCCATGTTATGAGATAGTTGGTGTCACGAGTACAAATCATAACTTTCTTGTTGCGTATTGCTTAATGAGAGATGAGGTGAAGGAGTCATATGAGTGGGTACTCCAAAGGCTGGAAGAGCTCATGGGCGTCGGTGTGAAACCAAACGTGATCGTCACTGATAGAGAGCATGCTTTGTCATGGGCTATAGGACGCGTATTTCACGGAGTTCCTCACCTATTATGCGTATGGCATATAGGGAATGACGTTGAGAGCAAAGTTAATGACCTGACTGGCGGGAAGAAGAATGGACAGGGATCGTTGTTTAGGAACATATGGTGGAATCACGTCGTCTATTCGAGTACAATTGAAGAATTCGATTACAGATGGTCGTGTTTGGAGTCACATTGGGTTGGGAACAATAGACTGGTTGTCGATTATTTGACCAGTACTTAGATGAAGTACAAGGAGAAGTTTGTGAAGGCATACACCGACGATGTCCTTCATATGGGAAACATCGCGACTTCGAGTTGAGTCAACATTCGACTTTCAAGTATTATCTCGGTAGCGGTCGTGGTTCATTTGATCGGTTGTTCAAAAGGGCTCATCATCAGATTGAAAACCAACATACTGAGATCAGGAGGGCACTCGAGCAGTCTAGGAGTGGACATGCAGTGTTGAGGAAATCCTCATTGTTCAAGCATCTACACGGTCGTGTTTCTCATTATGCGATGGACCTGATCAACAATGAGTACTGTAAGGTGACAAAATTGAAGCATGGTTCGAGCACTGTGCAACACATTACATGGAAAACACATCGCCTTCCTTGTGCGTATGCGATGTTAGGACTCGGGATCGGGATCTTTGATTTACGCCAAGCAATACACACGGAGGCAACTTGAAGTGATTGTTGATTATGATAATTCGGACGATGCACGATCCATCTACCCAAGACGTTGAGTTCTTTGAGTCCATTGTGAACAAGATAAGGGCAAATGACCCCGCTGTGATACGCCGGATGGCTCGAGTATTGAACACTGAGATGCACCCCGAGCAGTACGACATACCGGATCCTGAGGTAAAAGAACAGGGGAGAGGGAGACCGTCTATAGGGAAGTCAACAAAACGTGACCTTAGTGCTTTTGAGTATCGTTGTTCGAAGACCCCGAGCAGCAGATCCAGCAAACGCGGTAGCAAGAAAAAGTCGAGCTCTTCTTCGATTGGAGGCGGAGGGTCAATTGGTAAGCAGATCCAGCAAACGCGGTATTAACCTCATGTTGATTTATTTTGGGGTTTGAGGCCGTTGCTATTTTTTTTTAAATTATTATGTAACATTGTCCATAGCACAATAAAAACAAAAAAAAAACTAAAAATTCCATTTCAACATTGTTCCATGCTACCCAAATAAACATTGTTCCATGCTGAAAAAAACCGAAATAAACATTGTTCCATGCTACCTTAAAAAAATAAAATAAAATAAAAATAAAAAACAGTCACTCATGAAATAAACCATAACAAACTAACAATAAGGACAATCAGTCATCATCATCATGAGTCTCATAATCATCATCGTATGGGGGCGGACGAGGGGGGGCCTGGATGTGCATATGCCGACACCACTGTTCATACAGTTGAAGGACGCTGTTGTGAGTCTCTACTGGTATCTGGCCACCCAATGGGAAATCGAACATAGGCGACACACGTCGTGGCCACTCATGAGCCCACTACAACCATGAAACAAACATGAGAAAATTAAATTAGTAGGCAATAAATATACCAACAAACAATTATTAAATAAAAAAAAGTTACTTACAAATTCCGGATTGTTAGGATCATCTATGACGGCCGGACCAGGGTTGCCATCCTGGATCAGGTACGGGTGTGAGACATTACAGAACCAAATCAGTAATCCGTTCGCATCCCATGGGTTCCGATCGCCTCCATGTAGCAAGTCTCATGGCGTTGGCCTGCGGAAATCGGCCCCACGATATATCAACCAGTGAGTCGTTAAAGGTCAAAATATATGTACCATTTGCTGGTCGGCTTTCCTTTTGTGGTGGGTCTGGGGCTAGAGGGATTTTTTGAACAAGGCCAAGTCACGGACAAGATTTAATGGGCATGTAGGGCTCAATCACATCATAAGCTCGATTGATACCATGGTATGTCGTACGCGGACACATTTGGTAAGGTTCTGGACCGTATGGGCACCAAATAACCTGTTCCTCTGTTAGGCCGTCTAATATATGCCTGACGTTCCTGAGGCGTTCCAACGTACGTGGCTCACTCCGCACCACATGTTAACGTGGCCCCGCACACGTGTTGGGGTGAAGCCTCGGATGTGAAATGCTCATATATCCACGCTGCGCATTGTCGACATCCCCAATCTTACGGTCCCGGCCTAGAGGCTTGACCCAACCGCCTATATAAATATGCCAAAGCCACGCTGCCCATGCCACTCCGTCCATAAAGGCAACCATATGCATGGGCGCACCCTATCCCAAGACTTGTCGGCCAGCAATGTGTTCCCCAACAAACTCAAATACCATGCCTGGATCTGGATACGCGTTGGAGTGTGCGGGTCGCTGCATAAGTTTCTAAGCTCACTATCAAGAATGCCCCCTTGTCATATATTTTGCGTGACCGGATGACATCCATACCATAGGGAAACAAGGTAGTGACGTAGGTGTTGACCATATCACGATCAGGTGATGCAGGCAAAATCCCCTCAGGTGAGAGGCCGAGAATGTTCTCCACATCGTGGAGCATAATGGTCATCTCACCAAAAGGAAGGTGGAATGTGTTGGTGTCCGGTTGCCACCTCTCCACAAATGCAGCAATCAGTGAATAATCAATGTGCTCGAACATCAAAGTGTCCGGGATGGCCAACTGCTACGCCGATCGCTTCGTCGCTACCGGATGCATCTTACGCAACACGCCCCTAAGGTGATCGAGTGCCACCTTCCTAGTAAGGCACTCAATGATCTCGTGATTACGCTCATCCTCCCAAATTAACCGAGCAATATGTCCCCGGCCGGGTATCACCTCGAGTCGAAGGACCACCGCATCGCCCTTTAATCTTCCAATCTTCGCCATTTCGCGCCTCTTTGCTCACGAACTAGACCCCCGATCTACCCGTAACTCGTGCTCTTCTTCCTGGAGCAAACTTGCACTCCGGCTCTAAGTTGAACGTAGTCAATCGCTCGAACATCCCGCCTCGCCCTCTTCATCCTCGTCCTGCTCGGTTTGCCCGTGACTACCGAGACGCCATCATAGAATCTAGCCGGTTAACAAAATCCCCATCGACAGATCGGACGACTCTCGACGCTGAATCTCGCGCATCGTAGCACGATGAAACGCTTGTGAGGATGCCGCTAGCAACGGCTGCTCGGGTTGCGCATGAGTAGTCGTTTCTTTAGTGCGTGCACGACGAGCTGATGCAGTCGTCCTGCGTCTATGGGGGTCGCCTTCTTTCTCTGCTCGCCACCCAGTCGCATACCTCTTCAATGTGAGTGAAAGTTTGCTTTTGAGCTTTTTATCCGACATTTCTATTCCTGCAAGATATTAGTGTTTATGACATCATACAAATATATATTATGTTTTTCTTCTTAACCAATAATGCCAAACCCACAAATTGCACCCTAAACCCTAAAACCTTAAATACTAAACCCTAAAACTCTAATACTTGTTGCTACACATGGAAATAGGTAATTTGTGATGGTAGTTTAGATTAGTAAGTAGGTTAATATATAGTTCCAATATTACTTGTAGATGTCATCAAAAGAGATTGAGTATGGATCTTGTTATTGTACAAGGAGAGTGTGTTTGTTCCTGTTAATGTATGGGTGAAAAAGTATTTCTTGAGTCGTAACGACTTATCTTTTATTTGTGTGGTTCCCAAAAAGTAGAGCAATATCATCCGTGAAATTGCGCGAGGTCTACAATGCTCTGGGAGTTAGAAGCGTATGAGATTCGGTACAATGCAGTGTTCCCATTGTGCAGCCTGGTGAGCAACAAGACAATGTGGGTCTGAAAGATAAGCTTATAGTAAAAGTTTATCTTTCAGACCCACTTTGTCTTGTTGCCCACCAGGCTGCACAATGGGAACACTGCATTGTACCGAATCTGATACGCTTCTAACTCACAGAGCACTATAGACCTCGCACAATTTCACGGATGATATTGCGCTACTTTTTGGGAACCACACAAATAAAAGATAAGTGGTTACGAATCAATAAATACCTTTTCACCCATACATTAACAGGAACATACACACTCTCCTTGTACAATAACAAGATCAATACTACACCTCTATTCATAACATCTACAATTAATAATACTAAAACTACAAATTAACCTACTTACTACTCTAAACTATCAAACCCACAAACTGCGCCTAAAACCCTAAAACCCTAAAACTGCTAAATAGTTCTTTCTAATTAGTACACACACCTTAAGTTATTATAATTTGATACAAGGGTATGTAGACAGCAAATAAATTGGATACTGACGTTTAATTAATTTATCCACTAAAGACGCTGTCTACATACACTTATATAATTTTAACAGTCATCCTTATATGGAAAATTTGCTCCTTAATAGAAGAATTTCCACCAGAGACGACTGTGAACTGAACCCTAAACCCTAATTCATTAACTAGTAAACCATAAACACACTATAACCAAACTAAAATCCCTAAACCCTAAACACACTAAAACCAACCTAAAATCCCTAAACCCTAAAAAAGAAACTACCCAAAATCTCTGGGACCCTATAACCTAGAACGAACTAGTCTTAAGTTAGTCATCCGTAAACGTTAAACAATTACAACGTTAAAATAAACAATTATTATTATCAATCTTAACATATATATGTCATTAACATTTTATTTTTCGAATTGTTATTTACTCATCTTAGTATTCGCTTTACTTTTTCAAATATTATTCCCCAAATACTATTTTAATTTTACAATTATCAACAATTTTTTTCAAATACTATTATTGATATTCATTTTTTTCAAAATCATTTTCAAAATATTAATATACTTTAAATTTCAAATTAAAGTAATATTAAAAAATTTAAAAAAAACTCAATAATTTCCGGAATCGACTACCGCCTCGGAACGCTGCCATGATGGCCAAGACGGTACGCTGCGTCTGGCCAAGACCAAGCCGCGATCTGGCGCTGCCCCGGTCATGGCCAGACGCGTTCGGGCGCCGAGTCGATTCCGTAAATTGCGAGTTTTTTTATTATTCCACACCCACAAACATCAGAACGCACTCTAACCAAATGAATTAAAATTTCAATACAAAAACACAAAATTATGTTCAAATTACTCCAACAAACACATTTTTAATTTCGCATGTTTCAAAATTTGCGGAAATTTCGAGCGCCCAGATCGCGGTGGGCCTGACCAGCCGCGTCTTTAGCGCCCTGGTCGTGTCCGCCGCAATCTGGCGCTAGGGAAATTTCCGGGCAAATTTTTCCGAAGTTTTCCGGTCGATTAAAACCCCCCATGGCCAATTAACAACTACAAATTTTAAGATTTAATCCATTAAAACAAACCTAAACAACATACAACTACAAAATCAACTATAAATTTACAAAAAAATTACTCAAACTAACCTTTATGGTGGTCGGACGGAGGAGGACGGATCGGCTCCGGCGGACGTCGGCTCCCGGCGGTGGGGGAATGTTGCGGTCGTCGGCTCCGGTCTCCGGTGACCAGCGAGTGGCGGTTGGAGGTGGTGGTGGTGGTGAGACTTGGAGTGTGAGTGTTGTTAGAGAGAGAGAGATAGAGAGTGAGTAGAGAGAGAGTGGCAGGTCAGGGGTAGTATAGGTAACCAAATGGTGAATTAAGGGCGACGTGTGAGATTATAGGGCGACAAACAGAAAGCGGGTAAGATAATCAAACTTGGTTGCTCCACCACAGATAAATGCTGAGCTATTTTTTGTTATTAAAAAGAACATCGCGTAGGATTTATGTCATATTTTTATGTTTTAGGTTTGCTTCTTTTTCATCAATTTTTTTAATTTTGGGTCAATTAAAATCATTTCTTCAAATTGTAAAATTAGGGAAAAGACTCCTATATTCAACTACTATATATTTTATATGTACAAAATTTTATTCAACCCATAAATTTTGAGGTCCAAAAAGTCAACGTTGAAATTTAAGAATTAAAAAATTAATTACCCTATATTTCGATGTCTAAAATGCAAACAACCCCCTTAAACTTAGCTTGGCTAGGGCGTCAATCAAACCAAGATGCCCATCAAAATAATTACTACCTCTGTCCCTGATTAATTGTCTCAAAAACTAATTTCACAAAACCAAGATACATAGGGAATGGAGTAAAAGATTTATACATTGCCAAAAATATCCTTGAAAATACCCTTAAAAAGATAAAAAGTGCATTTATTAGGGATAAAATGGGTATTATAATTATGGGAAATGTAAAAGTTAGGTAATTAGAAAAATAAAAAGGGACGGAAAAATTAGTTAATTGGACAAATAAAAAGGGACGGAGGTAGTACAAGATTATAACCACCCATGTATATACGCAAGATTCTAGACCTCTTTTGCAAATTGTGCAAAAGATAGACCTAACCATCTTCGTACTTATTATGTAGATCACGCACTCATATTATATAATAGTAACAAAAATTTTTTAGTATGGATTGTACTAATCCAAGATCGGATTTTACTAATAGATGATTTATTTTAAACAAATTAATCGTATGGAATTTATCATTATTACAGTTGAAAAAATTGCAACTATGGTAAAAGTTTCATATCAGAATTTTCTCAAACGCACTATTAGAATTTTGAAGAGAAATATATAGACCGACAAAAATTCGAGTCTGATCAAATTCTATTAATGCTGAAATTTAGAATAAAAATTGATGTCTGACCCCCTTTTATAGGTCGGACAATTCATCAGAACCAAAATCTAGGTCAAAATCGGGTTCGGACAACAGGAAAAGATATTGTGTTCGAATAATAGATCAATTTGGTCAATATCAAAACTAGGATGAAAAATCTATCACGAAACCCAATTATCAATAAGTCTTATGTGATACCATCTCACTATAAATTTATCGTGAAACATATAACTTTATGGTGACATTTTATGAATATAGGGGTTGCTACAATATGTTTCTGGTGCCTCTAATATAAGTCATCCCTTGATACATTAATAGTCACATTCATTTTAAAAAGTCAATATAATATCACTTATTAATCATAATAAAATATTTAAAATATCACCACCTAGGGAACTCATCACACAATAAATTTATGTGAAATGGTCTTATACTAAAATTTACGTGTTTTACTGAAATAAATTCGAATATTAAGGTCGTGTTCTATACTGCGGTATTTTACGGTGAGGTGTGGTAGAATTGTGGTGGGGTGTGGTGGAATTGTGGTAGATTATTGGTATGTGGGGTAGGTGAGGAGAGAGAATGTAAAAAGTAGAGGAGAAAAGTGAGGAGAGAGAAAAGTAAGGAGAGAAAAAAGTAATGATTTGCGGTGAAATGTGGTGGGTTGTGGCAAACTGCGGTATCGTGTGACACCGTAATTTGCCAACCGCAGTATAGAACACGACCTAAGTTTGAGACAAAATTTTGAAACCTTTAAAGAGAGAAAGAATGATAAGCTAAGAAATGGTAGTTCCTAAGATGATACCAAAAAAAGCAGGGATGGTGAGAGGTACCCATGTGATTCTTACATAACATGAGAGATGACTCACACTCACTTTCCCTTGAATTCTGCTTTTGTATTCTGCACTCATTGAATTAATTAATGAACAAGCTGACCCCAACCCAAAATACCCAACTCACGAAATGAATCCTACAAAGCCACCCACAAGCGACAAGTAATTTCCCATTCCTAGTGCCTTCTTTCTGTTGTCATAAATCAATAGCCTTAACACCCATGTATAAATCGTATGCACACAACCTTCCATATAATTTATTGAACAAAATTTTTATTTGAACCGTTATCTATTATTCACCATTTAAATTGTTATTCGTTATGAAAATCGCTATCTGTTATATGAGTCATTATACATAATCGAAACTCTATTTTCACCAATCACGGCTTACATATTTTCTAGTGAGCAAGATGGATTGCTCCAATGAATTTGCTTATAAATGAATTTACAATTAAACATTATTTAAAAAGAGTAAAATTTCACGGATTAAAATGCAAGATAATTGAAGATAATTATTAACCACCTCGAGTCAAGATGTGTATCATTTATAATCCTTTTACAAATCTTATGAGATATCAATATTGATATATATATTTTTTCATCTTATGAGAATTTTGGCCTTATTCTTTTGTACGATGTTGTATGATCCTACAATTCATTATACTACTCAAGTACTCAACATATTTTCACACTTTACCACACTTTATAACAATCATTAATAATATATCTGCTCACTTTTCTTTCTGATTGCTTTTCTCATCTATTTTTTCACATTCTCTTATATCACTCATCATATTAATCACACTTTTTACAAATTTTACCATATCATTGCATACCTCGCTGCACTTTCCCTAATTTTACCATATTACATAATTTCCGCAATATACCAACCACATAAAAGACCGGGGCATTTACGAACCCATCAAGCATTCAACCAAAATAACACTCCTAGGAGATATCAAAGTTTCATTTCCAAAACAGTATATAGACGTGAAAATTGCTGGCAGATTATTTACCTCTCCCCCAACCCAAAAAAAAGAGATAACAATAATACAGTAAAAACTAAAAAGCAGCAAGATGAAATGTAATTTTCACAAGAATTCCTCTAGACTCTATCCAGGAGGGAATAATAATAATAATAAGACAAATGTAATACCGTAATAATTGACACCAAAAAAGAAAGGTAGTAGTGGGTTTTTCTTTCCTTTTTCTTTTTTTTAATAAAAGCATCCACTAACCTACGATAATGAAATATTATCTCCATCTTTACTTACACATGCCATCACCATCACCTAACCCGAACCGTTTTCCGGCGGAATCGGACCGGAGCTCGACCCCTCGCCGGAACTCTCGCCGGCGCCGCCGCTGAACAGCGCCAGAATCTGCCGTAAAGTGCGTACCTGCATCTCGAGCGCCGGAATGTAGTCGACGGCCTCCTCGAGAACCACCGGAAGCGGCTCTTTCCGGCAGCCGGGGACCAGTTTTCCGAGCACCTTCGCCTTCCTCTGCACCGCCGGCGCATTCTTCACCTTAAGCTTCAGAATCTCCGGCCTCGGCGGCCGGCCGTCGCCGGTGACTCTGGCCCTCTGCTGCCTCTTCAGCTTCTTGTTATTCATGAACTTAAGCCGGAGTTTTCCGGCGAGGATCGCCCTGCTCCACCGCGTCCTCCCACGCGCCGCCGTGGCCAACACCCTGTCCGCCGCCTCCCGGACTGCGCGGCCGCGGCGGCGGGGCGGCGAGGGGGAGGAGGCGGAGGAGAGGCGCATGCGGCGGAATGCGTGGAGGAGTTTCGTGGTGTAGAGTTGCTGCGTGGATTCGGATTTCCAGGAGAATTTAGAGATGGCGGAATTAGGGTTAGGGTTAGGGTTTCGAGAGGAAGGAGATTGTTGGGATTGAGTTTTCATCTTCTTCTTCCTTCTTCTGGAATTTGATTCTCTTGCCATGGTTGGATTTGGAGCAGTGCTTGTTGCTGGATTTGCCAACAATGGCGGCAAAACGGATGATGATGATGATGGTGATGATGATGATGATTGTGATGGTGATAATGACTCCATTTTCGCGAATATCGAAGCGAAATCAGCCAATTGTGTTCGAAGATTGAATCAATCCGATTGCAGAAACAGCCTTTTTTCTGACAATCTCTGTCGATTGAACCTGCAAAAAGAGGAAGAGAGAGAGAAGAGAAAAAGCTTCGTCAGGATATTCGCGTAGGGGAGATACTGATACTAATGTTGTCAGAGACTTAGAATCAAATTGCTGCCAAAAATGTGGTTTCCGAATGGATTGGACGATCAAATTAATGATGATTAGCACGAAATTCAAAGAAAAAAACGAAGCAAATTTCAGAGAGTTGCGATCGGGTTGATCGTCGACAAACAGTGGAATCATTTGAATGAAACAATAACTTGAGAAACGCGATTTATATCAGCAAAAATCGTCAGAAATTGACAGAACTAAACCGAATTTTCGATTTGATTGAGTAACAATTAAACAAACGGTTGATCGAAACAGTTTACCTGTGGAAACAGATTGAATCATCAAAAACATAGAATCTATACGAAATTTACACAAAAACTACAGCAAATTTCAGCCGGACTGAAAAATACATTAACAGAGAGATCGAATCCTTTTACCTGTTGAAACGATTATATAATCAAAACACGCATAACTCATTCCACGAACATCAGAAAACCAAAGCGAATTTCAGTACGCTTGAAAAATACATTGAAGAAAACACTGATCGAATCAGTTCACCAGTTGAAACGTCATGAAATCGTCAACAACACACAATTAACACACAAAAAAACCAGCAAAAAATCGAACAAACTCGAGCAAATTAATTGCAGTTTGATTGAATAATACTAAAGCGAACTTCATCGTGCTTGAAAAATACATTGAAGCCAACACTGATCGAATCACATCACCATTCGGAACGCCATGAAATCATCAAAAACTCCACAAAACTCCAGCAAATCAACTGCAGTTTGATTGAACAATACTAAAACGAATTTCAGTACGCTTCAGAAACACATTGAATCCAACACTGATCAAATCACTTCACCATTCAAAACGCCACTAAATCATCAAAAACACACAATTCATCCAAAAAACCATCAAAAATTCCACAAAATTCCACCAAATCAATCGCAACATGATCGAAACAATCAGTTTACCTACAGAGAATCCTTCGAAGCTCGAACAACCAGCCGTCGGAAGTGCGGGAGGAGGAAGAGAGAGAAAACAGAGGAGGGAGAAGGAGAAGAATTGAAGGGTAGGGATGAATGAATGTTAGTTGGAGGTGTGTGTTTGGTTTTGTCTTTTCAATAGGAGGAGGAGTTTAGAGAGAGAAAGCAAAGTGGTAGTGGGGATTGAAAGGGAATGAAATGGAATGAGATGGAATGGAATGCATGTGCGAGCAACCAAAGAGAAAGGTAGTGAGGTTGAAAGAAAGAAAGCTAAGCTAAGCAAAATTGAATGAATGAGGCCGTCGTTTTTTTTAATTTATTCTGCACATTTTATTTTTTCGCACATTTTGTCCACTAATGGGTGGATAATTTAGAAAAGGAAAAATGAGTCGTGAATTTTTTTAAGTTACGTACTGGATAATTTTCGAATTTTAGGTCAAGTTGAGAGTTTTAAAGGTTAATATTTGTTGTGTTAGATTTCTTTTGAATCAGATATTATTTGATGATGAGATATAAAAATCATTAAATACGGATTTGAGCAATTTGGACTTTTACATTGAAAGACTTAGCCTAGCAAATAGTTGTGGGTTGTTTATTATTAACTGTCTTGGATTGATTATTTGAAAAAATCGTGTTTATTTAATTGTTGATGAAAAAATAATTGTTGAGATCCTATTTATACCATTTATCACCATTTCTAAAATGATATGTATGGAATTACTTTTATGAAGACGTGTATATCATTTTTGATAAGTTTTGGGTTAAAATGACGATTTTCACAAACAACTATGGGGAAGTTAGGATCGGAAATTAGCTCATTTAGGATCGTGGATCGTGTGTAAATAGTAAAATCTTGTCGAGGATTTTGGACCATAAAATCGTAGGATCATAAATCAGGATCGCGATTTTAATAACTATGATTCACGCTCTGTTCTTTTCTGCAGTTGGCAAACTGCGGTACCACAGCATACCATAGTTTGCCACAACTCACCACATTTTACCACAAATCATTACTTTTCTCTCTCCTCACTTTTCTCCTCTACTTTTTACATTCTCTATCCTCACCTACCCCACATACCAATAAGCTATCACAATTCCACCACACCCACCACAATTCCACCACACCATACCATACCATACCGCAAAAAAGAACAGGGCCTCAATAGGTTGTTCATATCAACCTATTATACTCAATCGACCAAGTAAATAAGTTGTTTACCAAGCACCTATTTTACTTATTTAATTTGGTCAAATATTCTAATAAATCATTTTTCACAATAAGCCATTCAATGGACCACCAAAGTGTTTGATGGGCAAATGGTGTAATGTGATATGTGAAGGTTCAATCTTTATTGAAAGCAAGCATTTTTCATTTGGTAGAAATTGTGAGATTGATGAATCATATTTTTCATTGATAGTCTGGTATATACCTCTTCTCTCTGATCTATAAAATTTATCAATGATTAATCGCTATGATAGGGATCCAATAATGAGTCAAATTTACCCAAAGTAAAAAGAATATGCTCAACTATACCATCTTGTTGGGGGGATCCAAGGGGCTCACTCAACTAGCGCCACAGACAAGCTTGTCGGCGCTCCATCTTAAAACCAATTGGTATTAAAAGGAGTAGCTCACTTGACATATATACCATTTCCTTTCTCTTTACTTTTCCGATGTGGGACATTTTTACTCATGGGTGAATCCCAACAATCTCCCCCTTCACACATGAGTCTCTCCCCCTTGATCGGAAGCCTCTTTTTGCCTAAGGTATCAAGTCACCATCAGGAGTCCATCTTAGACGCACCTTACTCTACAGAGCCGCACCCTACTCCACTTGAGTCTCATGCCACCACTCTGTCTCAAGAGTCCCAGCCGCACTTTACTCAACAGAGCCGCACCCTACTTCACCCAAGTCTCATGCCACCACTCTGAGCATTCAGGAGACCCAGCCGCGCACGCACTATGGTCCCTGCTCCTGTCCACGGTGATTTCCCGCACCTTGCACGCGCCTAGCCGAACGAACCATCGGCTCTGATACCACTTGTTGGGGAGATCCAAGGGGGAGCCCACTTGAATCGTTCACAGACAGTTAAGTGAGGTTCCATCTAAAACCAAAGCATTAACCTCACTTAACTCAAGCATCACGCCTTTGAAATGAGATCCCGCCTTAAATCTCTCCAACACATCTCTTGATATCAACAATTAAAAAGCTTGTATATATTGATCATAAATTTACTTTTCCTGAACTTACCAAATAATGTAAAATTTTATTTTGATTACGTGCACTCGGAAGTCCTCTATCAACAAAGTACAAATGTGGTACAATTGACTATAATTCGTATAAGTTAATATTAATTGCGACATGATATTTGGTTATTGTCATTTAATTTGTCATAAGGTGGCTATATATGTCCCCAGTGAATTCAATTCATGTGGAACGTGCTATGTAACAAGTACTACGTATGTAGCACGTAAATTTATGATCTCTAATGTACAAGAAATTAGTGTGGGATATATTATATGCAACTTCACAAAATTTTTGTGCAATATATATATATATATATATATATATATTTATTTATTTATTGTAGAGACCTACTGTTAACATTTGGCATCAAAAAAAATACCTTAACATTTAGGTCGTATTTTATAGGTTTGTAAATAAAATTTTACTTATATTACCTACTTTTACTTATCTTATTTTTATTTATTTTTCATATTCTTACATTATTTTATTTTATTTATTTTACATAATATATATTTTAAAATATATTTATTTAATAAGTGATGTGACCGATATAATTTACATTACTTATATTACTTTTTTAAAAATTACAAAATATATACTTTAAAAAATCATATATTCAACTTATATTAATAATGTGACTTACCTTACACCACGTTTTACCGTTTTTTACTCATCTTTCATATCTTTACTTACATGTATTACCTACCTTATCTTTTATGTACCAATGAAAAAAACATACCAACCTTAAAATAAAATTTAAAATGAGAAACAAGTAAATATATTTAAAACAATAATTAAAGTGACCCTAATCAAGGAAACTTGAGTGCTAAACACTCGTGATTTGCAAGCTTTACTTTAACCATGCATTCTTAGCAACTTGATCTAACCAAAAGCTTTAAACCATGATACAAAACCAACCTTTAATCAATCCACAATCTCACCAAGCATGAGATAATGCATCAACATCTTTTGGTCAATTTCTAATTAAATTAAGCCACTCTTTCTTTTGTGCAGTGCAGTACAGTGTGTTACCACAATTCATTATACCACTCAATTTTTTTTCCACACTTTACCGTACCATACCACACTTTAACACAATCATTACCAATATATCTCATCACTTTTCTTCTCCACTTTTATAATTTCTCTCAACACCTATCACATCAACCACATTTTCCACAAATTTCACCATATCATTCCACATCACCACAGTTTTCATAATTTCACCACGCCTCATCGTTTCCGCATCTTACGAACCGCACAAAAGAACAAGGTCACAAAGTAATTGTAATTAACAACCCAAATCCTTAATGTCAATGGCCAATTAGAGAAGGATTAGTCCATTAATCAACAACACATACATATATTAACAGCTAATGATGAATATGAGTCGTGTTGTCTTTGGGTAATTAGCATTGCATCACTTCGATAAGACTTTTATCAATTTATATATTTACCTTTGTCTCTCTTTGTATTCACGTCTCAACAAGGGGAAAAAGTGAGTAGGCTTTAACTTATTTTTGTTTGAGGAAAATCATAAAGTCATTTTCAAATTTGACGTGTCATGTAGGTTGAGCCACATACATAAGTGGAGCAAAATTAAAATGTTTTTAGCACATGGTCAGTTGGGGCTTAGATGACATGGCTTGTGTTATATTGGGAAAATTATGGAAACTTTTTTTATTTTTGATAGCACCAAATAAATTGTGTATTGTTTGTTGTCATCTAGGTTTGCCTAGTGACCTCAAATAAATAAATAAATAAATAAATAAATAAATAAATAAGGATTCCCCAATTTAGGTATGGATAGATGGTACCAAATGAATATATTATATTCAAATGTTGTTTAGATTTTAGTTTGGATGCCAAATCATTGAAAATGGAATTATATTTTTGGAAGTAGTGTGTTCTTATATTTCAAATATATAATCTTAAAATATTTGTGCATAATTTTATAAGATTACATACATAAAGTTATGAATATATAATTTTCATTCTTTGATCATATATATTTGTGATTTGAGTCCGTAATTATATATGACCATATATTCATAATTTTATGAATTTATAATAATTTTTATTCTATGAGCATGCGCACTCATAAAATTATATATATATATTTATTAAATTATACACTAAGAATATAGAAAAATGGTACTCCAAAGAATAATATCCTAATTATCAAAATATAATCCTAATTTTTCCAAGATCAAATATTATTAGATTTAACATAAAGTTGTCAAAAATTCGGGTTTGTGTCACTTCGGGCTACAACGAATTAAACATTAGACGAAAAGTTGATGTTTTATATCTGATTTTTTTCGGGAATTTTTCGGGTCAAATAATTCAGATAAGACCAAAATCCGGTCAATATTGGTTAAGTCAATAGGAAAATGGAAAATATTATATACAGATTTTCAGTCAAATTGTTCAAAGTCAGAATTCGAACGAAAAATTTATGATGTACCCAATTTTTTCATATTAAACTAGGATTTCCAAATAAGAATTTTCTTGACCGTCCCGTTAACATCTCATACATAAAAGCATTTCACAATGAACACTATGTACTTGTAAAATGAAATCAAATCATCTCATTATCCTCTAAAAATTGCTCTAGTTGATCAAATATTAGGATATCTTTCTTCTTTCATTCTCAAGTCTAGTGTCATCAATATATTTACTTTGTTAACATGAAATTAAAGTTAGACCAAACTTCATGCCTTCCTTCCTCTTTAAGCTCTATACAACCAAATAGCGACAACCTAGGCTAGGGTTTGGCGTTTTAGCCGCACTACGACGTCGCTTTTGGCTGTAGCCTGTAGGGTCCATGCATTGGATTATTTTCCCAACCTTAATTTAATTTAATTTAATTTCAATGTAATGATTAATGAGATTTATTTTACTGTGGATTAAAAAATTAATAATTTAGGACTACAGTATAGCAAAGGGCATTGCCATGTGGACTTGTCTCCCTAAAATGTCAACTTTATATCCTTTCATTTGACCCAACATTCTTATACTGTAAGTTCAATACTATTATCTCATAGTAGTATGGTTGTTTTACTCCATTCATAACTGTTTATTCTCATTAATTTGTAGTGTTTAGTTTGAAAAAGCAAATCAATTACAAATTATTTTAGTCGTATCAAAGATATTGTTGATTTAAACTTAAAAAATGTGATTCTAAATTTGATTTTTCTTAATTAGTGTGTAAAATTCTAGGTAAAAAATAGTTTAGTAAAACTTAAATTTTGGTAATTTTTGGTAACTTTTGTCAAATTTATCTTATTATATCAAAATTAATTTTTTTTAACTTGGATAATTTTTGGTAAATTTTGATAAATTTTGGTAAATTTATGTAAAAACTGGTAAATCTGATTTACCTATGAATTTGACAAGCCATCAAAATTCAAAATTTTGATTAATTCAATAATTTTGATAAAGTCCGTGCTTGCCTTTTCCAAGAGAAAGACGTTATTTTAGAACATCCGTTAAAACAATGAGACAAATATATTTAGATAAGGGAATTATGTTACTTTGGATCTTCATTTTCTCAGTCGTACTCATGTTGGATTAGCGATATTCAAACAAGGATACGACATTTGACATTTCAAATTACAATGAAAATATATCAAATTTCTTAGAAGTAACTAAATCTAACACCAGTATACATGTCTAACATGGATCGACATGCACTTCATAGCTAAATCTAATACCCGTATCCATGTCTAACATAGACATGCACCTCATAAATTTTCATTTCAAGACTGTAATTTAGATAAAGAGAGTTTTTAAACGAAGTTATTAGTAAAAAGTACATATATGGGGACTTGCTTCAGTAATAATACACAAAGTTAAGGGATAAAAAGGATCAAGCATTTTAATTAAATTGTCTTAATAATTCAAAATAATGATTAACTTATATTATATTGTAAAGATGCCAGAGTGAATATAGTTGTAGGACACTAATCTATAATCCAAACGAAGAACCTCATGAATCATGTTAAGTATATTATGAAATATTTAATTTAGGTTAAACTTATGGACAGTTGATTTCTCATAATTCATGTTACGTTATTATTTTCTGTTAGGGTTTTAATTATAAGAGCAGAATGGACGCGAAAATAAGAAGATGACTACTGGATATCGAGATAAAATAAATGCAAGATTAAGGGAGACAAGGATTTAACGTGGAAACCCAAATCGGGAAAAAAACCACGGGCGGCCCAAGCACAAACGGATCCACTAGTGGTAGAGAGTACAACAAACGATCTCCTCCCGAGATCCAACAAAGAGAGTATTACAAAGATCTCAAACACTGAGTCAACAAAACTCTCAACAAAACTCTCTCACCAATTGGAATACGAAATTTCAGAATATCTGAATACCTCCCATAGGAGGTGCCCCAAACTTGGCCACACAAAACAAGGTGGACAAGACTCACTATTTATAGGGAAAACTCCCTATAAACCTACCTTGACTCTCACTCCAATTAGATTTAGAATCTAATACAATTAGGAAACCTAACAGGCTAACACAATAAGGAAACCTAGTTAATATCCTAATACAATTAGGAAACAAATAATTGTGGAATCAAGAAATTGAGTGATTTTAGGACACTTTCCTAACATTTTCAGATTATAAGCTTCTTTCATGTAAAATTTACTTCACGCAAAAGTTGTACATAATTAAAGGACCAAATAAATCATAACATTTCCAATAAATAAGGACGAGAAAATATAGGAATTGAAGTTTTTTTTCTTAAACTTGAAATTCTAATAATGTCAAACCTTTAAAATTTTGATGATCATAAATTTTTCAATATACAATAACTTGTTATATAAAATTACTATCATTAGATTCATAACAAAAAAATATCTTGAAAGTATAATATTGCAATTGTTAATAAAATATCATATAATTATAAAAAATTATCTAACATTGGAGATCGTGACAGTCAACTAAATACAAATAACATGAGACAGAGAGAGTAAAATTCTAGAAGAGAATATGAGGTCTTTAATTATATTTATATCCATGAATAACTATGTACATCATCCGTGAATAATTGTATATATCATCCATAAATAGTTATGTTGTAACTATCATTTATGAATATAAATATAATTAAAAATCTCAATCTTTAATAAAATCTCATAATTCAAAGTCTTTTATACTAAAATTTCAAAATTAAAAACCTTATATAACTAGATCTTGATTACATGATTCAAATATATCTACTGTCAACTAACTTTGGTACAAGATTTATGAAGTTCCAATTGTACTCATCCCTATTTCCAATACCAAAAGAATGAGTTTTAATGATCATAAATACTCCCCCCATTCCATGTTAATTGTTACAAATTTGACTCTCACATTGTCAATGTCACTCTTTGATTGATAATTTTTTACATAATATGTTATAAATAATTGCAATATTATATTTTTATGATTGTATTTTCCGTTATGAATCTAATGCTAGTAGTTTTATATAACAACTCATTGTATACATTGAGAAACTTATGGTCAATTTTTTTAAAATTTGACCGCACAATTTTCAAAGACGACAATTAATATGAAATTGAGTGAGTATTGAACAACATAATTTATCAGACCTTTTAGAAAAAATTTTTATTACCCCACTTGAAACTATTTATATACGAAAGTATTTTAAGCTAATTAGTAAATATGACTAATTTGCAAAAAAAAAAAAAAAGATTCAGCAAATTTAAATAATGTTTAAATCAGTTATTCCACCAAACTCAAAAGCACCGTTGGAGCACGATGTCCAAGAAATTAAACAAAAGCAATATCATCAAAATTTTTAATTAGAGAATGAAAACATGAGCAACACCACATGGATGATTGAATTAGTAGTCTTTGTAGATGACCCTTTAATGATTGTGCTACAAAATTCTGCTGTCATCTGTGTATAATTGCATACTATAATTAAGATTATGGACCTATATATGAATAAGATTATCCTCCTCAAATAATTAGAGGATCCATCTTGTTTGTTAGTGCCTTAATTGTCAAGATGTGCCCCATCTTAGCTTGTTTAGATTAGCCTTGGCAATGGCCTCAAAGGCCTTTGGATGTCTTTTCTTTTCTTTTTGTAAAAATAGTACGTTTATTTATTCAATTCTCATATTAAAGATATGGAGTAGGACGTAACTTTCTCCTGATAATTTTTTTTCATGCACAAGGCAAATAAATACGTTGTTTTTGATAATTAGTGGTCACTTAGATTTATTCAACCACAATAAAATGTCTGAGAGCACAATAAAAATCTTCGCCCTACATTAGAAAAACGAGCACAACAAAGGTACCCAAAATGCCAATCTAGTAGCCCCTTCCAATGTCACCCATACACCCATTGTGTTGATGGATAAAGTCGAAGAAGTAAGGCTTTGCCTAGATATAAGTAAAGTCTCACAGACAAAATTGTGGTTTATTTTTTTTGATAATTTGCGGTCAATAGACCCTTTTATTCAAATCGAAGGAAGGACTTACAAAAACAGCCAAACAGAATGAAATGATAACAACCAACAACTAGAACCATTTGACAACCCGACCCACATTACATTGAACCATGACAGCACTCCATCAGTGAAATTGTTTCAGAATTCACTCCGAACCCTGAATTTCCAGATGAATTACTAAGTATGCCACCAATTGATATAAAACCCCAGCAAACCCCTGAATGTCTAAACTAAGAAAGTCGCCACTTTAGAGGAACAAAATATAGACAATGAAGCTGTCAGAACCACCCAAAACCAACTCACCACCTATAGACAAATATAGTGGCTGAACCAGCAGAAAATCAAAGCGATCAACCAAGCAGAAACACAACATATCACAAAAGTGAAGCAAAGCCAGAGAAAGCCCTCACAAATCACAGAAGGATAATTTGTCAACTCTTGCCAAGATAAGGAGGTTAAAACCAAAACTTCTTCACAACCCCAAAACCTATCAGACACAAAACCACTTCACACTCTCAGAATTTACTGCTCTTTGAAACCATCCCCACATAGCTGTCTGACCCACAGTCCAATTCTTATCATAATGGAACACTACCCTCTGTGGAAGATGACATGAACTTATTTGAGGTTCCTTTTCTTCTCGCACTTTCCTTAATCTTCTTCTTTCCTGCTGAAAACTTTTCACCAAGATACTTCCTGAGATTAGTATTTCTTTTTGCCCTCATGAAGCCACTTTTCTCTCCAAATCTGATAGTTTGTTCAACTAAGAATTCTCTAACTTTAATCACTGACTCACAATCATAGGAGATGGAGTTGAGATCATCCCTAGCCTCGTTATCATTAGAATGTGGCTCAACCTCAGCAATAACTTCTACTGATTTTTCAATTCCAAGAACCGAGTTGCCTCCAAGAGTTGTTGCCTCAATCATAAGCTGATGATCATTCATAACTGGAATTGATGCGAGTGAATGATCACACGAAAGCTGCAAAGCATTCTCATTCATTGCATCTAAATCATTAGCTGCTTTCTGATTATTCAAATCCAAACTGGGCACCTGTTCAACTTCAACATCCTGAATTGGCCAATCAGACCTGTTGGAAAACCCAGGAGATCCATGAACCCCACCAATATTGCCTTGCTGTTGAACTTCATCAACGTCTTCAAGATCATCATCATCATTGGACAAATCTGACTCAGAGTTATTACCCATGTTAAGTTCCTGGGAAATGGAGGGGGGAATGAAGTGCGTGCTCACTTCATGAATAAAGACTCTGTAGGAGCAACTCTGGATGTCTAGGAGCACTTGCCCATCAATTCTTGAGAAAACTTCAGTTTGTATTAAAGCTCTCATCACTTCAAATTGGTTTATCTTTGAATAGTTTCATCGTCACTCTCCAATAAATCATTAATACTTTGATTCAACTTTTACTTTTAAATTTTAATCATACGTAATTTACTTAACCTTTTTTTAAGGAAGTTGAGGTGTTTAATATTTTAGTATCTTCCATAGCTTCACCTTAACATTTTTTGAAAACTTAAAAGTTAATAAAAGCTAAAATTCACTTCAAAGATAAAACAAAGATTTGTAAAACATTAAAATGCCCCGATTCGGTTGTTGTTTTCCGTCCGGCCTAGCAAGATACAAACCACAATGGCACAATAGCTAAAAAAATACTAGAATTTGTCAAAGATAAATCAATTTGAAGTGATGAGAGCTTTAATACAAACTGAAGTTTTCTCAAGAATTGAAGTGAAGGAGCTAAAAAAATGCTAGAATTTGTCATTTTCTCTTTTCGTCATTTATCCTTAAATAGTTTCATCTTTGTCTCTAGATCCTCACGAATGAAGCATCATAACCAAACTTTATCACTATGTGTACCATGTTTTCTAAATGAACTTAAGGAAGCTTTGAAGATTTCTCTAGCAAGACAGAACTCTTGGCCTTCATTTTTTATGACCCCTAGAACTTGGAGAAGCAGTAATGCACCCTACTTGATTGATAAGATGTCATTTAGAATTTAATATTTTAGGATTTAGGGGTAATAAAGAGGAGTGAAAAATTTTTGAGACTTAGAAGGCAATGTAAATTTTAAATTAATGAAGATTGAAGATCCTTATAAAAGATGTCAATATTATTTTCCAACCAAATTTTAATAATGCACTATATCCGTCCCTAAATAAGTATCAATTTGACTATTCTTTGACCATTGATTATTATGAAATTACAATGAGTTAAAATATACAATTTACACCATTGTAATTTTTAGTACAATATCTTTCTAACGGTCATAATTTTATATTGTAACCCATTGTAATTTGTGAATAATCAACGGTCAAATAATAGTCAAATTGACACTTATTTAGAAACAGACATAGCACATGGTTGATGAGACGTCTAACTGTGATTTCTTTTGAGGACCATAAACTTTCCGTTATAAAAATTCTGTCCATGACTATATAGATAAGGATGCAGGACAAACTCCTAACCACACTTTTTTTGAACCTAAGAAGGAAATTCACGTTAGATAGTGGGCAACAAAGTTCCCTTTTCTTTTAAGGTGAGACCACTTACAAACTCAAATTGACAAATAGAAAATAAAATGTCATCCATGACTATGTCTAATTCACACTCAAGTAGGAGGAGTTCTTGTCTATTCTTTGGGTCAATGGCAACTAATCGAATTCAAAAGCAAGTGCATGTATATCCAAACCCCTTGGACGTGGCTACTTTATAGAGTGTAGCTTGCCCTTCAATTATCGTCGGTGACTAAGCATCGGTCTAGGATTGGACCAAATGGGATTGGACTGAAGACTAGATCGAAAAAAGGTTTGGTGCTGAACTAGACCGACGAACTTTTTTCGACTACATCAAACTTCTAATGGGCTGAACCTATGTCTATGTTTTCGGTGGCGACGCGCGAGCGAGAATGAGAGGAGAGCTGTGGGGAGGGAGACAAGTCCCACGGGAACTAACTGAAAGTGTGGGGGACTATGGACTGGGAGAAGGGGCCGAGGGAGTTAGGTAGTATAAATATTAAAAATTCAATACCTCACTAAAAGAGTTCATCCTTCAGTCAATCATCGGTCTATTCAGTTTGGTCAGGGGTTGGACCGAGAATAGAAAAAGAAAATTTCTTGGACCGAAATTTTTCGGTCCAATCCAATCCAATTCTCGGTCCAATCTAATCTAGTCCTCGGTCCAAGAAATTTTCCTATAGTTGAAGGCTTCTAGGTAACCGTGGTATCATCTGAAGTTGCGGTGCTTAGGCTTGGTAACTAGGAGCATGCTCTCTTTATATCTAAATTCTACAACCATCACCTTTGATTTTAGCACGATGCCTTGCAACCTCTGATTTATAATACTGATGGTTGAACGTTACTCCCTCGGTTCTATATTAACTGTAGTCTTTGGAAATTGTGCAGTCAAATTTTAAAAATTTTGACTATAAATTTCTCAATATATACAATGAGTTGCTATATAAAATTACCACCATTAGATTAATGACGAAAAATAGTATCATAAAAGTATAATAATGCAATTGTTAATAATATATTATGTATTATCAATCAAAGAGTAATTGAAGACCGTGAAAGTCAAAATTATGATAATTAATATGGAACAGAGGGAGTAAATCATTGTGAGCCTGCCAAACCCTAATGCTCATTCCATCTCCTACACGCACCTTGGGCATTTTTTTAGCAAAGCTTTGGCAACTTAAATACTCAAATAGTATCTTATTATGTATGGGGAAGAGATAATGTTGTTAGAGCAGACTTGCAGTAAAAATAAGTAGCATATCAAACACTTTAGCTATCAAACAAAAATAATGTAAGAATAATAGAAACAAAAGAGATAAGATATATTTAACATGAGAAACCCAAGAACTAGGCGAACAATCCATCAGCGGCGCAAATACTAACTAAAAATAATCACAAGTCACTAATCATTTCAAATTTTTAAAGGTTGTTCCAAACTAATTCAACTTACTAAAATTTAAGTTCTAGTTATTATAACGAATTTTTCAAGTTGTCACCTACCAAACTATTAAAAAAACTACTCCTTGTTAAACATTTTCCAACAAAAGTACACAATATCAAGCTAAAAGAAATTTCTTACATTTGTTTCGATTATTAGGTAAAATGTTTCTTAAATAATCTAATATTTAACCTAACTAATTTTTTTTTTTTTGAAAAAAACTCCATTCTTAATTATCACTATATTCCACAACACACAAATGTCACAATCCCACATTTTAATCATTGAACTAACTATATGCTTAAATTTAATTTGAGATTAGGTTGGACGTTAGGCTGGAGATGGACTGGGGTAACGCCTAACTGGCAAATGCACCAGGGATTCTGAAATGAGATGCTCCCAAACATGTAACAACAAAATTTAACCTTTTGGAAAATTATTATAAATATATAGTATTATGTAACCTAACCTACTATCTTTTATCATATTTTTTTCTCATAGGAGGGGCAACATTTTCACCTATAATTAAAGCTAATTAAGTTGCATTATGTAGTATTTTAAGCAGTTAATTACCTACAAATGCATAGCTTTGCTCGAGAAGCAAACCCATTTTACCTAAACAGCACATTAACCTTCTTTTAAAAGAAAGGGGGGAAAGGAAGATATAAAAAGGTGGTGTAACTTTTTCAAGGGGGAACTTCCATTTTGTTTAGCAGTTTTTTTTAAATATTAAAATTTATTAAAGGTTAAAATTCACATAAGAGATACTACAAATAGAAAAAACATCGAAAGCAAACGGCAAGATATAAAACACAACATCTAAAAAAATATAACCAAGAAACCACAAAAAGAAACAGAAGCTAAAAAGATGCAATCACCAATTCTCCAAACTACTCCAAGGGAGAATGAAACATTTCGAGGAGCTTCATACCACAAATCTTTCTCCCCATGATCCTCTTGCGTGTAAGGACCACTTCAATATCCTTGAAATTTCGAGGAGTTGTATTAAAGTCATTAGTCTTTCGAGTTGCTTCCACAATCATCCCCTTCTTTAGATTTCAACAAGGCATTTTCTCTCATCTTACTTCTGGCATCAACTTTTGAATGCATCAAGCTAGAGTCCTCAATACCAAGAAAAAAATCATACACAAATAGGACCGACAATGTGTCCTTGTTCTCAATTGGATCATATGAAGGTAATCCAAGTGATCTAGGTGCACCTAGACAACTCTAGACTAACTCAAACCTGCACAAATCGGTTTTGAAAAAGGCTACTCAAAGTCCAAAGAAACGAGAGAGCTACCGCCTTGGGGATCAATTGAACGTAGTTGTGAGCCTAGAATACTATCATCAACCACATCAAAAGGTTGAGCACACTATAAAGGAGGAGGTTGGGCCGCCCCACTTTGGTTAGCTTTAGGAATCCGAATCTACTTGACAGAATTTCTCCTCAAATAAGGAAAAGATTTCTGTTTTTTTTTTACGAAATTTAGCCTACGCAACACTCAAAATAGACCCATCAAACATTCAACCATTTAGGACATGTAAAGCTTTGAGACCTGCCTGTTTACTCTTGAAACGAACAAAATTAAACCAAATCTCTCATCATTCGTCCCCAACTTGCCAAGAATATAACTATATAAGCATCATCCACGATACCAAATTTCACAAATAAGCTTTTTCAATCCAACATTTTCAACTCCTACAAGCAGATTGTCTACAAATAAAGAGAAGGAACAACCACCCCTTCCGCTAGAACTAGAAGACTCAAGTTTTCAAACACACATACGCACACACACAAAAAACATCTTTTTAAGAGTAACTTATTTCAAGGGTAGTTACCAATAAGTTATAAATACTGGATAAGATCGAGTTTTTAAACTATTCATAACAAGTACTCCCTCCGTCCCAAATAATTTGTCCCGTATGACTTTACGCGGTCTTCAATGCAATTGTTTGACCATTAATTTTTTGCATTTTATCTCATCAAGACTAGTAATGTTGTATTTAGGTTTAAACATTTTGTATAACAAATCTAATAATGATAATTTTATACATTAAGTCATCATATAATTTTACAAATTAACGGTCAAAGTTTATAAAGTTTGACCTTGTTAGTCAAACTGGGACAAATTTTTTGGGACGGAGGGAGTATGACCTATCAACCCCCAATAAACAACATAAGCTACACTATTAGCGTAGATTCCATCTTGATAGAGTTTAAGCCTTAAGGGCATGTTTGGGAACATGGGCGAATCCCCATTATAGTTACGGGTAGCCATGGCTACCCTTAACCCAAGGAAATGAAATTCATATAGTCTAGGCGACAAAACTAACCGCAGCCTATTAGCGTCTTTCTTGTAGTGACTATAAATTACGTGTTAAATAAATGAGTGTCATAATATATTGGTCATGATTTGAAAACTCTAGATCAACCACTATTTGAGAAGGGAGTGAGAGCTGAAAAGAGTACTAAGGTGATTTAGACATTTACAACCTTTCTCCTCCAAATAGAAAGGCATGGGATCAAGGGCTGATGCTGTCCTTATCTAAGCAAACAAGTACTAAAATAGATAATCTAGTTGCATCTGGAATGTCAAAATACACCTGGAAAATTACCCTCTTCTTCTTTAGTATTTAAATAGAATACCCAAATAGTTAAAAGTTAAAAACTAGCACTTCAATGGTCATTTTCATGCTTGTTGTTGTAGTACTAGAGCTTAGATATATCTTCCTACTCAGCAAATAACAACAGAGTAAAGATGTACTAACATTATTGTCCTTGATAATTTGACTTCCTTCCTATCCATTTCATTTCTTAGATTAATTAAATTTAGGCTAATCATGATTAGCCACTGTAAGTGTCAAGCATCCTATAATCAAATTCAGCAGTAGCTTTTGACTAAAGATGTCTGTGATGTATAATTAGTTTAATCATGATGCTTACTGTTTCCTAATCTTTGCATTATTAACATATTAATCCCTATTGCTTGTCATTATAGCTAGAGCTTAATCACAACATAGTATTTGTTTTCATATATACTTTAGTAGCAATATGCAGCACAATTAAGGAGCAGAAAAGACAGGGATCCAGGGGCAAAACCTGTGAAGTTGTCTTCGTCGGATCACTTTTCAGGTTGCGTTTTGGACTGGTTCTTTTCGGGTTCGGGCCAAGAGATCAGATCATCCATCCGAACATCAGTTCGGGTATCGGGTTAGTTTTGCCAAGTCTACAGTTGGGACATACTGCATCTGCAATAAACATATTGTGATAAAGGTTACCAGACTATAATGCACTCTTAATGTTTTCATTTTTAGTGAATAAGAAGAAGACAAAGTGTTGTAGAAGTTTGAAAAGAAAGCAAGCTATAAAATTTACATACCTTTTGATTTGATTAACATCTGAACACCAGGAAGATATCAGCCAGGCATTGATTGCTTACAAGACCATTGCCACAAAAGTTAAAACACAGCCCTATGTCATATTTACTTATCAGATGATGACGAAGAGCTTCTACCGACAGTTTGAAACTGTTCAAAACTTGCCAAGAACGTCGTGATTTGGATTAGTAACTGCCCAACTAATCATGCCTAGATCATTCAATGTGATAGAGAAATGAACCAAAATGTAAATCTAAAACAGAAGTAGGGATTAACATTAGGGTCGAAAACAATGTCACATCATCAAGCATGGTTGAGAGTTTGATGCACAGATCTCTGAAATGTAAGACATTCTTGTCTTTCATCCTTTGAATGGTTACTTTGCCAATCAAGCTAATCATGCACATAAGTTCTATATAGTCTCTTGAACTTTCACCTTAGGGGGCATTTGGTTGGAACATTTTCCTAAGAAAGTCGGTCAACTTTTTCCGGGTGACAAGTTTTCCTATGTTTGGTTTATTCGAGGGATGAGAAAATTTGATGTGGGTCCTATTATTTTACCCTCATGCTTTTTATCACCTACCGAACTACTTGATCGAGTAAATTCAAGGCAGTATCATCATCCTTTCTTCGCTAAAACTTGCTGGCAGCGTGCAATATCTGTCTTCAGAAACCAGTTATGTCAAGAAAACAGTAAATGCAAACTAATTTATTTACCATCCATCATAAGTCAAACAATGGATTTTACATATAACCGCAGCCAAAAAACATACAGATAAAACAAGCACTTCAATTGTCACTATCATCCTTGTAGTTATACTGATTACAGGATCTTCAAAATCAGCCCAAACATTCCTCAGTTAATAGCAATCTGAGCATATAATATGTCTAATTAATTTGATGTCTGTATGTTCTTTAGGTTTATTAATCCTATAGCTATCATTACCCACAGTAAGCGTCAATGTTTTTATGATAAAATACAGCAGCAGCTTTTGACTAAAGGTCTTTGTGATGTAATTAACTTAAATAATAAGGCTTTGCTTCCCCTTTTACAGACAAATTCGGGTTCGGGCCAATTCAGACAATTCGGGTCCGGATTCGGACATCACAAATTGTCCGAATTCGAAATTCAGACAGGGTTCGGGATTGGGGACTTTGTCTGAATTGACCCGAACCTAAATATTTGCCACCGCTACTAGGTAACATTCTCCACTTCCATATCTAGATGTCAAGTTTTGTTTCCAAATTTCGGTCCACTTCACTTCTGCTACGCTTCTCCCAAAATTCCAACATATCTTACTCATGCACTTTTGAAACCAAGCAAAAAGAAGGGGACGACAGACAGAAAGCAACAATACAACTGAAGTGAAATGTAATTCACGCTACAATAAATAGAAAGCACACCCAATGTTACAAATACAAAACCACCACAGAAAGTCCATCCAAGGCGCAGGACACAGAAAATGTAAGTCACAGCCATTCCTAACTACGCATGCTGTTGTTTAAGCTGCGCAAATCCACAATACGTCTGCAAAATGCTCAGGACAATTTCTACGGTTGTGACAATGACTGCTATGAATGCAATCTGGCGCCAATTAACGCGTCGTTTCCTCATTTCATAATATGCATTCAACTGCTTACAAAATTGTTCAGCAAAGTTATATTCCATTGACAGGTGAATTCCCCTGGCTACGCGGTTGAACACATTGGCAACTTCTTTGTTACGCCCAAGGTTGTGGACTAAAATTCCATGTCTAACAAGTAGCCCTACATCAGAGGGAGACTTGAGAAGTTTATCTAGGAAAAGAATGTAAGGTGTGATTATAGGTTTCCTAAGATTATGAAAGCGTCGCTCAAAGGCCATAAGGTTGAGGAACAAGGGCTCTGAACTCTCACTTAAGGTGATTCGGGGTATTTCTAGAACACCTTTCGTAAACCTCATATCAACTAATGACCTCATTGGGGATGCCCTGAACTTGATCCCGAGATCATTCAATTGGGTAGCACTAGGGATCGATATAGGATCCGTGTTCCTGTTAGTTATGGGCATTGCAAAAGCTGTGACCTGTTCTAGCAATGCCTGCAGGGCAAATGATCGAGAGTGTTGAAAGGTCTGTCAACTCCAAAAGTAAGCCGCCCTGGTGATATCATCGAACAGTCCCCCAGATTAAGTACCAAGCTTACAAGATCATCAGACGGGTTTGTACAGGCAAACAGTTTGGCAAGAACGAAGAATGGGATTTGATTCTCAAGCAAGATCATGTCCCTCACAATACCGAATTTCATGTACTCGTTGTCCGAGAATACAGGGTCATTGACAGGGTAGCCAAGTTGCTCAAACCCTACATCGAAACCTTGAAGGACCTCGAGGATAAAGCAACTGTCAACAACCAACATCTCCAGAAACTTTTCATGGGGGAACTGATCTAAGTTGCCTTCGTAACAAGCACGAGCATGATCCTCAATTTCACAAACAGAACGGAAGTAGATGGCTGTGTCTTGTTGGTAACGATTGAGCCTATAATGTAGGGCGCGGTACTTGTGGAATTCCATGGGTGCCAATTGTTGGTTCCCATAATGATAGGGTCCAAAGGAGACAGCTTGGGGTGTATAAGAGTTCTCATTTTTCCCGTGTTTCATGTACCATGGGACTCTATAGATGCTACATTCTATCCCCGAGCCATAGAAGGTTTCCCTCACTGTCTCTAGCTTTTCCATGATATTGAGTCGGTTGAAAGTAGGATCAAAATTGGTATATGTTTCCATCTACACAGCAAACAGCAAACCGGGGAAAAAAACACTTCTTAAAATGATAAATGATGAATCTAATGAGCACGGAGAATATTTGATTGAATTCATCCTAATAGAGTCAAATAATTGATTCATCCAAATCAGGCAAATCTAATTCACTACTGATTACTCAATCTACTGCTTTCAAATTCATCCAAACAAGTTACACAGTTCAACGACGCTGAATTAATATTTGCGAGTGCTACAAACAAAACAATTGAATTAGATTATAGTATGAAACTAAAAGGAGTAAATTACCTTCTGATGTAGAACCAAGAGAATTCTTCAAGAATTCACTCAATTCAATTCAAAAATCATCAAAGTCTGCCTCTTCCAAGAGGGGATGAGAGATTAAATACCCTTACAATCCGAGCATACTAAGGAAACTAGAATAACTCAAACACAATAAGGAAACTAAGATAACTAAACAAAAGGAAACTAAGATAACTAAATGATACTTATTCAGAATTAATTGATAAATAAAAGATATTATTTCCTTAAACTAGGATTCCTAATTTGTGAAACTTCCTACTCCTCCTAGAATATGTCTTGTGAAAGAATCGTTGTGCATCACCTTCTGAAGGAAGCTTGCAGATCTGAAGTCACTTTCTTGGAACTGGGACTAACATTCAAATTCACAGGGGCTCCAAGAAATGTACAGTATTTTACTCCATTGTACTGATTGTCTGCCACACAAAAAAACAAAATTTAAACAAATAAAATTTTAAAATGTCTGGGGAAGCAAGAGGGGATTTAATTAATAAAAGCAGTCAAGCAAGGACTGCAAATTGAATCATAAATTCAATTATACTTAAAAAAATTGAATTTCTGCTCGAAAAAACATAAAAATTCTACAAAAGTGTTGGACAAAAAGATCAAGCATTTGAAATTGTCTTAATAATTTATTTGGGACGTTAAAATACAGCTGAAAACTACATTTCTTCCTCTTTAGTATTCAGATAGAATACCCAAATAGTTAAAAGTTTAAACAAGCATTTCAATGGTCACTTACCACTATCATTCATGTGGTTGTATTTATCAGATGATGATGAAGAGATTCTACGACAGTTTGAAACAGTTCAAAACGAGCGAAGAACGTTGTGGTTTGGAACTTTGGATTTGTGATCGCCCGACTAATCATACCTAGGTCATACAATGTGATAGAGAAAGGAAGAACTAAAATGTAAGTAGTTTGATGTATGAAGGCCCTTGTAAACCTAGGATGAATGTAGCCATTAACATCAGGGTAAAAGAAACTAATGTCACATTGTTAAGCATGACTGAGGATTTGAGATATGCAATTTATTAGGTGCACCTCGGAGCATGTGCTCCAAACCCTCCGCCCCCTTCTCCACTCTGAGCATGTGCTCTAGATATTACTATTATTCACCCATATATAGTATGTTGTTCACTCTTATTACTATAATTGTTCACTTGCAAATATCTGGAACACATGCTTCAGGTGCATGTAATAAGCACAAGTGTCTAAAATGGAAGAGATTCTTGTGTTATATCAATGGTTGGTTTTACCAATCAAGCTAATCATGCACATAACTCCTATGCATTCTATTGAATTTCCACCTAATAAGTGTAATCCAGGCCTTACAACTGTCTACTTCAGATCACTTCTACAATGGATCTAACTGCCTCCATGATTTTCTTTACCTAAAGATCAAAGAGCAGCCTAATCCATTCAAGAAATATAGTGAAACAGAAAATTTGGTTGATTGAAATAGCAGCAGTTTACCTCTAACCAATGCATACAGATGATGCTCAAAGCCATAACTATTGTCAATCGAGCTCATAACTTCCAGTTTCTCTTGATCGATCCAATTAACAAGCACCAGATTCCAAATATTTTATGCCAATCAAGTGAAATCTCGATTGATCCAGATGAAGTAAAATCTGAAGGTGTTCTGCAGTGATTAAACTGTCAGAGGACTACAATACCATAAAATTGAACAAGCAAATGCCAAAATTAGTGATTCTTTTTCATCTGTTTCGAGAAATTTGAAATTACAAATTAGAAATCTACCTGCACTGATTTTCGTCTGGATTCTCGCCAAAACTCGGGAAATGGGGTAGAAATTGGGGGATTCTTCCTCAAATTGTGACAGAAAACCTTCCGGAATTATGGAAATTCGACAATTAGGGAGAGATTAGGGTTCAGAAATTGTAGAAATTCAAACACTCCGACGAAACCTAAACGTAGAAAAGTATCAAAATTGGGGAGATATTAGGGTTCGGGGACTTACTCTCCCCTTTCGATTGACAATGTGAGAACTGATTGATAAGATATTCATCTGATCTCTCTCGCGCTTCAATGGTGGCGGGTGAATTTGAATTTGGTTAAATTGGTTTGTGATTGTAGTTGTTAAACATGGCAAGGGAGAACTGTGGGCTTTGGTCCAGTGGAGTAACGGCCCAAAGTACACCAGTGCGATACAACTATGAAAGTTTGGGTCCCATTTCAAGGCCCATTTCCTTTTCTTTTGCCTTTTTGGTAATCAACTCAAGAAACAGTTCAACACTCTAAAGTCTAAACCATCAATTCCTCTCTTGAAAAGTACAAGTATAAATTTACAAGCTTTAAGGCTTTTGTTGGATCCTCGAAGAATATGGTGGTGTTATGATACAAAATAGTATGAATATTTATCGTGTGCGCATGTTATATAGTTTATATTATCTTAAAGTTAGGCATAACTCCGCGAAGAATGCTTGTACTTGTAATAAACGATCATGAGCCCGGATATACCTTGCATTGTGCGTCTGACCCATTTCTCACGTGCGGTCCAGTCCAAAAGGCCTAGTCGGAGGGAAGTGAGGCCAGGACAAAAAAAAAATTTGTCCATTTGGCACGTCACAACCTCACAATCCTCATGTTCTTTTTGATAAATCTGCAGTTTGGGTTATCGTTCATGGTTAATAACCATTACCTAAAAATCTAAAGGGTTAATGACCAACAAAGACGACCCATGAAGCAAAATGACCAATTGGTCTTGGGCGGACACTTAAGTCCCAATTTACCATTAATAATGGGGCCCACAAAGCTGACTCATCTTCAATCTTTCCCTCCTCAATCTCTCTCTACCAAAACAGGGGAGAAAGATGAACATCTATTGTGTACCGTAGATGGCCTCTTGATTTGGGGTTCTTCGGTGACGGTAAACACAACCCTCTGAGATGTTCTGAGCTCTATTATTCATTTCCTCTTCATTTCGCTGTTTTAATGCATGTTTCGTGTTTGAAATCTGGGTGATTATTTGAGTGAGGAAGTGATGATAGACATTTGGGGCAATTGATGAATCTGTTAACTTCAAATGGGTAATCTGCGTCTGAATTTACCTTGATGTCAATCACCTTGGAGAACTGATGCCCCTTTTAACTTTATTTTCTTTATTTAATTTCTACTATTTTTAAAAAATGTCAGTGATTATATTTGTTTGTTGATTTATGCTAACAACAAACTGGGCATTTGATGAATCCCATTTCACAATGGGTATTTTTTGCATCTGATTCAATTCGGTGATGCTTTTATACACCTTGGAGAACTGATGCCATAAGCTTCAAAGATTGCTTTTTTTTTTAAAGGTCTATTTTTGAGAAAGCTCCCCAGAAACACTATTTTCTCTTTGGTGACAAGACCTATAGATTAAGGTCGTGTTCTATCATGCAAGAATCATGCGGTCACAAGATCTTTGATTTCCACCACATTTCACCGCAAATCATTACTTTTTTTCTCTCTTCACTTTTCTCTCTCCTCACTTTTCTCCTCTACTTTTTACATTCTCTCTCCTCATTTTTCTCCTCTACTTTTTACATTCTCTCTCCTCACCTACCCCACATACCAATAACCTACCACAATTCCACCACACCCCACCACAATTCCACCACACCTCACCGCAAAATACCGCAGTATAGAACACGGCCTAAGGGCCTGTAAATTTGGTAGGTAAGTTGTGGTATGGTAAATGCTGAATTTTGGTAACTTTTGGTAACTTTTGATATGAGTAAACTTTTGATAAGTATTAAAAATATGGCAGTCTAGGGTGTTTAATAAATAAATGTTAATTTTTTTTATTAGATTTCGGTAATTTTTGGTAACTTCCAGTAACAATCGGTAACTTTCGGTAGTTAATTACCTAACTCAGGATACCCATGAAATTTACAGGGCCTAAGAGCTTCCATGGAGAAATCAGAGGCTGAAATCGAATAGGCAAGAACCCTAGCAACGTACGCATGAATCGAGTGTTCCAAACAGAACATCGCGACTCTGATAAGCCCAGGAACGATAGCTCTTCAACGTACGCATGAAGGTGATTCATCTGACTCTAGGGGCAAGTCTACAAAAAGAGACAAGACTCGTAGAAGTTCTAGGAGACTCGTCTCCTCCCTCTCTCCAATGCCGGATGCGGCGACGCCTTCACCACAGCCACCGCCGGCGTTGGAGCATCGACCTTCACCTTCTCCACCACCGCAACCGCAGCCGACAAAGTTGGTCCAATTCCACCAATCAAGTTTTTTGCTCTGTTTTTCGTAGAGAGATTGATGAGTGAAATGGAGAGTTGAGTCAGCTTCGTGGGTCCCATTATTAATGGTAAATTGGGACTTAAGTGTCCACCCAAGACCAATTGATCATTTTGCTTCATGAGCCGTCCTTTTTGGTCATTAACCCAAATCTAAAATACCAAATATTCGTTCTCAAATTTGATTCCGGTTTTAACGGTCCCAATTTCAGTGAAAATGACAAGAGTATCTGAGTATTCACATGTGAATGTCATTCACCTCGATACGATACCATACTAGTCAACGACGAAAATACGTACCAAGTACCACATGACATATACGACAAAACCCCAACAAAAATAAAAGACTGAATTGAATAATTTCTGAATTGGCAATTTCAACTTGGAATTCAGAAACTAATAATAATTCGCCAAAAATTCGTTACACATTTACACCACAAAACTTTCCGCCAAGACTCGTTCATTTCCCACGTACATCCTCCACAACTCCAAAATTCCCTCCCAAAAAAACAACTCCGAACAAAGAAAGAAAAATCACAAACAAGATGAAGAAATTAAACTAGCATACCAAATCATGAACGGCCAAGATGTCAACAAACCCATCAAACGAAACCCCTTCCCTCTCATCTCCACCGCCCAATTTGATCATCGCCTTGATCTCATCATCCCCCACACCCAACCCGACCCGGCCCAAATAGCTCCTCAGATCGTCGAATCCCAGCCGTCCATCTCCATCTTGATCCATCACCCTGAATACCTCCTCCATCACCCCATTTTGCCCCCCGCTTTTCCCTTTCTGCCCCTTCAAAACGCGCTCGAACTCGTCGTATTGCACGAACCCGTCGTGATTGGCGTCCGCCACGCGAATCATCGACGTAATCACCTCCTCGTCTCCGCCATCGCCGGCGGCGGAAACGGAGGAGTAGAAGCGGCGGAGGTCGTCGCCGCTGATCTTACCGTCGCGGTCGGCGTCGATCACGTCGAATGCTCGCCGGAACTCCGACGTGGATGTCGCCGGAGATAGGGAGGTTCCGGTGGGACACATTATGGGAATAATTTGATTATCAAAGAGAAAGTTTGAAATTGGAGGTGGTAGAATGTTGGTGGATTAAAAATGGTGGAAGTTTGTTAGAGTTGAGAGAGAAAAAAATGTGGAAGGGGGTATTTATAGAAAAGAGAGGTGGGTATGGTATGTATAATTTTGGGTTCCTTCCGGAGCAAGGGTTTGGTTTGGAGAATAAGAATACGAATCTATAAATAAATGAGTACAAGATTGAGAACGCAGGGCATGATCTCATTATAAATTACTCCCTCCGTCTCAAATTAATTGACATTTTGACAAAATTTTAACTGGTAATTACTCACAAATTATAATGAGTTACAATATGAAATTATCGTCATTAGAAAGATACTTTACTAAAAATTATAATAGAGGTAATTTCATGTTGTAACTCATTCTAATTTGTAAATAATTAACGATCAAAATTTTGTTAAAGTGTCAATTAATTTGAGACGGAGGGAGTAATTGAGTAAAATTAGTCAGCTAAATTTGGAGAAAAGTGGGGTCTTTGGTAACTCTAGACGTGTTCTCTGTGTGTTTACTTGGGATGTAGACAAACGCACTCCAAGAAAACAGCAGGAAATGCATATCTACTCCAAACCAAAATTGGGGCTAAGATAAATTTAAATCTATAAAATTCAATTAATTTTAAAATTCAAATATGAAATTAATTTTTATATTTAAACTTTTTATGGGGTCGAATTGGATTGGACAATTCATAGGAAACTAAATTTCGGTCAAATTAGAAAATAATAGAAAACGTGGATACGGAATTGTGTTTGAATATTCGGTCAATATCAAAATAAGTTTCGGATCAAATTGATTTTGTTCCTAGTTGGAGAAATGTGAGTATTTGAGTTGGAGATAATTTGGTAAGTACTATTTGTAGAGTATTCAAATAAAATGTCATTAAAATTTCTCCCATACTTTAAAACTATCATTGTAAGTTTTTTTATTAAACTCATTGTTATTTTCTCTTATAACTCGTTAATTTGATTATAAACTTCACTCCCCTCATTTTTCCTATCCTCATAGCTCCATCAGAACTCTCTTCGCCTTCTTCTCTACATTTCCCCAAATTTTCTCTCATCCCCCTTTTTTTCTATTCCTTCTTATCTTCTCATTTTTGAATTTCATCTCCATTTTTATTTAGTTTTTCTCCACGTTTCATCTCGCTCACCCTCTAATCTCTATCTTATAGATTCAATATCATTTTTATGCCTCAAAAAATTGAAATTTGTAAATCCAATTGAATTTTAAAATTGTAAAAACCGATATTTAGATTTCATATCCCCTACTCTCTCTCTTATGGATTCATGAACAAGGTGGAGAGGACCGAAATGGCACGGATTAGAAGGGGGGAGGGGGTGGAATAAAAAATAAAAATAAAATACATCCTTAGTAACAGTATCCTAGTCATCAATAGATTGATGAATTTAAAACAATCCCTTAATTTTCACTTTAATTTTAATTAGGAAAAATGTATGTAAACCGCGGGTAACGTGAACTCAACTTTTAAAGCGGTTAACCACATTTTCAATGTTATTAGCCGACATTTTTGACATGTTTGGCTTGAAGTTTCCAAATGCGATTTACCGTATAATGTTGTTTATGTTTAATTTTATAAAATCCATAAACTGGAAACATGAACTAGTTTTGAACATTCCTACCAAATATATTCCTAGATACTCCCTCCGTCCCTTAATGAGTGTCAATTTTCAATGAAGGAAAATTTTAAAACGTAGATAAAACTCAAATTCATTAATTAAGGGTATTTTGGGTATTTTGATTATTGGAATTGTAAAATTGACAAATAAAAAGGGACAAGGTAGTTAAAAAATTGACACTTAAAAAGGGACGGAGGGAGTACTTTGCAAAATGATAGAAATATTAACAACGATATAGCGTACGATATTAATGTTGCTTAGCGGAAATTAAAGGTGGCGTCAAGAACGCTATTTGATAAGGGGGCATCGTTTAAGCTTTAAAGTGAAGTGATCATATTTTAATTAGATCAACAATGTTATATAGTTTAAAGTTTTGAATAACAAAGATGCATTGTCAAAAGTTGAATGTAGCGGAAATAAAGGTGATTGGGTATATTTGCGTGTTCCCCAAGTTCAATAGGATTAAGAGAGAGGTGAGAGTATTTCTTGGACTAACATATTTTAAGGTAATGTCATGAGGGCAATCAGCTATTATAGTTTGGAATTCTTGGATTATATTATGGGGACATTGTTTTCTTCTAGTGCAATGCTAGTTTAGAGTATTTCTTAGACTAACATATTAGTGCTGACTTTTTTTTTTCTTTTTTAATTCAAGTCAAAGATTTAACAATCCAATTTATGTTAGGATGACCTTTTTCTAAGGGTCCACCCCATGTTAAATATGATACGTATTAGTCGATTATTATTAGTTTAAGATGGGTAACCTTTTTAATTATTCTATTGTCTCAACTGTTATATAATTTTTTAAATGATAAATTGTTTTTTAATTTATTCTATATTTTTTTATTTAGAGATTTCTAAATTTTGACCGTGTATATACATATGTTGAATAACACATTTGAAAATAAGAACGGTGAATAATATGTCATGGAGTTTGTTAATGTCACCCCAATCTCGAGTTTATTCAAGCAATATAAGATACTGGTTGCGGTGAGGGACTAGAAAGTTAAAGTCCTTCACTATTGTATGGATATATATTGATCAAGCAGGCTGGCTTTGTTAGCTTTAGACAATAAATTAAAACAATTAGATAATAGTCCAACAGATAATACAATACCTTATACAGAGTCTACATCTTCCATTTAAGGAACTTTCGTATCCTGATAAATAAGAATGTTATCCCTAAAAATCAAACTCTGCAGGGAGGGGATGGAAAAGTGGGGAGTTTGCCACTAAAAGAAGCCCCAATCAGCATATAAATTTCCTTTCATAAATTAAAATAAAAAGGGGGTTTTAACTACCCCACCTTTTCACCCAATATTTTTTTCTAAGATTTGGTAGTGTCAACAAAATTTAATTTGTGTATGCTTTTTGAGTCTTGTAATTTGGAGGGCCGTCTAAATTTGTAAGATATTTTATACCTTTATTTAGGGTATGTTATTTCATGATTTTAGAAAGCAATAAGTCATGTGACAAGTTTTTTTTTCTATTAATTTTCCTTTTTCCTAAATAATAGCCATTTATTTCTTTCACATTGTTTTAATTATAACCAAACATTCTATAAAAAAAATATGAACCAAACAAAATTGATGCCTTTTAATTTCTTTCAATTTACAAATCAAATTAAACTTAGCTTCTTCTCACTCATATGCTAAAAGTATCAACTTTTTCTATGTTGTTTTTATTTTGTGGGCTCTTGATTGCTTACAATATTCCCCGGAATTTCTTGGAGGGGTTAGAAAGTATTCTCCCTTGTTAACCTAGGCAAAAATCCAAGTTCCAATTATTTTGGATTACGTTAAGTCAGTTATTCGGTCAAAAATTTATTACTTGAACCATGTTTAGTAAGCAATTCGGATCATGAGACCACACTCTGACCCATACCTAGATGTCCGAAGTTTGGATCCATACGTTCGAATTCCACTTAAAAGCAAGTTCATATTTTTGGTGTCGAAATGACCAGACATTGTCCAATTGTCCGGAATGACTGGACACGGATTTCTCTTCGAATGTGAACAACCGAAACCCGATTTTCCTTGCCCAGACTCGACCCAGTTTTGCACCAGACAATAATCAGTTGATCAATCTTTAAATTTGGATGAATTCTCAGTGACTATACGGATTTTTCTTTGGTTCATACAAGACCAAATTATCATATCACTTATAATTTTGCCGGCCCTACTCCTCTCAAATACTTATTTTCTAGCCGGATCTTTTGACATTTTTCCTAAAAGAAACATAGACAAGGCTTTTGAGGCTTTGATTAATAACTATCACATGTTTGGGTTCAGTCTACTTTTCCAAGTCCTAGAAGAAGAATTGTCCTCAAGAAAATGATGATTACCCAAAAGAGATGCAATGCAAAATTGGTAATCTTTGCTGTCCATTTCTCAGTCACAAATCCCATGCCAACTCTTGGCAACATTAGAATTTTAGAGGTTACACCAAATTTTGTCAACAATTGCAAGTGAAAGAGTCAGCATCAAATCAAAGGATATTCACAAGTTATTGGACCCCTTCACCTCTTCCTTTGGACTACACCTAGTGTTTTAGTGCCATTTGCTTACCTTACATATATGGTCACAAAATTTTCTCAAGGTTGGAAGCTCATGTATCATTACACTAAGATTTTTATCCTTCCTAGTTCCTACTAGTAACTAGATTAGCAAACAAATTGTCAAATATACTCAATAATGGTTACATAATCTCTCTCTCCCTGTATATATTTTAGCTTCAATTAATATATACTCGTCGGCGAGTGATTCAAAGTAATTCAAACTGATTTTTTAGTTGATATTGTTTGACTACAAGACTGACGCTCTATCACTGAGTTATTCAATAAAATACTTTGATTTGATCCATTATATTGTGAAAAAGTATTTTTCAACTATCCAAAGTTTGAACCTCTATTAGTTAAAACATGAACAATAAGCGTATAAAACGCGTATAGATTAATTGAATATTAAAAAAGCATGAATTTGTCTTCCATGGAGCTCGCCGAATAATAAAGACAATTTTTGAAACCCACCAAATTGTAACGTTTGATACACGTTTAATACACAAACAATTCATTTTAACGATAAAGTAAGAATCGTTGAAATATAATTAGTATTAATAATACTCTAATTTATCAGTGTTCCCAAATAAAAAGTATCGTATAAAACACAAATTATTCATGTACCACCGTATAATAAAAATCAACGTTTATATCTATAGTTAATGGACCGTATTTTTGTACAGTGTTATCGAATAAAACACGCACCATATTTCATGCGTCACAAAAAGAATGCCCCCATGCAGGATTGAACTACAGACCTTCAATTTACAAGACTGAAGCTCTACCACTGAGCTATAGGGGCTACTGTTGATTTTACATGTCGATCTGTATAGAATCAATGCATTGTTTTGGCTCGCCCATGAGTTTATTTGGTCAATCACAATCCAACCGATGCAAGTGCTCTTGTAGTATGCCTTTATTGTTGGAATTCACACATAAGTCTAATGTCATACATCAAAAATTTCAAATGAAAGCGCATGGTATAAAAGTCAAGTGGGATATTCATATTAATGTCGTTTGGTTTTAGGGTTGAACATCATTTAATTAGTTATCATGGACCTAAATTGAAGTGAGTTTTTACATTCTATCTCCAAAACAAGTGACATTTGTTCAACTGGATACAAGGTGCAGGAAGGTGGGTTCGTGAGAACTGAGAGATACCATGGACGGGAGCAAGAAGTACATGCATGGAGTGAACATCGTTGGGGATCTTGGAGCAGAATGTTAGAATGAGACTTAGGTAGAGTAGGATATGAGCTTTGTGGAGCAAGGTGTGACTATGATAGGCGCTTAATGGTGACTTTGATACGTGTTAGGAAAGTGTCCTGAAATCACCAAATCTCTTGATCTCACAATTATTTGTTTCCTAATTGTATTAGGATATTATTTAGGTTTCCTTATTGTGTTGAGTTTCATAATTGTATTAGATTCTAGATCTATTTGGAGTGGGAGTCAAGTTAGGTTATAGGGAGTTCTCCCTATAAATAGGGTGCATGTTTCTCCACCAAAAACATCGGCAAACACAGAGAGCTAGAGAGAGAGAAAATATTGAGAGAGAAAGGGGTCTCACTAATATTTTCCCCAGTGTATCCTGAGAGATTGTGAGTTGAGTGTTGAGAGATTGTTATTGTAATCTCCTTTGCGGATCGTATCACACCCTGTGATAGTGATCAGGTTGTACTCCTCCTTTCTCATAGTGGATTATTTTCTGGTTGTCGCCGTCCGTGGGTTTTTCTCCGAGTTCTTCGGTTTCCCACGTAATTCTGGTGTTTGATTTTATCGCTTATTTTTCGTTCCTAAATTTTGTCGTAATATCCGTCATCTCGTTTTCGATTCTATTATTCGCTTCCGCTGTTACCTTGCTACTCACTTTTCTCTAACAAGACGTTGAAGAAGAATTAAGCTCCCGATCTAAGAGGGGTCTTTGGTTTGTGGTTTATACGAGACTCATATATGAATGAGGAGATTGTTGAAATTCATCCACAAGTGAAATATTCTACATCGGAATTCAAAGTGAAAAATATGCTATATAAGTAAAGTAAACTACCTTTCTCGTATCAAAATCAACACAAGCCCACTAGATTTGGGCTTAGAATCAGCATCCTTATAAGAAACACTAGGCCAGTTTTGCTCTTTACCCTAATGGGCCAACTACTTAAATTGGGCCGGGCTGTGAGTATCACAATAAACCAACTTAACAAATCCCTTAAAACCCTAATTCCATCACTATATAACCAAACTCAACAATTCTCAAATCATACACCCATTTTCAGCTTCAACCTATCTTCTTCCTCTTCTCCTGCGGCTTCACTAGGGTTAGTTTTCTTCTTCTAATGTTTCTTTTTTTTTTTTTAATTTTGTTTTCCCTCTCTTTTCCGCCCATTTCGATTGGCGAAACTGCCTCTTTCTGGAGGAACCCTAGCATTGAATCATTGATGTATAGGGTTGATTTCCACCAGATCTTCTAATTGAAGAAGAGAAAAAGGGGGCAAAGATTTCTCATGGCAGGAGTTGAGTCACTTCGCCTTTGTTCAATCAGGCGTTGTGAATAATACCTTTGCCAGATTTATGTGTTTTCATGCTTTTGTTTGTTTTTGGAAAATGAAATTAGGGTTTGTGGATTTTGCGGAAAAATTGGGGTTTACAGTGTGAGGCCTGTGATGGGTATAATCTTTGAGACCTGAGAATTTGTCTTTCCTTGATGACAAATTACAAGCATGTTTTCTGAGGCCTTCCTTCTCATAATTTCCCTCAACTTTTTCACAGTTAAATGTTTTATATTCTCTTAATTGTTTCGGATTTGATGAAGTTGAAATGAAGAATGTGCACTGGGCTCTGATAATATTGATGCATAATTGCTAGCCTAGAAAACTACTTCTGATCTTCTTTTAAATTCAACTTATCTCAAATATGCATTATTAGTTCTATTTGATTTGAATTTTTGTGATTGATTTCTCAATGATGATGAACAAATGATGACGAGTCCGATGAAATCCATTCTTAAAATCGTGACGACAAATCGAGGCATTTGTCTGAGAGAAATCTTACCTACTTTTTTCAATTTTTTACAATCAAATTTACTAATGAATCCTCAATGATGATGAACAAATGATGACGAGTCCGATGAAATCCATTCATTAAATTGTGACGACAAATCGAGGCATTTGTCTGAGAGAATTCTTTCCTACTCTGTTTCATTGTTTAGTGTTCAGGGTTTAGGGTTTAGGTTTCAGAGAAATCTTTTCTACTCTGTTTCATTGTTTGATCCCTTTTTTATACAAATTTCTCATTGATTTTAATGAACCCTAAGTTTAGGGTTTAGGGATCTGGGTTTAGGGTTTAGGTTTGTCTGAGAGAAATCTTTTTTACTCAGTTTCAATGTTTGATCCCTATATTATACAAATTTTCTCATTGATTTCAATGAACCCTAAGTTTAGGGTTCTGGGTTTAGGTTTTTCTGAAAGAAATCTTTTCTTCTCTGTTTCATTATTTTGATCCCTTTTTTTGACAAATTTTCTCATTGATTTCAATGTACTTTCAATTTTTCCAGATTAATCGAAGATGACCCAGAAGGCTAATATGTTCAAAGGGCAACAGAAGAAGAAGACAGTCCCTCCAAACCGCCATGGAAAAGCGGGTCATACCCGAAAAGGAAAACGGGTTGTAAAACCCTCGAAGATAACGAAGGACATGGATAATGATAGGGAAGTTAGCAAGTTCATAAATTACTGCAATGAGTTGAAGGCAGCTACTGTTGCTTGCAAAGATGGTGGACAACTTAGCATTGTAAAACACTCGGAAACCCAGGACAAATAAAAGTTGTTGCCCTTGATTTTTTTTTTGTAGATTAGTTTTTTGGCTTTAGATAGTAATTTGTATACTGTAGAGCTTTGAATCGATATTTGTGTTGGTTTTGTGGGGAAATATTTTAGGTGCTTAGGTGGATTTTTGCAACATTTTTTTGCGTTTGGAGTGTTTGTGCTGTTATTTGTGTGTGAATATACATCTGGAGAGATACTTGGTTCTATTTCTTTTTTACTCCCTTTGTTCCATTTTTATTGTTGTCTTTGAAAATTCTGTAGCCAAACTTTAAAAATTTTGACCGTTTTTCAATATATATAATAAATTGCTATATAAAATTACTATAATTAGATTCGTAATGAAAAATATTATTATATAAGAATATTGCAATTGTTAAAAATATATTATACTAGAAATTATCAATGAAAGAGTGATACTGGAGATGTCAAAGTTAAAATTATGACACTTAACGTGGAACGGAGGGAGTATAGATTATTATGATTAGCTCTATTGTTCGTCAGTTGTGAATCCAAAATGCAACTGTAGCTAACTGATTGATTTTGGATCCACTCAAAAGGGTATTTTTGTAAGCTATCCTGCTTGCATGTTTACTTGCATCCACCCCATCAATTGAATTTGTAATATTCTTGTTAGAAGCATCCCTCATTGACTGTCACTATCTGAAGAAATGTGTAAATCATTCGTAATAGGGTCACCACCATTTGGGAACCCATTTTTGGACAAATTTCGCAACAGCAGGATGCCTAATGACTTGCTTTCTATCGAACTTGCTTTTAGTCATTAGTTAGCGTATGCAATGTTTTATTTCTCTAATCTGAATTGAATCTCATTTTATTTTATTTTTTCTAATTTAAGTTGAAACATTTATAATAATCTATTGTTACGAGAAGATAATTGTATCTTATTGTGTATATTGTACAAATATAATATTTAGAGACAATGTTCTTCAAAGCAAAGCCAAAAAAAGTAGCGGTCATATACCCCGTTAAGCTGATCTGAAATTGAAGTAAGCCGCCTATATTTACTGAACTTAAAATACACCCAACCTAACCTATATTTACCGGAAATCAATATACACCCATTTCACATTTAATTCGCCCATCCGAATTGACTCATCTAAATTTGTTTTCCTTTTGGAATTACATCATATGTTCAGTTGGTGTCTTTAACTTGTCCAGATTTCGATGTTGGTCTTTTCTACCATTTCCCTCTTCTTCCTCCTCGTCCTCTTCGTCTTCTTCTTCCTTCCCGTCTTCCAACTTGCCCTTAAGAAGTGGATATTTTGGACTGCCAACATCATTATTCGGTTGCGAAAGGAACTCGAGAGCAGTTACAACGTCGCTAATTAGAGGTCGTGTGTTAGCTTCTTCTTGGAGACACATACTTGCAACTGCAAGAGCCTGATATAGGCCTTTTAGAGGGTATTTGTCTCCGAGCAAGGGGTCGACCATTTTTGTGAACATCTTTCTGTCCTTGAACAAGGGCTCTGCCTGTAGGATGGTATGAAAAGTGGGCATTCAAAGCTTAGTGTCAGAAGGAAAAGTGTATGCTCGTTTTTGTAAAAAAAGAAAATCCAAAACCAATACTCCAAACTTTCGTTTCAAGTGGTATTGAGGGGTCTAATATAGCAGTCTTATCCCAAAATTTTGCAATTTAAAGAAACTGATTACAATTGACCCAAAATTTGGAAATCGTTGCAACACTCAAATGCATGGATTCTATTTCTAGCAAAACACAATCTTTGACATTTGAGCTAGAAAACTGGATTTTACTGATGTAAACTTTGGGAGGTTTGGAGGAAAATAATCCAAATTTGATAAATTACTTTTAGTAAGCTAAACATTCCACATATATTCTTGGACAAACTATCCATAAGTGAGTTGAGATTGGAGCATTGGAGTAATGCTATCAAAAGAATCTGGTCGCTGTGAACTTGAAGGGTGTCAATAAGACTAGACGCTAAATTACCTAATTTTTTCTTTTTATGGGCCGAACTAGGCAGATAATTCGGGCAAGTGTATATTCATATCAAAGTCAGATTTAGACAATAGAATAAGAAATATGTGTCCAAATTTTCAGTCAAGGTTAAAATTCGAATATTCGAGCCTAATATGCAACATGTTGACAACCATGAAACTAAGTTTTTGAGATAAGTGTTTTAGAGATAAGTTTCCATACCCATGAAACCAAATTCTGCTCCTCGGTCGGCTTGGCAATGTCTATGGCTCTCCTCCCCGAAATCAGTTCGAGGAACACAACGCCAAAACTATACACATCGGACTTGGTGGTAAGTTGGCCCGTCATTGCATACTCCGGGGCACAATACCCATACGTCCCCATGACCCTAGTCGAGACATGATCTTTGTCACCAGTCGGACCAATTCGGGCGAGCCCAAAATCAGATAGTTTGGGATTGAATTCCTCATCTAATAGGATGTTCGATGCTTTGAAGTCACGGTAAATTACGGGTGGGTGGGTCGTCTCGTGCAAGTATTCAAGTCCTTTGGCAGCTCCTTTGGCGATCCTCATCCTCGTGTGCCAGTCCAACGGTTCTTTGTTGGGTGGAAGATCTGGAAAGAATGTGTTAATATGTAAGTATTACCGTTAGAATATCAAAACCTTTTTCAGACCGTCAATCATCAATTTAAGTTAGATGTGTTCATGAGGCCGACATTGTTTAAGGCTTCGGGTCGAGCATACCCCAAATTAAACGATCCAAAACTTTCGGGTACCCAAATTTCGGGTAATGAAAATTTGTGAATCGATTATTGGTTCAATTTTTAATTTTCAACCTCAAGTTGAAACCGTTGGTTTTTCAACGCCCCCAAAATCATCAATTTATATCTTTTATTTTATATTAAAACTTAATGTCGAACACCAAACAATAGCATTCTAGTAGGTTGTCTTATATATTCACTTTTTTAAATTTATAGTTTTTGGTTATTGGATTTACTTGGGGTCTAATTTGTATATTTGAACTGTTTATATGAAAATACTTTCGGTTTGGATATCTGTTCCAATAGAAGTTAGATTTTGGTTCGATTACACATACTTTTGATTGAGTATTGGGTTTTCGGATAAGGTTTTTCGGGTTTTTTTCCCCCTAACAACCCTATGTTAACATTTTGATTAAGGTGGCCAGTTCTTGTACATGGCACCAAAGTCATTCCGAGCAAAAGTTCTCAAGTTTGAATGTCATTAATCCGATGTTTAATTGCACAGGGTTAATTAAGGGAGTCTTTGCAGCACCCAAAACTTGTTGAGATGTTTTTCACACAAATGCTACCATGCATGACTAGATCAAATGCAATGAAATTGATGATCTTATAATTTCTTACCTAGAAGATGATCTTCCAAAGATCCATTGGGCATGAACTCATACACCAAGATTCTTTGTTCACCATCAGCACAATATCCAACCAAATTCACAAGATTCGGATGATCAACAAGACTCAACATGAAAACCTCCGAAAGGAACTCCTTGTTCCCCTGCAACCCGTTTTTGTCTAGCTGCTTTATAGCCACAATCTGATCAACACAAAACTATATAAGAACCGGAAAGATAATCGAAGACCCAAAATCTAAACTTCATCAAACTTTTGAGTACAAAATAGTACCTGATTAACACCGGGAATGTAACCTTTGTACACTCTTCCAAATCCACCTTCGCCCACAAGATTTTCGGAACTAAAGTTATTGGTGGCGACGGCCATTTGCTTGAATGTGAAAACTTGAGAAGATATCTTTTGACATCCAAGCGATTGCTCGATGTCCTTGTTGCTCATTTGCCTCTTCTTACCTATTCCACATACACAAACATCAAAACATTGATACAAATTATAGAAGCTATGTATATGATGGACTTTTAGAAATATCATGTATGAATTGATCATTACATAGTTCCATAGCATTGAGTAGTGAGTACATATATATGTTAGCTACCTACTACTCCATGGGCAGAGGTTTAACAAAACATTTTACTTTAGTTTATTACAATTTAAATTGAAAAAAAATAGTATTTTTCAGCTATGCAGGTTATGGAAACAAATAGAGGAGGTTTAATGAGGTTTTCCATTTGTCTTGCCTTCAATTTTCTTTAAGGGTGTGTTTGATTAGTCAAAAACCTCAGGGAAATGATCAATTTTCCAGAGTTGACTTATTTTCTCCATGTTTAAATATATTTTGACTTTGGAAAATTTTCTTTAGAGGGGCTAAGGGAAATTTTTCCCGGGAAAATCTATCCTATGGAAGTTTTTTTCGGGGAAAGTTTCTCTGAGGTTCCTACCAAACGCTCTCTAAGAGAGAGTGCGTTTGGTTAGTAAAAAATCTTGGAGAAATTGGTCAGCTTTCCCAAGTTAATCTATTTTCTCAAGTTCGAATGCATTTGTGTCTTGCGAAAACTTTTACAAGGGGCCAACAATTTCCCACTTTCAATCAGAAATCTTTCCAGGAGAAATCTTCGTAGAATTCTTACCAAACTCTCTCCAAATGACAAAATGAAAGAAAGCATTCATTTTCCAAACATAGGGAGATGGAGGGAAGCAAATTAGGTACCTTTCAAAGAGAGAGACTTAACAACATTGGAAATGGCAACCTCTTTGGTACTCCCCGATCTTCTCCTCATGAATCTCTTCTTTCTCCTCTTCTTCTTCTCCTCGACATTCGAGGGGCTACTGTTGTTGCTGTTGCTGCTACTACTACAATGGCTTTTCATGCCTTCTTCTTCGGGGTACACAACCCTACAACAAGCTAGGAACGTCATCTTTTCTTTTTCTTCAAAAGAAAAAATGACCCGAAATCAACGAGGGCGATTATTTCCCAAGTTGTAGTTCATCAATGGATTGATTTCGAAGAATAATGTGGGATTTCATTGTATGATCACCCCTTTAAAGACCATAGTTTTTTTTAAATTATTTATAAAAATGGGAATTATTAATTAAGTATTATTGACTTGCATTTTGTTTGGAACAGTTGGAATTACTGGCCTGCAAGTCTGTTTGGTACAACACAATACTCACTGTATTTGGGTGCACGACTGTATATATGGGAGAAGTGATCTTGACAACAATAAATCTTTAATTTTTAATTGGATTGATTCAAAAACAGCACAGAAAATAATAATCTTGATTTTGTTTTAATAATTTGTTTTCCTGGCTGGAAGATTTTCTATTCCTAGCCGTTGTGGATAACCAAAGCAACGACTTTAACCAACTTTTCAATTTCCCGGTTGAAAAAAGGAGGAGGAGAAATCCCGAATAATTAGTCCTATTATGTTTGACTAGCTGTCATTACACTTGTTAATTGGTCATTTAATTTGTATTCCCTCCGTTTCATATTAATTGTCATAATTTTAATTTTTACGATCTCCAATTTCACTCTTTGATAGATAAGTTTTTATATAATATGCTATTAATAATTGCAATATTAGACTTATATAATAGTATTTTTCGTTACAAATCTAATGTGTGATAATGTTATATATATATATGTATATATATATGACAATTCATTATATGCATTGAAAAATTTTTGGTGAAATTTTTTAAAATTTGACTGCACGATCTATAAAGACGACAATTATTATGAAAGGACGGAGTAACAAAGTATATCTAAAAGGCAGAATAATACGATGCAAAGAGATATATTTATCTTGAGTACTGTCATATATAAGACTTGATCTGATATCAATTAGTTTTTTATAGACTTTTTATGAAGTCAATTTTGGTGCAATGGAGGGGTTTTACTACCCATTTGGTTTGATTAATTAAAAAAACTGCTTGTAAGAGTGCGTTTAGTTGTTCAGAAATTCTGAGAAAATTGTTAATTTTCCTAAATTGACTTATTTTTCCATACTTTATTGTATTTTGACATCGAAATTTTTTTTTATAGGGGATACAATTTCTCACCTTTTTTAGGGAAAACGGGGGGGGGGGGGGGGTTTCCATGAATAACTCCCATGGAAATGTTCTCTGAAAAATTTCTCGTTTTTATCGTGACAAAAATATGTTATTGGGCCTCTCAATATGACTAACTTTTTAGAAAAGAGTATTTTATGAAGTTTATTGACAATCAATGCACAAATAAAATTTAAAATTATTTTTTGGAATAATTTTATAAGAGTTTTAAAGTTAGGGGTGACCATGATATCACTTATCCCCTCTAATTAATGTGGTATATTTAAAAACTTAAAAATGTAAAGTAAAAGTCTATAAATACAACATGAATCTCACGCTCTAAAACATATGATTGCCTCGTTGTCAATAGTACCACGACATCCAAAACAACAACGACAACCACACACCATCATCGTGTTCCCATTTCATTAGATAACATTGTGGTTAAAAACATAATCAATTTAAGTTCATTTTGAAAAGAAATTTACTTTCTTTAACCTTAACAAATAACAATCATATAAAAATATAAGATATATTGGTATAATTTGTGTTGAGATTTGGAGCAAATAAACAGAAAATCAAGTTATGTTACATGCTTACTACTTATTTATATCGTCAAGTCTACTTCACCCTTTTGTTAAGTATGTTGTATGTTGGAGAAAATTTCTCCTCATCTTCTTCACTAACTTTTGTTACTAAATGACTCAAAAATCTTTTCCTAAACTTAAATACGACGAATTAGTAAGCCAAATGACTAGACTCGTCAAAATTACTATCCTCAACAATTTGTAAGGGGACATTCAGAGATATATATTCTTTCTTCCAAAAAATGAGTTTTTTTCATTTTATTTTATGCATCCTTTTCTATTTTTTGTTTTTGTATAAAATAAAAAGGGAGCTCAATTGAACTTGCTATTGAAAAAACCAACCCGCCAATCCCAACTTCCGCATAACTACCTTCGTCCAGTACGTTTACCGCGCCATCGTCGTCAGCCCGCCGCAGTTGTTCAGAGCGAACTCCGACAACCGCTATTGGACCGTTGAAACTTCACCAACGTCTCTTTCCGGATCTCATTGGATAGATCAACGGTCATTATTCATAACCCAATTTTGAACTTGTGAGTTGTGACCCCTTTCCCCTCCCATATCATCGCTCTCTTTCTGTGTTGTTCAAAGTGGGAAAATCTGGAAATGGATTCAGTTGGTGGGGTTTGAATTTGGGTATTGTTTACAGTATGCCATATGCCATTGTTGTAAGTAATTCATCTGGGTTTATGTTTTGCCTTCCATTTTGCCTTTGCTAGTAATGCTCACCACCTGTTTGTTAAAATGCCTCAGTGAGCCTTGAAACAAGAATGGAGACAATGCTACACAAGAGTTTGTTTCATTATGTATTTTCCACTTATTGCTTTGACAAGATGTAGCTATAGGAAAAGGAACAAAGCAGCAAATGAATCTGTGCTGAAAATGTTGGTTAGACTTTGGAGTGAATTGGGCAAGCTTAGAAGAGACAGGCAGATATGTAATGCCCACCAGAAGCTATGCATGAAATCTTGTTGCCTTAGTTGATTCTTGTTTTGTAACTTTTCTCATGTGCATATGTAATGCTTTCTTGAAATCTCATTCTGATTAGATAGCACATCAAGTCTTCATTATCTCATAAGCATCATGAGGTAAAAGTAATTTCTTTTTGAAAACCAAAAAACAAAAAACAAAACAAAGAGTAATAATTTGGCACCAAAGTATTTTAGTTAAGCAAGTAGTCAGTTTGTCTATCTCAAAGTAATATATAGAGGATGTAGAGAGCCACCTTAACTGGCATATTATTACATTATCGTTTTAGTATTCACCTTCTTACTTGAGCTAATGAAGGTTTCATTCCATATTCCACTGTTCAGTGTTCAGCTTGCTGTGGAACAATAAGGGAAGGAGAATGATGTGAGACCGACAAATTTCGTCCAGGGATGAACTTCAGGATTTTTTCCATATGCTGTCTGCGTAATAAAGGGACATTCTTCAAATCTTCTGCATATTTGACTACTTCACAAGCATTTCTTCATGCGAAGTCCTTCTCTACACGTAGATCAGAACAAAATGTTGAATTCAGATGTTTAAATAAGGCATTGCGAGTTACGGAACTTTTATATCCAAAGCCTATGTACAGTAACAGCAAAGACATTCATCTTCGACTTGTTCAAGATTTTCTGCAGGCTCACTCGGAGCAGTTCACTGACGAGAAGTCTTTCAGTGATTTCCCGGTATCCCAAAAACAAACTCCATCTAATCAAAAGGTTTCACCTTTCTCTTTTAGGGACTACAATCCAACTATAAAGGGCAAACTTTTGTCTGATCAAAAGGTTCGACCTTTCATTGAGAAGAAGAACGATCCAATTTTGGGGATCATTGAACTGCATAAAGTAGGATTTAGAATTGATGCTGCGCTGCTATCATATGCATTAAGTTCTTGCGGATACAAAGAAAAACTAATCTTTGGAACTCAGCTGCAATGCTTAGCGATTAGAGAGGGATTCACTGAGAATGTTTATGTTGGGAGTGCTTTGATTAACATGTACTCGAAATGTGGAGATCAGCCTTCTGCTTTTAAGGTGTTCAAGGAAATGCCTGTGAAAAATATTGTATCATGGACCGCTCTTATTTCTGGATTTGCACAAGAATGCCAAGTTGATAAATGCTTTGAACTTTACAGCCAGATGAGGAACGCTGCTCTTAAACCTAATGAATTTACACTTACTAGTCTTTTGAGTGCGTGTGTAGGTAGTGGATTTCTTGTACAAGGGAGAAGTATTCATTGTCAAGCTGTTTTATGGGGTGTTGATTCACATATTCATGTTGCCAATGTGCTCATCTCAATGTACTGC